>CM021108.1:31924380-32007571 GCA_007115665.2 Sequoiadendron giganteum | reverse complement strand
CCTTTGCATACATGGCCACCTTGCATGCCTATGGTGCCATCTTTCACTTGTTCATGAGTTCTAAGCATCCAAGGCTTTGCTTGTCTCATGAACCACACCCCTATCTTTTGTGGCACCTTATCAAAGTTATTAGGAGGTACAACTTTGGTATGGTTAAGCAAGAAGCCCAACTAGCGACATGACTTTCCCCATAGCCAATTTTTTGTGTGTGAGCGCATACCAACAATGTGTATATATCATCACCTTTTGGCATTCTCACCTGATGAATAACCAAAAATATCGTCGTCCCAAAGAGTACAACGTTTCTTTTCAGACAAACAACCTAGATCTGATCCACATCTAGATGAACAAATGGTCAAAGCTTAATCTGACCTTTTTCACATATTTCCTTCTGTGATATGCTATGCTTATGTTTAGTTTTCCATGGGATCTTGATCCTAGGGCCTTGATCATCCCTCTTAATCATGAGTCATCCCACCTTACTAGAATGAGTGCATTAGATCCCACTCAATATGCATGATTCAGTTACTTTAGTGTGAGTTTGAAGTAAGTTCATACTCTCACTAAAGTGGGGGCTAAATGTGTGACCAAAACGTGTATACCTTGGCACTTTTTCAGTCATTTTGGCCTTTTCCATAATATTTTGGCTTTGTTTACCTTGATTAAGCCTTGTAAGCTTGCATTTCATCAATAACCTAATGATGTTTTACTAAGGTGTTGTGAAGTGTTGTAACACATTTTCTCACTTCTCTAAGACCCTTTCAACATAATTCACTTAAATTACATCTTCTTACATCTTCCTAAGCCTTATGACATAGTGTTGTGATGCATTTTCAAACTTATCTAGGCTTATAGCCCCTAAATTAACCTTTTTCAATGCTAATTTGTTCCCTTTATGTACTTTTAGGCCCGAATTAAGTGTGTTTCAAGAGGAAAAGCTAATTAACTTCATAGAACACAAATTAATTCCTGATCACCAATTGGATTTTCCCAAGTGGACTAGGTCGCCACCCTTTTAGGCATAAATTTCAAAATTAAAACATAAAACTTGTGGGAATCTTGCCTCTTGAACCTTAAGGTCGGCCTATCATGAGTCATTTTTGGGAAAATTAGGGTCTAGCATGTACAAATAAGGGTTTTCATCCTCATTTTGACCTCTTCTTGGTTCATTTTTCACCTTGACTCCTTTTGACAATCATTTGGCACTCAAGTCTTCAAAAGAAAGCAAACAAGCATTAGGGTTTCGCAAGCTATCTCCATTGGATGGAGCTATTCTTCCATGTTGAAAACATCTTCATCAAAGGTTTGGTAAGTGTTTACATTTCTTTATCATTCAATCATCCATTCCTTTCAGTATATTTTATTTGGATTTGATTGTCATCAAAGGGGTTAATCTTTAACCCTAACGCTTTCCTTCTCTTTGTAGGTGTGTTTTGTAGATTTAGATATTTTGCAGGTGGAGGATCATTCAAAAAATTATCAAAGCTCACTAGGGTTGAAGACACCTTATTTGAAGCTTGGAAGACACTTAGAGGCTGAGAATCAAAGTTTCTAGTCGGAACACTTGGAGGAGCAGAAAGTGCAAATCAAGACCTCCCGTTTCTACCTTCGGATTTTCAGGAAAGACAAAAGGGACATTCTTTCCAATTGTGGCGACCTAGTCCCAAAGTTCTTTTTTTGCAGAGATTTCTATGGATCTTGGTACCCATTTGGCTGAAACAAGCCTTGTGTTAGTTTCCCGAAATCACCCTGAAAAAGGACTAGGCTGCCCAACTTGGCACAAGTGTCTTGTCAGATAGAAAAATAACTATTTCCATTATTTTAGAGTTTTCCCAGGTCTGCAATACATTTGCAAGTATTCCTCTATTAGTTACAACTTTCTATTTTGTCAAATTTTACATTTTTTAGGTCATTTGATTTAATGTTAGCATATCACAATGTGTTTTCCAACATTTCACATTCTTTAGATTTAGCATTAATAATTTATATTTCTTTTAGTTTATTGCATTTAGAAATCATATCTAGACACATTTGTACCCACATTAACACATACAATCTTTTAATGTAACATAAGCATTTTAGCCCATCTTTCTCCTTTCAGGTGAAAAACCCTAGAAGTGTAAGAAAGCATTAAGGTGCTAAAATCTGTGTTACAGTAACAAAAAATATTTTTTGATTTTCAAATTGGGTAGTAAAACATCTTTTCAGATTTTTTTATTATATTTGCTAAGTAACATTATATTATTGTGTCAAGGGCCTAGGTCTTCAAGAATTAAACCTGTGTTTTTCTGCAATTATGTCACCCTACTAATAATTATCAAAATTAATATGATATCTATTGAGTTGAGACCAAACACAAGTCTTGAATGATTCCTAAAGTGAGTGAATGTGTGGGTGAAGCCTCTTCACCAATACAATTTTTCATTTAACTAAATGGGAAAAAGAAATAATACTAATTAAATTGGTTGCTCTGAGACATATATGAATATCACTTAGGGATATTTTTTAATCCATTAAGGTAACAATATTGACATATAGAAGATTATGAATGGGAAATTACAAGCACCCCAAAAGATTGGACTTATGGAATTAGTTTTTTCCTCTTTTGTACAAATAAGCATTCAAACAAAATTCTTGTCTTGAACATATGGAATTGATATTTGTCCTTTCTTGTACAAGAAAGCTTGCAAACCAAAATCTCTAGAACTTCTTCAAGCATAAGAAAAAACCATGAAATCTACATGAATCCTCATTTTTATGAACAAAGCTCGTGAATTTATACAAGTCTTCACTTACACAAGAAACGTCCATGAAATCTATGCTAGTTTTCACTTGTAAAAGCAACCCTACAAACCAATTTCCCTACAACAATGAATTGAAGGAAAGAAATAGATTCCCAATTATGAACTTTGAAATCATAGGATCGACCTAGTTCCTTCAAATTCTATATTAGCGATACAAAATAGATTTGAGTTTAATTACAAAACTTTTAGATAATTTATAAATTCTAGTTGGAAAATTCATAGCTTACGAGTGTATACCGTATGGAGTTGTTGTTGATGGATGTGTAAGCATATTTAAATAGAATATTTTTTTATTTTAAGGACAACGTCAAGGTCTAGTATTTTGTATGTGGGTTTCAAAAGTTAAAATATGAGAGTTAGACCCACTTGTTAGTAAAATATGTCTCAACCTTGCAAATATAGAAGGTACTATTGATGAGCCACATTTTATGTATATTTTATTATTGTAAATCTAGACTGTTCATCATTAGGTTTCATTTTTAACAATCAATATTTTGTTGGCTTGGCTTACCCTAAAATATGTCTCAAAATTGCAAATATAGAAGGTATTGTTGATAAGCCACATTTTATGTAGAATTTATTATTGTAAATCTAGACTGTTCATCCTTAGGTTTCATATTTAACGGTTGATATTTTGGTGGCTTGACTTGCTCTAGAAGGAAATTCTATTTTATGAGGGTGTTGTATTGCAACTCAGTATTATGATGTATTTTGAGATACTTGTAATGGTTGTGTTACCTTTGGATCTCTGGTTGGTGATACTAATATGAGAAGCTTGTTTTGCAAGTATATTGTAATCTATGTGATTTTAGAATAATATACTGAGCAACTTTTAGTGTACGAGATTTTTCTCCTGAAAGGGTTTTCCCCACATAGATCATTATGTTGTGGTATGCATGATATTTGTGTTTATTTCTATTTAATGATTTGTAACTTTTAAAGATTTTTAAAAATAATTCATTATTCTCCTCTCAAGATTAGTGTAGGAAGTTGTTTCGTTACCTTAGCTTTTTTACAGTATTCAAAAATTTGATTTTATGCATTATGCTGCCATGTAGAGAGCACTTAATTTTATTTAGCATGGGATACTATTCACTAGGGTATGAAGAACCAAGGTGAATTTGTATCATATGCAGAGGACTAACATAGCAAACAAAAAAAATTAGTCCAATATCTAAAAAAGTCATGGAGGGATTTGGTGGGGTCAATGTTGGAAAACCACAAAAAAAGAGGATGTCACAACATAATACAAAATCACAAAGGATCTTGGTCAGTACAATTTGGGGTAACTAGGAAAAAATGATCATGAAAATCCAAGATATGCCCCTATTTCTACCAATCATGAAACAACAATAAATATCAAATATCATTTACCATGAGGATGATTGATGGGGTTGATGTGGTCTGATATGAGGAATGATGTATTCTGCAAAAAACAAAGGTGAATGGGTAGATTCTAAGATCAACATGACAATGAATAACCGAGACAAATTGAAACCTTAGGGAGCTGCTGAATTTTGTTATAGAAACCAACTTGGTAGGGACTCTAGGTGACAAATAATGCAAAGACGAGACCTAGTGACAAGTACATAGAATGATTGTTCCATGCATAGGAATAAGGCTCGATATAGATCCTATAGTAGGAATCCGAAGGGGAGAGGAAGGAGCCTAAATCACCACATCATTTCCAAATTCTAGGAAGCACTAGGAGTTCTTTGGGGGAGCTTGAGGAGCTTGAGGAGTAGATGGTCAAACCATCCTTAAGTATTGCGACATATGAAACCCAAGGGGATATTTAGTACCCCGCATATAAGTAGCCTAGAAAGGATAGCCTCAGAACACAGACTAATGAGACAATCGGTCACGCAAAAATTAACTACGTTACTATAATGTTCCTCAAGGCTAAGTGTGATTTCAAGCTGAGAGACCATCTCCTCTTCTATAGAGCACAAATATTGGGAATATAATGGATTCTCCCTTGTATGATGTCTTGTTATGGATTTGATTATAGATTTCCACCAATTGGCTCATGACGTGAATAAGGTGACTGCTGGAATTATTTTTTTGTTTCTCCATGAGATTTTTCAACTGCAATCAAGTGGTGATGGGAATGAAACACAAAAGCATGGTTGTATAAGAAGATGAAGATGGTATCAATCCCATTCACATGACTAAACAAAGAGGATTAGATGAACGATTAGGTGATTTTTTGGATGTTCAATTAAATGATTGATTAAATGATCGGTTGGATGATTGATTGAATGATGGATTCATCAATTAGTTTAGAACTCCAATAAGGTTTGATAAAGTAGTTTGATAATGATGGGATCAATTGATACTTGAGATAGGCTGAGTTCTCAAGCACATAAGATGATGAGACTAGATTATACTTGAGATAGGTTGAGTTATAAAGAATGGATGATATCAACATAGACTAGTCCTCTCACTCAAGGTAAGTTGATTTGGCTGATGAAGATTACTAACTTGGGATAGATAGAGTTCCTAAGAAAGCATAAGGATGATGATGTGCATTGATTGAGTGATTTATTTGGATTCAAAATTTCTCAAATAGATGTTTAGGAGGTTGAATTTTGATCTATGATGATGGGGAAGGCAATAAAATGTGTTTAGGGATGTCCTTGTGTGATTACAAAGATGATTCAATGAAATTTATAAAAATTGACACAATGGAAATGGTCGTAATGGGAGATTGGTAAGTGCAAAAATAATTCAAATTGCAATATTGGACTCAAAAGAACAAGGGCTATCTCTGGTTAAGAGGGTTCACTCTCTAGTTTTTGTATGGGAAATGCATCTACATAAGAATAGTACAAATTTTCCTATCCACAAAGTGAATATGTTTATGAATGGATCTTCCTTTAAACAAGTCAAAGCCTTCTATCAATAGGGTGCATATGCCTATCAATAGATGTTCCTTTAAATAAAGAGTATTATCCCAAGGATGAGTGATTGGGTTGACCAATAGAGCCACCCTAAAATAGATAAAATCTTCCTATGAAGGAGACAATATCACCTATTAGTGGATTTGCTTATAAAGAAATGGGTCTTCCTCTAAAGAAGAAAAATCACTTGTCTACTGAGTGTATCCACATATCTAGGATGACCAAGCAAAAAACCATATCCACTTATGAAGAAAGTTGAGACACCTATGGAAGATCGACTAGAATGGACAAAACATAATCGCCTGTGAACAAAGTACAATTCACTATCAACAGAGCGTATTCACCCATGAGTAGAGCATATCCTCCCATCAATAAAGTGTATCCAGTCATGAAGAGAGTGTATCCACCTATCTAAGAATTGACTAACTAGACAGGGAAAATATGATTTCCCATGAATAGAGTATAATGTCTTATCAATAGAGTGGATCAACCCTTAAATAGAGTGTATTGACCTTTCAAAAGATAACTAACTAATGTTAAACGATGACTCAAAATAATGTCGTACATGGATAGGATGGACTGAATCTATTCACTGGTACCGAAAAGAAGACACACCAGAAATCCATTGCACACTTGACCACTATTGGATTTCATTCTTCTTTTGTTGTTCCATGGCCAGGGTGTCCAGAATTGTTGGAGCCAAATGTATACACTACACCTAACTTTGTTACCACAACACTATGACCAGGACCAACTATGGCTTGGCACTTCTCATGTTGGAAACATGTTTCCCCAACTCTAAGAACCTCAATACCAGCTTCCAAGAACCTCCACACCTTTCTTTCAATAGTTCTCTCTGATTGTGTTATGGGCTTGAATATAACTATTCTTTTGCACATCTCTCATGCTGCGAGTTCAGATATAGATAGATCAAAGTTAGGGGAAATCTTTGCAGATTATGTGAAGAACTGATATGAAACCTACAAAGAAAGAAAACAAGTTCACAATGCAATGTTACAACTCTTAATAACTTAACCATATGTATAACAAAGAATGCATGATAGATTTAAAAAAATTTCACCCTCATGGTAATGAATACTTGCCTCTAGACTTGCAAGATCTTGTGGATATTGATTAGATTTAGTAAGCACATGTAGAACAATGCAAATACTAGCTACCAGGGGAAATTCACCCTGACATGGATTTCCATAGAAAAGGAATTTTTGCGATCAGGTAATTTTTGTGGGTTCAACTAAAATAAATTTTTCTCCAATTGCATTGATTCTATTGATGGAGTGTGGCATGGATCTCCCCTTGTGTTTTTTATTTCAACTTTTTCTCCAATTATTGTGGTGTCCATTGCAACTCCACATAGTAGTATGAGAAACCTAATAGGTCAGTATTTAGTTGAAACGCAAGAAAATTTATTCAAAATAATTTAGTAACATGCTTACCTAGATTTAATCAAAAAATAGGAGAAGTGTTACTCAAATATTTTGAATAATTCAACTTGCATTTAACTAGCTATTGATCTATTGATTTTCTGATATTGCTCTATGGATTTGGAATGGACACCAAAATAGTTGGAGAACTAGCTGGGATGAACACCACAAGGGGAGATCCATGGCCCAGTCTATCAATAGAATACAATGTAATTGGAGAAAAAATCTATTTTAGTTGAACCTTTGCAAATTACTTGGTGCCAAAAATGCCTTTGCTATGAAAGTCCGAGTTAGAGTGAATTTCCCCTAGTAGCTAGTCCTTGCATTGTTCTACATGTACTTACTAAATCTAATCTAGATCCACAAGATCTTGCAAGTCTAGAGGCAAGTATTTGTTGTCATGAATTCAATTTTTTTTAAAAGCTACCATGCATTCTCTGTTATACATATGATATTATTAAGTTCTTAAAATTTGTAACATTGAATTGTGAACTTATTTTCCTGATTTGCAAGATTCATGTTGGTTATTTAGATAATCTACAAAATTTTCCCTTGACATTGATCTATCTATATTTAAACTAGCAGCATTAGACATGTTCAAAAGAATAGCTATATTCTATCCCATGACACAATCAAAGAGAGAAATCTTGAAAGAAAGGTTTGGAGGTTCTTTGAAGTTGGTATTGAGGATCTTGAGACTTGGGGAAACATGTTTCCGATGTGAGAAGTGCCAAGCCATAGCTGGTCCTAGTCATAGTGTTGTGGTAACAAAGTCACGTGTTGTGTATACATTTGGATACAATAGTTCTAGACAACTTGGCCATGGAACAACAAAGGAAGAATGATGTCTAAGATTGGTTAGTTGTGCAATGATGACACCATCTATAATCTTCCTAGCAACAACAAAACCCCATTTCTCATTTGAAATAAACCTGCTCAGCCAAGGTTTCAACTGCTCAACAATCAACTTTATAATTATCTCGTACACCGCATTACATAAAGGAATTGGCCTACAAATATCCATAGTTTTGGCCCCATCCTTCTTTGGTATGAGAGATAGAAAAGTAGCATTCATGGATTTTAACATTTTTTTATTCATGTAGGATTCTTGAACAACCTCCAAAAGGTCCAACTTAATGACTTCTGAAAACTCCTAAAATAATTCTATCGAAAACCAATCAGTCTATGGAGCTTTTATTTTTTTCATCTAGAACACGACATTCTCAAATTTTGACAAATAAATAGGATTAAGCAAAGAGTCACTCATTCCACTGGTGACCAAGGGTGGTATGCTATCCAAAATATGAGTTTTATCCTCCTCCGTGTGAAGGGAATCCTTAGATAACAAAGCTAAAACCAAATGATCTAAATCAACGAAAAATAGAAGTAGAGGAGGAAAGAATCTCCCCATTCGAAGAAAAGAGAGAATAGATAACATTACCTTGTCTTCTATGCTTAAAAAAATTGTGAGAGAAAGAAGTATTTTGGTCTCCCACATGGAGCCACTCAATTCAATGATTTTCTTTTCAAACAATTTCTTCTCTTAATTCTCATTCGTGAACTTCCTTTACTACAAAATATTCTAGCAAACTAATCCCCTTTATGAGGCCTCGATCAAAAATCTACCTAGTAATCAAGTCCAAGTGAGCAGGCTTGAGAATTCTGATTTTCTTGAAACACATTACCAAAGTGCTGCCTATTCTGACACTTCAACCTATACTTCACATACTTTAGCCTCTTGGAGAAGGAGTAAATATAAATACCATATGTCGGCTTCCCAAGCCACCACTAGCAAAGAAGAAAATCGTGAAGAGATTCATTACTAAGCCACATAAGTTGAAACTTAAAAGACTGCTTTATACAATGTTGGGGTAACTCACCAATAATCTTGATCGGCCAATGATTAGAACCCCACCCATAAAAAATCTCAAAGCTAGTCAACCACCTATCTCCCATCTATAAACTATACACCAAGAATCTATCTAGTCTTTTTGAAATAATAGCTTTCCCACTTCACCTATTATTCCAGGTAAAGACCCCATTAATAAGCTTGATACCAACCAAATTCAAGAGACAAAAATTATCCTACAAGAGCTCTGAAGAAGGCTTCAGGCGAGCACTACCTCACCTCTCCTCCTCCATTGAAGTGAAAACATTAAAATTCCCATCCAAAATCCAAAGAAGATAAGGATCTAAAGACCTCACATATCTTACATGGTTCAATAGAAAAACCTTACCTTGGAAGTTATTCGAAGCATAAATGTTAGAGAAAATAACTCTCTCCTTATACTCAAGATGAGAAGAAACACAAAATATTGAGCCTCTACAAGAAAACCACAAAATTGGTCTAACTCTACATGGATCCCATAAAAAAGCCACACCACCAGAGCTACCACGAACCTCAACACATTGGCATTGCACATGACCCCAAATATTTGAAACCACACTCAACATACTATCAAGAAATAACTTAGTTTCCTTAAGGAAAACCACATCATGAGAATGGATACAAATTAGATCTTGAATAGCCTTTTGTTTAGGGATGCTATTCAAACCCCTTACATTTTAAGAAAGTACAATCATTTTTGAGGTTGGGAGAAGTGAGCATCAATATTCTTCACTGAAACCATCTAGACCAACATCTCACTAGTTAGCTTAACCTTTTCTCGATCGTTCTTTCTACCAACCTTAAGAGGTTTCTCAAGAACCCCTTTTTTGGTAGTTTTTTTTTGCAAACCCAAGGCTAGGGAAGAAGCATTATTTTTACCTAAGGTAGAAGCACCCCACACCTAACAGAAATCAACACCAATACCAGGGGAGTCACCAAAATCCTCTAGCACCAAACCTAACACACCTTGAGCAGGAGTGTGGGGATAAAAATTAGTATACATTTGAGTACCCTTCTCACCAGGTTGAGCTGAACTAGGAATCATAGTAGGTTGATCCCTAAGTACATCCTCTATAAAATATCCCAACATCTCTTGTAATTCCACATGAAACCCTTCCTACTGGACCAAATCCTCCAACACCTTAAATTTTATGAAGGTTTCCTCCTCCTTCCTATCCTTGAGGGATCTCTTTTAGCTGAGAAGGAGCATTACTTGTAGGAGTAGCACTAGGAGCTTGAGAACACCTCCGCTGAAGATGCCCATATTCGTGAACAATCGACACTTGAAAGATAATGTCTCATAATATAACATCTAAGTCCAAGAGAAAGAACCAATAATCATGTCAACAAAATCTGGCAACAAGTGACTCAAACCAATTTCTACACATAACCACACATAAGAAAGAATCTTCTTATTAAAAGTTTTTGAGAAGGACCAATCAATTTTCCCAACAATAAAGCAATCAACTACAAAATGTCACTTCTCTAGCATAAGAGATGCAACCATGGAAGACAAACCCAAATTGGGACCCTAGAAGGTAATTTTTCCACCATGTTAAAGCCAACATACCATGGTTTTATGAAGAGACCCACCTGATTATATAAATATAGTCCAACTTCAAAAGCCCTCTTCTGATAAAAAATACATGAGAAATCCACCATAAAAAAAGTTATTTGCAACCATCAGAATATCAAAGTTATCTGCCAGGTTCCATGTCTTGTGGATCCAAGTATCTAGAAATGGAAGAGAAACCCTCATCCCCATGAACTTACAAATTAAAACATAATTGCAGTATTATTCCACATCTAAAGCCACCAACTTTGATTGGATCACTAAAACTGGTTGCTCTTGGGTCCTCTTCAAGCACCCATTCACCTTCTGCAATTTGAAAGCACCATTGCATGATGAGCTTGAAATAGGAGACATCATTTTTGAAACCTCTAGAGCATCACCAGGCATAGAGGAAACCCAATCTTCCTAGTCCAAAGGCACATGCACTGCCATTGAGAATGAATCAGGAAAAAAACAAACTACACCACCACCCCCACCAAACCAAAACAAAGAAACCCCAATCAGGGCTAGCAAAAAGAAGGCAACAAATAAATATGTTGAAAAACCCTTCACACTTGCTAGAACAACACCACCCTAGAGGAAATGCTAAGACAAACTACCACAACTTATTTCAGAGGTTGAATCCACCATGCAACAGCTAAAAAGAAAAGAGAAACCTAAGCATATAACTGGGAAAATAAACAATGAACAAACAACAACTTTAACACTCACCTGTGGCTACCCCCGCATGCAAAATGCCCCCCTCACGCTCAACGAACACCTGTGATCAGGAAATGATAAAGCTAGGGTACAGATGCCCTAGCTTTTCTACCTTAGCCATCCACAAACGCCATCAATCATTGTAATCACCTTAGATATTTAGAAGACATTAGGGGAATGCATTATATTAAATAGTAATGCTATTTAGTTAATGTGGATAAGAAGAGATTTTAGATGAAATAGGTCTTAATTTGACCAAATGCAAGTGGTCAAATTTAGATGTCTATAGGAGCATATCATTCCTATGTGATGTATCCCTTGAGAATTGCACCCTACATCCCTTTAAATCTCCAATCCTATCCTTCCATCTATTGTTTCCATGAATAATCCCATTCCACCCAACACCTTCACCTTTGGTACTAAAATGGGTTATTCTCGAGATATATCATTCCCACATCAACAACATTATCCTCATCAAATCAATCATTTTTTGGCTTTCAGCTTAATCGGGGGTTAAATGTTTTTTATCTTTATCTTTTATGTATGCTTACTTGATTATGTGTTTTTCTTCTTGTTTTTCTTTGGGCTTATGGTAAATTATAAAAAAATAAAAATTAGTTTAGTTCCCACAACATATTTCCCCAAGGACACAATATTTCTTTATACTATGTTGTATCTTGAGGATATGATCACTAGGAGATGAGTGATTTATTTTACTTTGTCTCTATTTTTGATCTTCATGCATTTCCTGCTTTTCACGCACTTGTGTGTTTATCTTTTTCATTTATTTTCATGTATTTTTTATCATTTTCCTTTTTTTGCGTTTCAAGTTAGTCCTCCATGAATATGGCATGTCATTGTCATGGTCCAATATATCATATGCATAAAGCCTATGCAAAATCAAAATTGTTGCTCAAATTTATTATAATTTCTATGTAGATTCCCAACATCAACTTATGCTCAAAATACTCTAGGAAAATATTATAGTCCTTTATTTCCACTTCTAACATCATAAGTCATAATAAAACACCTTCATCTAATAACTCCACCATGTCCCCACCCAATCCACAAATATGCAACCCTTATTTCAATTGCATCCATTTTGAGAGCACATATGTGTTCTTCAAACCCACCTATCCTGTCAAGTGGGCATCCTAAAACCCATTCAATTCCAAATCCATCCAATTGTATATTTGAAGCCTCTCAAAGTATGAAAGCATCCTTCAAATTTAACCTCAACCAATTCTTACGTTGTTTTCAAGATACATTGTTCCCATATTAACAATGTTCATAAATCAATCAATCCTTAATCTTTGACGCTTGGGACATCATCTTTTCTTTGAAACAATGTTAATTCTTGCAATTGCAATGTCATTTTAAAGAGAGGGAAAATATAAACATTAAAATCTAGATAACACTAATTTTATATCATCATCCCTTTCTTGATCCCCATCAACTTTCATTCATTAAAATAATTAATCTCATATTAATTAATTCACTTTAATAGAAATTAAATTGATTAAATAATCTTTGGTATTTAATTAATTTAAATGAATCATTTAAAATCCATTGTCCACAATAATCTTTAAAAAATAATAAATCATTTAAGTCCTCTATCCATAAAAATCTCAATAAAAATCATAATAAATGAAATCTCAAAATGGTTTTAACAAATTAAATTAGTAAATTCATCAAATCAATAAATTAATTAACTAATAATATCCACCTTTTCCTCGTGGACTCTACCTCAGATATTTAGAAGACATTAGCGCAATGGATTATATTAAATAGTAATATTATTTAATGAATGTGGATAAGAAGAGATTTTAGATGAAATAGGGATAAATTCGACCAGATGCAAGCACTCAAATTTAGATGTCTATAGGAGCATATCATTCCCATGTGATGTATCCCTTGAGAATTGCACCCTACATCCCTTTACATCTCCAATCCCATCCTTCCATCTATTATTTCCATGAATAATCCCATCCCACCCAACACCTTCACCTTTGGTACTAAAATGGGTTGTTCTTGGAATATATCATTCCCACATCAACAACATTATCATCACCAAATCAATCATTTATTTGCTTTTAGCTTAATTGGGTGTTAAATCTTTTTTGTCTTTATCTTTTATGTTTTCTTACTTTATTGTGTGTTTTTTCTTCTTGTTTTTCTTTGTGCTTATGGTAAATTATAAAAAAAATAAAAATAATTTACTTCCCACAACATATTTCCCCAAGGACACAATATTTATTTATACTATGTTACATCATGAGGATCTATGATCACTAGGAGATGAGTCATTTATTTTCCTTTGTCTCTATTATTGATATTCATGCATTTCTTGCTTTTCATGCACTTGTGTGTTTATCATTTTCATTTATTTTCATGGCTTTTTTATCAATTTATTTTTTTAGTGTTTCAAGTTAGTAATCCATGAATATGGCATTCCATTTTCATGGTCCAATATATCATATGCATAAACCTTATGAAAAATCAAAATTGTTGCTCAAATATTTTAGAATTTCTATGTAGATTCCCAACATCAACTTATGCTCAAAATACTCTAGGAAAATCTCATAGTCCTTTATTTCCACTTCTAACATCATAAGTCATAATAAAACACCTTCATCTAATAACTCCACAATCCCCACCCAATCCACAAATATGCAACCCTTATTTCAATTACATCCATTTTGAGAGCACATATGTGTTCTTCAAACCCATCTATCCTCTCAAGGGGCATCCTAAAACCCATTCAATTCCAAATCCATCTAATCCTATATTTGAAGCTTCTCAAAGTATGAAATCATCCTTCAAATTTAATCTCAACCAATTCTTACATTGTTTTCAAGATACATTGTTACCATATTAACAATGTTGATAAATCAATCAATCCTTAATTTGTGATGCTTGGGGCATCATATTTTCTTTGAAACAATGTTAATTCTTGCAATTGCAATACCATTTAAAGAGAGAGAAAATAAACATTAAAATCTAGATAACACTAATTTTATACCATCACCCCTTTCTTGATGCTCAACAACTTCCATTCATTAAAATAATTCATTTCATATTAATTAATTCACTTTAATCAAAACTAGATTGATTAAATAATATTTAGTATTTAATTCTTATTTTTATTTTCTTAATATTGTTTAAATTCTTATTTTTAGTCTAAATTATAGACTTACAATAATTATTTTAAATGAATTAACATTCTTACAATAAAAAATAAATTGAATTGAAATAGTGTTAATAGAAAAATACTTGATTTAAATCAAATAGATACCAATACAATACAAAAAAGGTTAAGCAGGCTCAAACCACTCCACCAATACAAAAGTTTCTATTATTGATGCATCATACCCATATTTATATTACCATATTCAAGCTCAAATCACTAGTTCATAAAATAAAAAAGATACAAAAGATAGATTATCAATTTAAGTAAAGAACCTTTGGCCAAATCAATACAATTTTAAGGCATGCCATTTTCAATAAGATTATCAATTTATATTCAACTAAGAAGACTTCATTGAACAATCTAGGTTTATATCAAGAAGCTCAAGGTTTCCTCTTTCACTTTGATATCTAAGAAGCTCTTTCCCAAGCTGCCCTTTATCTCTAGCCCCAAATGCATAAATTTTACCTACCTCTGTCAAGGCAAATGTGTGAGCATTCCAAAATATGGAATTTATTAGACTGATCTGCATAACCTTTTCTCCCCTCTGCTTCAATGAAACCACTAGTTTTGGCTATAGAAAGTTTGAATGGCTGTGAACCTGAAGAGAAGAGAATATGGCAAGAAGAAAACATTAGATGAATTGAACTCCCATTTTATTTGAACTGCCATGAAACCTCGCGTTGATTTGTTGTGCCCAAGTGCCCAAGGCTCGATGATTCCCCACATCCAAAGGAATAGACATCACCATTATCAATGAACACGAATGTTGTGTAATCACCTATAGTTACATGAACTGCCTTCACACCTTGAAGTGCTTCAACTACCTTTCGAATAGACTCACAATCTTCATTTCCATGTCCCAGGCAACCATATCGACCCCATTCCCATGTGCATACCCTTCCATCCTTGCCCACAAGTTACAAAAACAACATGCCATGCCCTTGCTGCCACAATGATTGGTTGTAACTTCAATTTTTGAAAATGTTCATTCTTCTATGGATACTTTTCATCTGTTCTAGACCCATGTCAAAGCTTGCCTCCCAAGCCACAACCCACAAAGTATATTGACCTTGTGGATAAACATATGTATTAATTTTCAAATAATTCTGGATGGATATGGAGACTAGATATTTATTAATTTATAAACTAATATGAAACACAAAAGGAACTTAAGTTGAAAACATTTACATGCCACTAGGTTGGCAGGTGAGAGCTAACAAATAACAATTGCTTGCTGCAATTTTTACCATAGGAACATTCTCTAGATCACCTTTCAACAAATGTGGTCTCTGATCTTGTGGATCAGTTTGATGGAAAAGTATTGCATCAACACCCCAAGAGAATGTATATACTCTACCCTCTCTTGAAAAAATAGCAGTGAAAAAATTACCAATGGCTACTTGGACTGCAAAAATTCCATCCAGTGATTCCACAAGTTGTGGAGTAGTGGCAGACTATGAGTCTTCAATCCCATACTCAGTGTCACCAAAAGAGAATTTTCCAAATGCATAAACTCTTCCTATGTCACTAATGAGCATTCTACGACCCTCTCTTGTTGTTGCTTGAATGATTCGAATCCCCTAAAGAGACCTACATAGGCATGATGTGATTAGCTGATTATAATGCTCACTAAATAGTAAATTTAAAAGAGATTCAACATTGTATAAGCTCAGAGTACAAATTCTCAAAACCATTAGACATGGAATCCAAAAATTCATTACACACCTGACCAATCTTGGATGTCGTTCTTCTTCTGTTGTTTCACGACCAAGCTATCCAAAACTATTCGAGCCAAATGTATACACTACACCTATCTTTGTTACCACAAAACTATGAACATGATGAGCTATGGCTTGGCACTTGTCACATTGGAAACATGTTTCCGTAGCTCTCAAGAACATCAATACCAACTTCCAAGAACCTCCACACCTTTCTTTCAAGAGTTCTCTTTTTTATTGTGTCATGGTCTTGAATATAGTTTTTCTTTGCCACATGTCTAATAATGCTAGTTCAGATATAGATAGATCAAAGTCGGGGGAAAAGTTTTCAAATTGTCTCAAGAACCAACATGAAGCCTGCAAAGCAGGAAAACAAGTCCACAATCCAATGTTACAGCTGTTAATATATATCATATGTATAAAAGAGAATGCATGATAGATTTAAAAAAATTGAATTCATGACAATGAATACTTACCTCTAGACTTGCAAGACCTTGTGGATCTAGATTATATTTAGTAAGCACACGTAGAAGAATAGAGGGACTGGCTACTAGGGGAAATTCACCTTGACTTGAGTTTCCATCATGAGTTGTGAAGAAGTGAATGAATGCCCCTAGTTCTTAGCTAGAAATACAACGCTCTAAAGATAAGGATAATTTCGCATGCATAAGAGTTGACAATCCATAGAAATGAGGATGAAACTGCATCCAGATTACAAGCCCTGTGCTCATGTCCCATTTATTCATCTTTTGGCATATAATCAAAACTGGCATTCAAAGCTGTATTGACATGGATCACTCTAGGCATAATTTTAAATATTTGACACAAATAAATGTAAGAATCCATCACCAACTATATAATGAACTGAAAATCTATGTTATGGGCACACAACATATCCAATTTTAACATATGCCATTGGATTACGCAATCATTTTAATTTTACTAGAGAAATCTACCCTCATACGTAGTTATTTTCTTATGTTATTGATGATATGGGTCATGATATGTAATTATTTTAAAACTCTATTGGAAAAATGGGTCCTCACATGTAGTGAACATTTAATGTTGTAGGAAAAGTGTGTTCTATTACATTATTTCATTTTAATAGTATTGTCAAGTATGTGAGTGAATTAATACACGCTTTGAAGATTCCAGGTGAAATTATTACTTAAACTGTTGGAAACACGTAGTTTGTTATGTTCGAATTATTAATTATATATATATGATAGAATGAATTGATGGTAAATTAAAATGAATTATTGAAATCAATAATTCCTCAAATATGAGTGAATAGGTTGCATCGAATTTTATATTTCCTTTTGATCTTTATTTGAACCTTAAATGTTTAGGTTATTCACATTATGTATATGATAGGTACATGATCTTGTAATAATATTAATGTGTGATACATGCATAAGTTATCATATTATGTATATGTGAGTTATGCAAAACTATTTACAATGTGTATATGTGATGTATTCTTTAACAAGTCACTATTTTACCAATGATATGTATATTATCTATTCATCCCATGTATAATTGATGCATGCTTTAGTGAATTAATACGTGAATATGGGATGTTTTTATTGTGTAGGTGATTTTGACAGTTTATCCCTTGTGCTTCTAATATTCTCACCTTATTTTAAACCTAAAGGCTAATAAAAATCTATAAAACATCGTGGACAAATAGAAAACTCTATGTATCTATATGTGAAGATAAGAAAATTCACTTTTATTGGTGGAGTTTAATAATTCTATTTAAAGAGTATATTGAAAAAAAATAGTACTATATGTTACATACAATTAAGAACCGTTTAATTAATTTAACTTGATGAAGTGGATTGATTGATTAATAATTTCAATTAATAAATTAATTAGTAATTTTAATGCGATAGGTTTTTATTTTGTGTTAGGATGTTATTTAGTGAAATTTAATTGTTTATAGCTATCAAGAAGTAGCATACATGGTTAGATAAAAATATATTATGTTAAATAATATGACCTAATAAATTATAAATTATAAAATGGGGTTTACAATTAAAAATGGTCCATAGACCATTGAATTTTAGGTCTATGCACATTTTTTGAACACAAGTAGTTAATAATTTATAATAATAAAAATATAATAATCAATAATTATTTATCAGATGTCTAGGTATCACAAATCAATATATAAATTTCATTTGAAAATGCTATATATAAATTTAATGGCCAACAATTCACTCTCATGGAAAATTCATCCACAAGTAAAATTCACCGCAACAATTCAAAGCGGTGGAAAATTAACCGCATTAATATTATTTAATATATATTTCAAAAACTTTAATTTTATTAAAAATACTAATGTGCTTAATTTTCCAATGCGGTGAATTTCTCGCAGATGAATTTTTTGACGGTGAATTTTCCATGATGGTGAATCGCTAGCGTTGAATTTTCCTTCAGTGAATTGTTGGCGATGAATTTGTTGGATGCCAAAATTAACAAGAGCTGAGTTCTTGTTAAAATGTTCAAGAATAGTTTTTTTTTAGTTTGTTGTGTCTCCAAAGTTATAGCAACAATGTTGATAATATAATAACTTTATAATAATCTTGAAATTTGAATGTTGAAGATTGAGGAACTTTGTTATTCTACATTTATTGTTATCTTTTTGCCCTATACATTTTTACACATTTAGCTGAGAATAAAAGACATAAACTATGATGACACCTAAAGATTGTCACCCTTTTGGCGAAAACACATGCCAACAATGCATTAGAAGGATAGTCTATGAAGAATAAAAATATTGTTTGTTTCCAATGACAATGCTTTTAAACTTTGGATATTGGTATACATAATGGTCAGTTGAGGATAATGACATTGCATACAGGTTTAGGGAGTGTGAACATGATCTTACATATGCTACTTAAGACCCTTGTTTCAAGAATAATGAAACACATGATAGTTGAATAGGTGAAGGGTAGTCATAGTCCTTTGCAAATGAGAAATACACTAAAAAAACTAAAATCCTGATGTGTCCAAGTATAAATGCACCTTTTTTTCTATGTTTGAACTTCCATATATTTTAGAGCAGCATATGTTAGTGAATTGTAAATGGTAAACAATGTTCATCTGGACCATACATAGCCTTTTTTCGAGACTTTTCTTAGATAATTTCAGTTACCATTTGTCTTTATGTTGTGAACATTTAGTTGTATTAATATGTTCATGTTGTTTCTTTGTTTTAAATTTTTGAGGTACTGCACTGATAAAGAATTGCAAGATTCTTGGTGACACAAAATTATAAGGAATCCTGATTACTAATTTGTAGTTGGTAATACCCTAGAGTATATGTGGACCAAAACTTAAAAGATGAGATAAGAGAACCCAAATCATAGTTTGATTAAAAAGTTTAAGTAAGGCTTTGGAGCTCAAACCTTAGTGGAAGTGGGAAGACATGGTTTTGCGACCCATCACTCGTTAGAAATGATCATGATTTATAGAGCCAACATGGTTTAGAAGTAATATTTGTGCTTGGAGAGGCATTGATTACATAGATTTAGGATCTTGTTCATACATTTTAAAATTTTAAAAATCTGATTGATTCTTGCAAGAAATTGTACTCATCCTAATTCAAATTATGAAATGACACACCTTCATGAAATCACTATATGGCATGTTGTAAGGGTTGCCTCAAAAGTGTGGTTGGAAGTATCGCCTCTAAAAACTACAATTGAAGCATACTTTTGATAAAGATACTATGTTTTGAGGGCATACAAGTTTCCATTCTTTGTTTACTATATATTTTCTCGTTGATCATCCTGTTTATATTTGCAATGCCTAACACATACATTATTTTTATAGTTAAGGTACAATCATTATATCATAGATTTTTGATCTGTGTGAACTTATTCATGTCAAATTAGTGTTTTGGAATTTTTGTTGCAGAGAGTCATGAAAATACGTGATTGGTTTTGTATTTAACTATTCAACATTTATTCCATAGATTGGTTATATTCTTCTCAACAAACCTTGTTGGCATTTACACTCTCTAGTCTTTGGGTTCTATAAGGTTTGTTGTGGTGTTATATTGTGTTAGTCATCCATTGTTCCATTGAATCAACTAAAAAATCAAAAGTCTTTACGAGCAAGCACGATGTGCATTTTCTCTCTCTTTTGTCAAACCATACATTTGAAATACAAGAATAAAATAAATTCCTAGAACCAACTAGGGGAAGTCGACACATTAATTGAATGTTGACACTTCATGATCAAGGGATTATGAAGTTTCTGTGTCAAAACTACATTCCTAAGTTGACATATACTTTCCAAAACTATCCAACTGGGTCTTACTTTCAACAAAGAATAAATTTGCATAGAAAATGGAAACTTCAAAGTTTAGATTATCATGCCAAAGAAAGTAATTAGCTTATGGGTTGTTGTCATGTTATCAGAAGTAAGGATAGTAACTTCAATCAAAAGAAGTTCACATGCATGGTTTTGAAAAAAATAGTTAAATACATGGTATGCACTATTGTCATATTTATGAAGGCCAAAAAAAAATAATCAGTTATTTCTCCTATAAAAGTGTACTGCACTACTAAGTTGTCATGCCTATCCTAACTCAAAACAAGAAAAAAACTTTGAGATGGAAACCAATTATCGTCAATTCTGGATAAAAATGCAACCATTGTTCATTCTATTATGTTTTATTTGAATCTTGTTCTTATAACTTAACAAAGTCAAGAAAGAATATTTTAAAATAATCCTTGAAGGTTCCATTGGTTTTTCAAGCATTTTGGCAATCTACTAGTTACACAAAATGTAGTTCTTTTTATTCCCAGAACAAAAAATTTTATTTGATTTAACTCAAAAATGCATGTGTATTTTTGTAAGAAACCTAACTAATATATTTAATAGGAAAGTGAGCAATGACATGGAATAGGAGAGGAAGTGTAATGCCTCACCGTGTGAACCCTAAATTACAACCAAACACTACACAATTTTATTTTTTAATATGAAACATTGCATAAGATGAATTTGTACATTCATTACATGAAAATAAATTATGCATTTTTAAGGTCATCTACATCCTCTGGGATACATGAAATGGTCATTATGAACCCTATACTTCTATCAAAAATGAAAGTGAATAAAAACCAAGATTACATAATGATAACATAGAATCATCCATAAACAATAGAGGAAAATGATACATCATTTTATTACAATTCAATTTATAGATCAATAGTACAACTGTGGAGCATATTTCCATAGATACAACACATCATGGATACAATAGTACAATTACATAATGCTTCCCTTATATCAACGGGAAGAGTATATCAAGTACTAGAATAATACATCAATGAAGAATAAGATACAAAATGAGGACTAGTCTTCAACCAAGTAAAGCTTTGGAGGCTCTGCATCTGTTTCCACATCGCGAACACAACCTGGGAACCCAATGGGGTGCATAACATGTTCCACCCAACCATGTGGACTTGAAGGCCCACCCCCCATGCTAGGAGGTGACATGAAAGACCCACGACCAAGAGAGACAAACAACACGATCACAAGACCAAACGACAAGGTCAACCCAAAAACATAACATACAACATACTCATCGACTACTTGCAAGGTGACGGCTTCTAGAGGCATACAAAGGGAAAGGCAAGGGATACTATAGCACCAATATTCATATACTCCCAACTGAAGGGTACACAAATACTTGGGTTCCCAAAGAAACTCACATCATGGCTTGGCTTATAAACTCATCAAAACGGAAAATAATTCAATGGAGATCATGAGAATGTAAAAAAAATCAACGTTTCATCTCCCAACACAATTCCTTGTAAGGAAACTTATAAGAATTTTTGATACTCCACTTTTTTATACATTCCCATTCAACTTGATAAACAAACTAACTCAACAAAAACATGAAAGGGTTATTTATTGAATAATGATCTAACTTCAATGTTCAAAATTTTAATTCATAAAAACTCAATTGAATCAAATATCACTTAGTAACTTTTAGATTATTAAATTTTATTTTATTTACACCTCTATATTGAAAACCTTTAATTGAAAATAAAGAGCTATGTCAATCTACAGTATGTAACCCATCATGTTTCTCTTAATTTATGATTCCTAGCATATGCACTTGTTTATTTCAAAATAATTAAAATTAAATATAATCTATACATTTGTTAGTTCAAAATAATAAATTTAATTAAAATATGGCCTATTTGCTTTTCAAATAAATAAAATTAATCAAAATATAACATTTGCAATATTTGACTTCAAACTAAATAAATCTAATTTAAATCCATCATAGTCATTTTATATGCAAATCACCAATCTAATAGTGAAGGAATTTTGTAATTAACTTTATCTTTAAATATCTTGAAAATAAATTTAATTTTTAAATGCACTTAAAATGAATCTAATTTTAAATAAATCTAATTTTCAATATACTTAAAAATAAATCTCTTTAAATATATACTTGAAAATAAATCTAATTTTAAATATACTTAAGAATAAATTATGATGATGCGGTAACTCTCAAAAACAACTAACTCTTTAAATATACTAAATTAGTTAGATTTCATTATTTGATGATAATTGAACAAAATCACAACTCAATTAACATATATATATATAATTTACCCTACCAATATACTAATCTCCTTAGTCCTCTAAATATACTTAACTCGGTTAATTTACCCAACCTTCAATTCTCTAATGAAAAATTTACTCTTCCATAAATGTAACAATTTTACACTAGATTAATTTATTAAAATAACCATTACTTAATAGACCATGTAACCATAATCATATATACGTTTCTCCAAAAAAAAAGAAATTGTCTTACATTCACCAGTTTTAAAATAATCTACCTATATAACAAATCATTTCTTTAAATATAAACACATTCGATACCCATCCATTAGTTCCATTTATTTACCCTTTCAAAAATACTCTTTTAAATTTTAAAATAAATAAAGAGAACTATTTTTTTCTCAAATATCTCCTAAGGATTCTTTTAAAGAAAGTATTAAAGAAAAGTTTATTTTTAAACTAAGTTGCCCATTTAAAAATAAATAAAGAGAACTATTTTTCTCTCAAATATCCCCTAAGGAATCTATTAGGAATCTTTTAAAGAAAGTATTAAAGAAAAGTTTATTTTTAAACTAAGTTGCCCCATCCAAAATTTTACGTGAACTTTTATCTAGGAGAAACAACTCGATAATCCCTCTCTCTCTCTCTCTCTATAGAAGCAAGCAGGTGAGTAGACACTAAAAGGTCGATTCAACTCGATGGTTTAATCCTAAATTCACAAATTCACAAGCTGAAATATTAGATATGTTTTTTGAATACCTAACAAATGAAAAATTTAATTTAAGAGCTCGATTCAAGCTGCAGAGAAAGGCAACGACCAAGAGATAAGAAAATGGTAGCCAACAAGATGGAAGAAGTTCTCGGAATGGCGTAATCATTAAGGTTTTCGTTAAGGGAAGATAAGTTAACCCAAAACAGGGGCGGCGATAATTTAATTAAGAAAGCTTCCTAAAGATCCATGGGTTTAACGCACAACGACCATGTAATTCTAATGAATAAATTTCACGGACATTCTGTAGCATGAAATAGTCTAGAAAGGTAGAGAGAACTACACTGGAGACTCAAGTGGATCTTCAGCAAAACTAAGAGCTAGCTCAGTCGCATGTAAGTTCAACTCTGTTTGCAAAGAGAGGAAACAATGTAAGTTCAACTCTGTTTGCAAAGAGAAATGTAGACCTTTGAAGGCAATAAATAACGTATATTACAGATTTTACGTCCGGGGGCGGAGGAGGAAAGAGGTCATTCGTAGTGAAACTCCAGTCCCTCTCTTCGCAGGTTGTCAAAAGAAACAGGGAGGATATTTAAACTTTTACACCCTTCTATGTTCAAGTGTTGCGGCTGAGATGGGTTGACAATGGAATCAACGAGATTATTTAAACCTCTACAACATTCTAATTCCAAGTACTGCAGATGTGACAGGTTGTCAATGGAATCAGGAAGGCTATTTACGCCTCTACAGTCTTCTATGTTCTAGTGTTGCTGCTGAGACAGGTTGCGAATGGTATCAGGGAGATTATTTAAATTTATACACCCTCCACAGTCTAAACACTGTCGCAACAATAGGCACAAAATGGCTTTGTTGAAATGCAAAAATGTGGACGAAATGACAAGGCACGTGAACTGTTCACATAATGCCTCTAAGAAATGTGATCTCATGGAATGCCATAACTATAGGATATGCACTACTGGATTTGTTGAGAAGGCTTTAGAAATTTCAAGGCAAATGCATTTGTCAGGTTTAAAGCCAAATTTTGCAACCTTTGCTAACACCATCCCTGCCCCTGCCAAAACGGGAACTTTGGAGCAGTATGGACATCCATCGAAGCCTAAAGGATAGAGGAACTTTGTCAGCTATTATAATTGCAACTTGCAACTGCCCTAAAAGACATGGATGCAAAAAGTGGAAGCATTAACATGGTAGAGAACTGGTTGACAAAATATGTGAAAAAGAGGTCATCTCATGGACTGCAACGATTGCAGGGTATATATATACTAGCACTTGCATCCCAATAAGGTGCAATACTTACGATAGGCTGAGTCCACATTATTTACAGTCGTGAAAAATAGTGCATGGCATGAAGAAAGCAGTGATCTATCTCACCTATCCCTCTCTACCTCTCCCTCACTCCCTCCCCCTTTCTCTCTCCCTCTTGCTCTCTCCTTCCCTCTCTATTTCTCTCTATATCACATATCCCTCTCTACCTATCCCTCCCTCCATCCCACCTGTTTCTCTATCTCTCTCTCTCCTTCCCTCTCTACTTCTCTCCCTCTCTCTCCTTCCCCCTCTAATTCTCTATAACTCCCATATCCCTCTCTACCTCTCCTTCCCTCCCCCTCTCTCTCTCTCTCTCTCTCTCTCTTTCCTTCTCTACTTTCTATCCCACCTCTCTCTCCCTCCCTATCTCTATCTCACTTATCCCTCTCTACCTCCCTCCGTCCCTCCGTCCCTTTACCCTCATCTCTCTCTCTCTCTTTCTATATCTTTCCCTCTCTACCTCTTTACCCTCTCTCTCTTTCTTTATCTCGCCTATCCCTCTCTACCTCTCTCACCCTCCCTCCCCCCTTCTATCTCCCTCTTGCTCTCTCCTTCCCTCTCTATTTCTCTCTATATCACATATCCCTCTCTACCTGTCTCTCTCACTCTCTCCTTCCCTCTCTACTTCTCTCCCTCTCTCACTTATTCCTCTCTATGTCTCTCTCTTCCCCCTCTAATTCTCTATAGCTCCCCTATCCCTCTCTAGCTCTCCCTCCCTCCCTCTCTCTCTCACTCTCTTTGTCTCTCTCTTTCCTTCTCTACTTCTTTATATCCCACCTCTCTCTCCCTCCCTATCTCTATCTCACTTATCCCTCTCTACCTCCCTATGTCCCTTTACCTTCCTCTCTCTCTCTCTCTCTCTTTCTCTATCCTTCCCTCTCTACTTCATTTCCCTCCTCTCTCTCTCTTTCTCTATCCTTCCCTCTCTAATTCTTTACCCTCCTCTACAATTCATTCCAAAAACAACACTTCCTATACAACTTTAGTTTTTCATTTTTCTATTTGTTTATTGTTTGGATTTTATAAGATAGAACAGATTTTGTTTTTATTAAAAATTTATTATATTATTTTATTTTTGTTTGGATTTTATAACACAAAACAAAATTTATTATATTATTTTATTTTTGTTTGGATTTTATAACACATACCACAAAACAAAATTTATTATATTATTTTATTTTTGTTTGGATTTTATAACACATACCAAATTTTATTTTTATTAAAAATTTATTATATTATTTTATTTAAAGAATTTTTTTATTTTATTTATTATATAAATTATTTTATTTATTATATAAATTATTATTTATTTTATTTATTACATTAATTATTATTTATTTTATTATATAAATTACATAATTTATTATATAAATTAGTATTTATTTTATTTATTACATAAATTATTATTTATTTTATTTTTTATATATATTATTTTATTTCAAGAATCTTTTTTATTTTATTTATTATATAAATTTATATTTATTTTATTATATAAATTGCATAATTTATTATTTATTTTATTATATAAATTATTATATTTTATTTTATTTATTACGTAAATTATTTGATTTTATTTTATTACGCTGAAGGCGTGTCTTATATGAGCTTTCGAAGCTCATTTTCCCCTTCAACGATTGAGATGGAGTTACACGACATGATTGACAAGAAAACAATTCTCAACTGTCCATCATTTTCACCACTTTTCTCATCATTTTCTAGCTGTTTTTTTGCCGTGTTTTTCTATTTTCCCTGTCATGCTTTTTTGTCGCCGTGCTTTTCTGCTTTCCTCGCAGCTATCAGTTCTGCTTTCCCCGTCCAAACCTTTCACTTCTCCAATTTGGTGAGTTGCAGCCTGAAAACGAGGTGCATAGGGAAAATAAAGTCTCGATGAGGGTTTTAGAGTATGTTTATTTAAATGAAAATTACGCCAAGATCCTAATAATGAGCACATTTAGGTTTTTAAAAAAAATGGAAATTACGACAAAGATCCTATTAATGAGTAAATTTAGGTTTTAAATTTACAGCATCCTTTACCCTACATAGCTAAGTATAAATTAGCATAATAAATAATTTTGAAGTAAATAGAATAAAAGAAATAATATTTTAAAAATGATATTTTAATTTTTTAAATAAATATGTTTATAATATTCATATTTATTGTGACTTTAAAAATAAATTAATATTTATCAATTCATTATGTTGAATAATTTCAATTTTTAAAAAATGTATTATAAAATTATCTTATAAATAAATAATTTTAATATTTATATTTATAAAATTAATTTTATATCTATATATATAAATAATATATAATTATCTTTATATTATTAATATTTTCAATAAAAAAATAAATTCTATGACAATAATTAATTTGATTGAAAAGCTTTTAAAAGTGATTATGTGTCATCATTACATATTTTAACACTACATACATGAAATTATAATTAATATATAATATATATTTTAGGTTTTAAAATTTTGACATCCTTTACCTTACAAAATTAAGTATAAATTAGCATAATTAATATAGTATGTTTATTAAAATGAAAATTATGCCCTAATAACGAACACATTTAGTTTTTAACATTGCAGCATCCTTTCCCTTATAAAATATAATAAATAATTAATTTTAAATATATAATAATATTATTCTATAATAAAAAAATAAAAATAAATACTAATATTAAAATCATTTTCTAATGGTCTATCATTTACTACACAAATGTGTGCAAAAAATAAACCATTTTTTTCCTAATTCATCTTCCACACCTTTTCGGCCTACCCATTGCATAAGGTGCCATAGCTAGTTTATTATATAAATTTATATTTATTTTATTTATTACATAAATTATTATTTATTTTATTATATAAATTATTATTTATTTTACTTATTACATAAGTAATTATTTATTTTATTAATTATATAAATGATTTTTTGTAAATATAAATTCTGCAGTTAAATTACTTATATTTTAACACTTTAATTTTTTTTTTCAATTATCTAACATCTTTAAATTTGAAGAATAATCCATTCATCGTTCAAACAATTAATAGTAAATTCAGACTTTATTTATATTAAAATAAATAAACAATTATCTTGTTTTCATTAATGACATTATGTATTTGAGCTATATTGATCTCGCAAAAGTATAGGCTTATTTTAGTTTTTGTTTAGTTAATTTTTTGTGTGGTAGATATAAACGAGGTTGGATGAGAGCCTGCATGGCCGAAAAGACAGCTGGTTTCTGTTTAACGTACTTTGATGCTACGTGTTCCACGATGTCCCTTTGAAAAGTAGTTATTGTTTTTTGGGTGTTGTGGATTTAAAATTTAAAAAATTTAAAATGATTTTGTCCTGCCATAAATTGCGTGGGGTTCCCACCGGTGTCAGACTGTTGGAAATGCCGGTGGGGTTCCCCCACATATAATAGCCTATCGGCTAAAAATGGGTTTTTTAAAAAGGCTTAAGAAACTTATAAGCGACTGCAATTGAAAGATGTAGAGTTAGTTTTATTGGAAATATTAATTGCCCTTAACCCAGCCGTCCCCTCACCTACCTGTCAGGAGCAGTTTGCCAGTTTTGGGGATCCTCCTTGTAGCTCCTAACAGCTCTAGAATTGTTTAAGGTAGCTGTTTTTGAATTCAACATTTACTGAGGTAGGTGATTTCAAAATTTAGGAGGGAATGCTTGTTTTGGACAAAATGATTGAAGGCAGATTATTCTGTTAGTTGGAAGAATTTAGGAAAGAAGTTGAGAGAAGAAGTCAGAGAAGAAGATTGTAGCAGTAGACTGTGAGAAGAACATTCTCTCTGAGCTCCCAGTAGCTCCTGAACAGTAGTAGCTGTTTGTTATTTGTAAGAGCAGTGATTGTTCCAGGTAGAGCTCTACGTAGCTTTTGATAGAGAGTTGTTGATAGCTCCTGATCATTACAGTCTGGTTGATTAAATGAAGAGAAGAAGTTTCATGTCTCCTTTTGTTTCTGCATTTGAGATTTGGGTATTTCTAGCTTGATTAGAAAACAAAGTAGCAACTTTGTATTTTGTGTTTTGTATTTATTTTTCAAATCTTGACATGGTATTAGAGCCATAGGCCTCATTTCCTTGTGAGTTTGGGCATTTGTATTTTCTGGGTGTTGAGTTTTTTTGTTGTAGGAGACATGGCTAGAGATGAAGCAAGAAGTTGGCAATAGCCACCATCCTTTAATGGACAGAACTATGACATTTGGGCCAAGAAGATGAAGGCCATCATGGTGGCCAATGATTTGTGAGATTTTCTCATAAATGGGTTTGTGGATATCATTGACCCAACTGCATTTGTAGCTCTCCCAAATAACCAGAAGACCCAGCTGAAGGAGTAGAGAAAAAAGGATGTAAAAGCTTTGACTTTGATTGAAGTAGCCTTGACATAGACCATTTTTCCTAGAATAGCAACAACTAAGTATGCAAAAGAAGCTTGGGAAATCCTTGCAACTGGCTAGAAAGGGACTGATAAAGTCAGAGGTGTTAAGCTCCAACTACTTCAAAGAGAGTTCAAAGTTATTGAGATGAAAGAAAGTGAGTCTGTTACAGACTTTCAAACAAGGTTCTTTGTTTTGTTGAACTAGCTGAGAGAAAATGGAGATATGGTAGAGGAGCTGAAGATTGTTGAAAAACTTCTTCGATGTCTACCCATGAGGTATGATCCTCTTGTCATTGCTATTGAAGCAATGATAGAACTTTCTACTTTGACAGTGGATGAGTTAATGGGTTCTCTCCATACCCATGAGCAGTGTTTAAAAAGGTCTATTACTACTTCCCATGAGCAAGCCTTCAAAGCTCAGTTGAATGCAAGATGGAGAGGGAGAGGTATAAATGGCTCCCGAAGAGGTAGAGGGAGATCCAGTCAAGGAAATGCTAGTGGAGAAAGCTCGGGATGAGCAAGCAGCCAAGAGGGAGCAAGCAACTCTCAGAACAACTCCTATAGAGGCATGAAGAACAATAGTTCGAGTGGCAGAAGTGACAAGAGCAACATTGAATGCTACTACTATCACAAGTTTGGACACTATGCTAGTGAGTGCTAGAAGAAGCACGGTAATCAGCAAAGGAAAAATGCTAATGTTGCTGATTCAAATGTGGCTGAAGGAAATCAGTCCACAACTTTCATCATGTGCAATGTTGGTGAAGAAGGCAGCCCTGAAGTTTGGTACTTGGACAGCGGTTGCACCAACCACATGAGTGGTAATGAAAGTATTTTTTCTTTCATTGACAAAAATGTTACATCACAAATTAGAATGGGGAACAATGGAGTAGTTCCTGTTAAAGGAAAATGATCTATTATGATCCACACCAAGCAGGGTGAAGAGAAGGAGGTTCAAAATGTGTTCTTTGCACTGAGGTTAAAGCATAACCTCATGAGTGTAGGACAACTGATCCAGAATGGATACAAAGTGATGATGGAGAAGGGCAAATGTGTCATTTATGACAAGAATGAGAGGAAAAAGGTGTTTGCAACAATACAAATGACAAAGAACTGGATGTTTCCATTGAAGATTGAGATGTGCTTCTCATCTCAGTCAGTTGCAACACCTCTCATGGATGGAAAACGTACAACAATACAACTTACAACCCTCAAGAGCACCATTGAAGACCCCTCCAAGCTATGACATCTTAGGCATGGACATCTAGGCTATGTTGGTTTAAGTCTTTTATCCAAAACCAAGATGGTTGATGGTTTGCCAAGGATAGTAGAGCCTAATGTTAGATGTGAGGCTTGCATTTTGGGCAAGCAATATAGGCAACCCTTTCAATCAGGCAACTCTACAAGGGCAAGGGCACCATTGGAGTTGGTGCACACGGATTTGGTAGGCCCTATGCAAATCACTTCCATTGGTAATATCAGATTTTTTATGACCTTTATTGATGATTTCGACCGTAAGACATGGGTTTATTTTTTACATCACAAGTCTGATGCATTTAATAAGTTTTTATTATTTAAAGCCCAGCTAAAAAAGAGAGTGGAAATTTTATTAAAGTCTTAAGGTCACATAGAGGAGGAGAGTATACCTCCAATTGTTTTGTGAATTTTTGCAGGCAGAATGGCATAAAAAAGGAGCTTACAGCCAATTACACTCCATAACAAAATGGAGTGGTTGAAAGGAAAAACAGAACCATCATAGAGATGGCAAGAAGCATGCTAAAAGAAAAAGGACTCCCTACAAAATATTGGGGAGAAGCTGTTGCAACAGCCGTGCATTTGATTAATAGAAGTCCAACTAAAGCAGTCCGTGACAAGATACCTCAAGAGGCATGGACAAAACGAAGATGGACGGTTGAACACTTGAAAGTGTTTAGATGTGTGGCTTATGCACACGTGCCTAAAGAAAAAAGGAAAAAATTGGATGACAATGGTGAAAAGTGCATTTTCACGGGCTACAGTTAAGAGTCAAAAGCCTATAGGCTATACAATCCGATCACTAAAAAAATTATCATTAGTAGACATGTGGATTTTTTAGAAGATTAGTTATGGGATGGCACAACAGATCCTGATAGCTCTCAATAGCTCCCAATAGTGCAGAGTGATGAAGAAATTGAAGATGAAGATCTAAAAAATCTTGCAGCAGTAGAGAATGATGGCTCCCGACAGCTCCTGATCAGAATAGACAAAAAGGGAAGCAGCCATAGACAACAAGAAGACGAGCTCCTAACAACTCCCGATGAGCTCTTGATAGTTTCAGACGAGCTCCTGACAACTCCTGACGAGCTCCTGATAGCTCCCGATCGCTCTAGATTCAACCTATTTAGCAGAACAACAATACTGAAAATTCAGACCCCACTCTTGCCTTCCTAATGCCAAGAAAGACCAAGAGTCTAAGCGAGATCTACCAAAATGAAAGGTATGATGATGAATTTGATGAGAGTGTGAATTTTGCATTATTTTCTCACAATGATCCAATTTATTTTGAAAAAGCTATGAAAGAGGAAAAATAGTGTGAAGCCATGGATGAGGAAATAGATGCATTAGAAAGAAATAATACATGGGAGCTGATTGACTTGCCTGTAAACAAGTAAGCTATTGGAGTAAAATGGGTCTATAAGACCAAAAGCAATGCCGAAGGAAGAATAGACCGGTAAAAGGAAAGATTAGTTGTCAAAGGGTACAAACAACAGTTTGGAAGAGACTATGATGAGACATTTGCCCCTATTGCTAGGATGGAGATTGTGAAGATAGTCATAGCTATTGTTGCCCAGCACAAATGGAAGTGAAGTCTGCCTTTCTTAATGGAGTATTGAAAGAAGAGGTTTATGTGGAGCAGTCTTTTAGATATGAAGTTCCAAGCCAAGAACACAAGGTGTATAGGCTGAAGAAAGCTCTTTATGGGATGAAGCAAGCTCCATGGGCATGGTATAGTAGGATTGACTCATATTTGATGAGCAATGACTTTAGCAAAAGCGATGGTGAGCCCACTCTCTACATCAAGGCAACAAAAGGTAACATTTTAATTGTTGTCTTATATGTAGATGATTTAGTTTTTACTAGGGATGATGATTTCCTCATTGCTAATTTTAAAGAGGCTATGAAAACATAATTTGAAATGACAAATTTAGGTCTTTTGAGTTATTTTCTAGGCATATAAGTAAAACAAATGCATGATTGTATTTTTATCTCTCAAGAGAAGTATGCAAATGAGATCTTGAAGAGATTTAGAATGCTTGAGAGCAAGCCTGCCCCAACACCAAAAACCATAGGTCTTAAGTTGAGCAAGGAAGATTGCAGCAACAATGTGGATCCAACCATGTATAAAAGTTTGGTTGGAATTTTGATGTATTTGACAGCAACTAGGCCAGATATAATGCATGGAGTGAGTCTGATTTCCAAATTCATGGAGACTCCAAGAGACACCCATTGGCAAGTGGGTAAGAGAATCCTGAGGTATGTAAATGGTATGAAAGGATATGGCGTGTTGTACACAACAAAAAAAGAATATGGGCTAGTTGGTTACACTGACAGTGATTAGACAAGAAGTTTGGATAATAGGAAGAGCACTTTGGGCTATGTATTTCATTTGGGTTTGGGTGCTATCTCTTGGGCTTCTAAGAAGCAACCTGTTGTTTCCCTATCAACAGTTGAAGCTGGGTATATAGCAGCAAATATAGCAACATGTCAGACTATTTGGCTGAGAAGAATCTTGGCAGATTTAAAAGAACAAGAGGATGGAATAGTGATCTATTGTGACAATGTTTCATCAATAGCTTTGATGAAAAATCCTATGTTTCATGGAAGAAGCAAGCATATTGAAATTAGGTATCATTTCATTTATGAATTGATTGAAATGGTGAAATTAAAATGAAGTTTTTCAGGTCTGAGCAACAGCTAGCAGACATATTCACCAAGCCTTTGACCATTGACAGTTTTGAGGGCCTAAGAGGTAGATTGGGCATTTGTGTTTTAGATCAAGATTGATCTTATTATTTTGTTAGCTTAGGACCAAGGGGGAGTGTTGGAAATATTAATTTTCCCTGAGCCAGTCGTCCCCTCACCTACCTGTCAGGAGTAGTTTTCCAGTTTTGGGGATCCTCCTTGCAGCTCCTGACAGCTCTAGAATTGATTAAGGTAGTTGTTTTTGAATTCAACATTTACTAAGATAGGTGATTTCAAAATTTAGGAGAGAATGTTTGTTTTAGACAAAAGGATTGAAGGCAGATTATTCTATTAGTTGGAAGAAGTTGGGAAAGAAGTTGAGAGAAGAAGTAAGAGAAGAAGATTACAGTAGCAGACTGTGAGAAGAACATTCTCTCTGAGCTCCCAGTAGCTCTTGAAAAGTAGTAGCTATTTTTTATTTGTAAGAGTAGTGATTGCTCCAGGTAGCTCTATGTAGCTCTTGATAGAGAGCTGTTGATAGCTCATGATCATTACCAGTTTGGTTGATCAGCTTCTGATTGCTCCTAGAAAGTTGTAATAGTTTCTTTTTTTTAGTTTGCTTTTATGTTTTAATTATTTTCAGCTGATTAAATGAAGAGAAGAAGCTGCATGTCTCCTTTTGTTTCCGCATTTGAGATTTGGGTATTTCCAGCTTGACTAGAAAATAGAGCAGCAGCTTTGTGTTTTGTGTTTTGCATTTGTTTTTCAAATCTTGACAAGTCTCCACCACTTTTTCCTTTTTCCAACGTTCCTCTTTTATCTTCACAACACAATAACCCTTAGTGTATTACATATATTTCTGATCATTAGGAGTTCCTGGTTACCCTTCATACCCGTAATCCCATTTAGAGACCACCTCCCTCCCCTTTGTGCCCCTCCACCTAGGTAGACTTGTCTTCCAAAAAAGATTTGAATCGTCGACAAGGTACATTACTCTCCTTCCATGTTATGTGCAGCTACCCTCCAAAGACATGCAAAATGTAGATGAAGGACAAGGCATGTGGGTGAGGGAGAAAAGGCTTGAAGCAAGGACAGGTGTAACATTAGCTGCTTGCACAAGTTTCTTATTATATCAATTATATATATAATATTTATTCCTATCTATCATTTATTTAATTGATCACTAATTAAATAGATAATTAACAACATATTTATTCATTGCCATTTAATTAATTATTTACACTTAATTATTTAATTTGGATCCAATTATCATAATAAAGAAAAGAGAGAGTATTTAATATTAAATCTATTAATACTCGTATCAATTTTTAATATTTATATTAAATATATATAGTAATAATTAGACCCATTAATATTAATATCATATGTATTCATATAGTATTTACTTTTTCCCACCTATTAAACTCTATACCATGAATCAATTATACACACACACACACACACACATAGATATATATATATATATATATTATAATAAAACTGGTTGCTTTATTAACCCTATTCCAAAATACAATCTTAACCGGAGACTATACAAAGTAGTATATGTAGATATATTATTAATGCGAAGTAAATGCAAATGGTAGTATTGAAAATTTAATTTATATATCAACCAGTCATTTAAATTCTTTAATACAGTCAAAATAATAATATAAATGAAACACATTTTATATCAGCACAACCATTAAATTATCTCTTCTAATAATTAGCCAAAGAGAAAACATAATCAATTGACCAAATAGCTTGAATGACAAACTCAAAATGACCTCACAAGTCACCAATAAATGACTTACTCACAATTCAAATACGACTGAAATGAAGGGACACTACAGGAAGAGAGTGCCATATTAGCAAAGAGTAGATACAAACATTAGGGAGATATGATGTTGTTTATAAGAAAAGATCTAGGGAACAACTAGACAGGCCTTATGGCAGATTAAAGGTTGATAGAGGCATGGAATAAAGATATTGTTTATGAATGTATAGAGGAAGAAGACAAAGCAGTGCATTTAAAGACAATGCGAGACTATCATGGATACTAAAATTAAACATAAAGCTTCATTTGCTAAATTGGAGCAAGCTTCCCTACCGCAAGGATTTACAACATTTGTCATGGTATACATTTTACTTTTGATGATATGCCAAGAAACTCATTGTAAGATCTTGGTCTCTTGGATATCACTTTCATTGTAATATATGTTATATCCATTTCCTTCTACCAACTCCTTAATCTACGAGTTATGAATAATTTAGAAGTCAAGACTCCTGCTCTTTTTTGTTGTTTGTGAACACCTTATACAAAATTTGTAGGAATAGATAACAATATTTCATGGTTTTTGCTTTGATTGTGCATACTTCATAATTTCCTTAAAGGTGTGTGTAAGGGTTATGCAATGCATAAATGCATCTTGAAGAAGGTAAATATAATAATATAATAAGGTTTTGGATTTCAATTAGTTATCCATTAACAATTTCCTAGTTAATTGAGAGTAAAAGACATAAACTATGATGAAACCTAAAGATTGTGCATCGTTTAAATGAGAAGAAATTCTAACAATGCATTAAAAGGATATTCTATGAAAAATAGCAATATTATTTATTTTCAATGATAGTTCTTTTAAACTTTGGATATTGGTATACATAATGGTCATTTGAGGATAATGACATTACATATAGGTTTAGGGCATGTGAACATGATCTTACATATGCTAGTTAAGACCCATGTTTGAAGAATTATGAAACACATGATAGTTGAATAGGTGAAGAACAATCCCAGTCCTTTGCAAATGAGAATTACACTAAAAAACTAAAAGCCTGATGTGTCCAAGTATAAATGCACCATTTTTTCCATGTTGGAACTTCCATATATTTTAGAGCAGCATATCTTAGTTAACTGCAAATGGTAAACAATGTTCATCTGAACCAACATCGAAGTTCCTGCCAATTTTTTTTAGAATAGTTTTGTTTGTATTTGTTGAGTTTGATGTGTTTTAGGAATAATTGGTCAAGATAAAGCAGTTGTCACTTAAATTTAGGAATTTGATCATTGATAGAGTCAACTTTGTCTTCCATTAGAAAATGACCCATATAACAAAATAATTTTTCTCACTTCAACATTCCGATTTTCTGGTTGTTCTTTTAGGCCAGTAAGAAAACACAATTTACATGTTGTCAGCATTATGCAAATATTTATGAGTTCAAATATTTCCTTAACCATTCAACATGTATGATAAAAAATCCTCTTTAAAAAAGAAAAGATCTTTAAAAATTTTATTGTACTTAGAGTCATGTATAACCAACCTGCTTAAATGTTATAGTTTTCTGCAGAAATGGAAATGAAATCATATAGTCCTAAGTCCTCTTATAGGTGCCTAATGTCTCCAAAAAATGCCTTACGATAGAAAATGATATTTTTATTTCATTCAATAATAGATAACTCATTTATAAGCTTGATAAAACTTATAATGTGAAGTGTATTGCAAAAGGCCTGAATCAAACATCAGAAATCTCAATTGAACCCATATGCCCATTTTGATTAATGTAGAGTAGTGGACAAAAGCATTGCAATACTCATTGGACCAAGACCACAAGGTAGAGGATTATTTTTTGAAGCTATTCTTGAAGCATCTTCATAGGAAACATGACCAACTAATTTTTTGTATTCTCTTTTAGCACTAGGATCTTGCAAAAGTGAAAGAAATAGTTGTAATTTTCTATATATTCACCATCTTTTACTTTAAATTTTTTTTTGAAAAAGGAAATTAAAAGGTGCCATACCTCTACTGTATTTAAGCCAAGATCAATTAGTACTGCACCAGGTTTTAGCCAATGACCACGAACCAAATTTCACACACCTACTGCAGCAACAAGAATATCTACTTCATGATTAAAATCTATAGAAAATTCTTTATGTTTTGAGTAGCTATGGTCTACATAATTTTTTTGTGGAAACATGGTTTAAAACTTTAAATTAATACTTAAATAAAGATAATCTACTTTGTTTCAAATTTTAGAGATATTCAATAGAATATGGCCCATATTCTAACATTTCAAACACTTTTTTAAGAAGAGATAATGCATTCCACCCTTAATCAATGTGTATTTATTTACAAACTAAACATTTGTACTTATAAATTTATAGATATGTATTTTGCGAGATAATTTTTTTCCTTATACAAACCAATCTGAAAATCAACTAAGCATTGTTCATTTATCAATATTTGTTGACCATTTTGAATTCAAGATAACTTATAAGGATTTGGGTGTGTTATCCTTTTCAAACCCAAATATTCTACCGTCTCATTGGACATTAGATTGTTTGTAACACAATTTAACTACTTGTGAGATTTTTTTCATCCCAAGTTTGTGCAAGCAAAACTCAACAAGTTTCTGATGAGAAAAAATATGAATGAATGCTCTCTATCAAAATTTATCATTGCCTCTTTGTAATTAATGTTGATCCATGTTTTCTTTCAAGTATTAATCGAACCTCATATAATATACTTGAATTACAAGCAAGAAACCACTAAAAGTTAGCATGGGAAACCAATGATTTCTAGCTTCTCAATGAATTGTTGTTCAAGGTGTGGCATGATAAGAGATTGGGAATGTACTTCAAGAGGAAAATAAGAATCTTATTGGAGGCCATTGGAACTTCAAGTTCATTATGCAACATGAAATGTACTCTTAGCCCTTGATGCCAAGTAATAGGCAACAAAATATTCAATTGGAAAACCATTAAAACAAGAATTTATGCTCCTTTGGCCATCCCAACAACAAGAAATATTTGAAATATGAGGATTTAACTTCATTTTCCCATTAAAATTTAGCTAGACGCATATGTGTAAATACATTGTGGTCACCACTAAAGTATGTGACTAATTGAGTTCAAGCAAGGGCCATGTAAAACAATAGAAAGGACAAGTCAAGGCCACAAACAAAGTCCTCATTTTAGCTATAACATGTGGATTCTCTTGGTTTGGTTAAATATTCTATGATCCTTTTTTTTCTTAAATCCAACCCACTTCCCATCCCCATTCCCCCTAGTGTCATGGATACCAAGACCAAACACTCTTCTATGAGAATACTAGTGCCATCACTCAATTCAATCAAGCTTAGATCAGAGAAATTTTAATGAAAAATGGATGAATGCCAAGGATCTTATTCAAAGGAACTTAAACTAGATGTTGAGGACTTCTCTATCTCGAAAGATCATAGTACTAACTTTATGTTCAAACCTCCTACTTTATTTCTTGGTATTTCACATAATTCTCCCATGAATGATGGTCATGCTATCAATATGGCTTCTTGGGATTATAATTTTCTAAAGAAATATAAGGATGAGATTAAAGAAACTGTCTGTAAACAACAAAAATAGGTTAGGGTTTTGTCTTCTCCAAGAAAGAATCTCAACGTTTTCAGAAGATGAAAAAGATACATCTGGAAAAAAATACAAACTTGCCTGAAATTAAAATCATGACCAAAAATTATGATAAAAATGTAGATGGTGAAAATATGCAAATGATTAGAAAACCTTCAACACACACACCCATCTTAGTATGGTTAGCATTCTAAAAAAAAAAAATCAACATCTCCATAGAATAATCCAACATGCTTGCATAATGTCATAACAAACTAACTTAGTTGAAAGCAAGAAGACACATTAGATACCTATTCTATGATGGATTGGTGCTCTTTGAATATGTGAAAGAGCCCTTTCCCAACCCTTGCCAAGCTAATTAGATGATAGACAATGAGATTATCATGAACTCAAGTTGCCTATAATAAGGATGCTCTAAAATGCAGATAGATGAAATGAGAGAAAATGCATTGCATTCATAGGAGAAGTTGAGAGAAGAGAAGCCAAGATTGAGCAATGTGGGACTAAATCCCATCAAATGAGAGAGCAACTTTTCACAATGGGATTGGCCCATGCTTGTGCAAGTTTTGGCTAATGTGCCCATTTCAATTTTGAAAATGACAATAAATGAATATAGTTGAAGATTTTTGGGGGGAATTGTGTTTGTCCAAAAAAGTCAAACATGAGAGTTAATAAGGGCCCTTGTGAGGGAGAATAGGTGTTTTAATAAATCAATTTAAATGATTTATTGTGCAAGTGGATGAATCTAGAGGATTTAGGTGATTAGGATTGTAACGCCCCGTCACACAACCCTAGAGGAAGTTGCATTAAACTACTTAAACAAAATAATTTTTTTTTTTTTAAAAGTATAATTAATAAGCAAGTTCACTTAACTAATGCCAACATCCTCTAAGGTTACGAGACAAAGGTTAAATAGAACCCAAACAAAAAACATGATTTAAACCATGTCCATTAATTAACCAATAATTAAAGCACATACATCCAAGAAGAAGAATTACATCAAAGCATAAAGATAACTTTCCATTGCATTAATCCATCATTAAATATTATAGTTACATCTCTCATTCCCCAAATGAGGTAAGTCCAAAGGACATAATTCCAATTAAACTTCCACCTCAATACAACTGAGGGGTAAAATAATACAATATCAACTGAAATGAAGTACAACAAGAATGGATATTGAAACCAATGAGCTCTCCAACTGGAAGTCTCATCCACACGAACATGAAGATGAACCCAATGGATTTAGGTGCACGCCACTCAACCAAGTGGAACCAAAAGGCCCACCCCCCATGCTAGGAGATAGTAACCAGGAATCCTAGTCAAGACCATCTACCTCTAGACATAGGCTAACATAACTGAACCAACCAATCACATGAACCTCACAAGTACATCCCAAAGTACACATCATATACCATGCAAGTACAACATAAGTACAACATAAGCACAACACTACATGATCACATTGCTTCCATGAATAAAGCAGAACAAGCATGTTACGAGAACCATACCACATAGAATCAAGCACCAACCATGGTCACATCAGGTATGTTATGGAAACCATACCCATAATAAACAAGTACCAACTATGGTCACACAAAGTGCCATCTCACAGCACATCATGAGTTACCCACACTAATCATCAAGATGGTGGCCCTAACCGATCATTGGACCTCATACCTACTAGAGCAAAACCAAAGGTTAACTGTTGTCCTAGATAGAGTGTCATCACATAGTTCGTCCTGAGTTACCCAGCAGATCGTAAGGAAGGTAGCCCAAACCGACCCTTAGCCCTCACACTTACTAATACGGAGCCAAATACCTTTTGTACAGACAAGATAGATGACCTTGCCATCCCATGGCCTTCTCACTCATCCCAAGTCTAAACAATCCCTTGCATCTATGAGTGAGGGATACTTATCTTTTTAGTGTGAAGTACTACCCAAACTCTAAGTATATTCATTTAGTTATCACTTAATTATACCACTTCCGAAGGTTACCCAGTCTTACCTCTTCCGGGCTCTGGCCCCAAACGGAAGCCACTCTTCTACTTGACAACACACAAATAACATCCAAACATCAAGGGTACAAGGAGAAACAAACAATGTATTACAACCGCTCCTTTCTCAAGAGGCAACCTAAGTCAAAACCCTCTCCAAACACTGGAGGTAACAAGGTAACAAACTGCTCTTGACCTCTCCTAATAAGGAGACACACCTAACAAAATCCACTCCCACATAGTAGGCACTAACCACAAAATAGGGTCATTCCATATGAGGAGACACGGATCCCATAATCCGCTCCTAAACCAAGGAGATACAAAACATACTTTTTCGTAGAAACCAAGTATTAACAGATAACTTCACAAGCACCACCCAACGAGTACAAAACAGGTTGACATAACAACCAACACCACTAAATGAAAAACTCAACTGAAGGCTGCCAATGTAAAGACTCAATTTCCAAATGATGACAAGAATCAGATAAAAGTTAAACAAGCATTAAATCTACTTTGGATATCCTAAATCCATGTCCTTATGCTAACATTTAGGATTTCATTGCATTATATAAACCAATACGAAAATACGTCTTTTCCAGACATGGGAGAAAGTTACTATTTAATACTTAATCTCCTACTTGCATTTTATTAATAATAAAATAATCAATTGATTCTACTAATCAAAACATTATAACTTGAAGTAATCGTTTTCACATTTCAATATAAGCATTCTTAAACAAACGTTTAACTTGATCTGAAACCGTATTATTTTAATACAAAACTAATCTCCTTTAAAATCAAGTGTTAAAATAAAACAATTATGTATTTCAATTTAATTATATTCCTTTTCCTCAATTAAATTTAACTCATACCATCACTTAATTAAACACTTCAATATATATATATATATTTTGACTGATTATATATATAATATTAAAAAAAAACTCGTTAAATATATACATACATATCCATGTATATATGTATCATCATTACATATGAAATTAACTGAATTAAAATTAACTAATATATATTTTAATATTTTATTATTATATAAATATAATATTAAATATTAATATACATTAATATTTAAATATTATAAAATATATAATAATAAATATAAAAAAAATATTAAAATTTTTATTTTTTTATAAAAAAAGTGAATACCAAAAATCTCGGCCACCACTCCTAGGGAACCGCATGCGGGCAAAACGAGCGGTGGGTTGACTGTGGTTAACCACAGTCATCCCTCGAGCAGTTGTGTTTAACACAACCAACCCCGGATGGGCGGTGGCGACCAAACACACGCAGGTAAGGGGAGGAGGGGAGGGCGCGCTGGGCGCAGCTCCCTCCGCCCGCCTCCCATGGGGCGTGGCGGGGGTTGAGCCCCCAGCTGCCTCCCATGAAAAATTTTCAAAATTTTTATTTTAAAAAACCCTAAATAAAATTCGGACCTGCGTTTTTTTGAAAACACGATTTTATAAAATATAAAATCCGCCCACAACCAATTCGGTTTTCAATAACATTCTTTTTTTTTGAAAATAACCTTTCTAAACTAGCATCATTATATGCATATATATATATATGTATATATATACCTTAAAGTATATATATATATATATATATATATATGTATATATGTATTTTTTTGGTTTAAAAACTAGAATTAATTCAGAAAACAAGCATTATAAAAATTCAAGAACAATGATTTTCATTCCCAAAACATCAATTTTTTCTTTTGGAAACAATTTAAATCTAAAGGGTCTTTATGCAATTTTCAAGAACACAATTTCAACCTTGATCTAATTGAATTCAAACAACAAAATTCGAAGTTTCTTTCCATAAGATTTTAACCACTAATATTTAAATTTCAAAATTTCAAAACAAGCAAATAAAACACAAGAACCTGTTTTTTTTCTGAGTTTGAGGAGGTCCAGATGATGCCAAGCTTCCCACCTTGCTTCCAAATCCAACCCCACAAATTTTCACAATCCCAATCAAAAAACCCACAAAGTTGAAGAATACTTTCTCCCACAAATTCAATCTTCTCCAAAAACTCTAAGATCCACAAAAATTTAAGTCCAATTTCAAAACATAAGGATTTTTCCCTAAATCCTTCAACCACCATCATAAATTTCTGAAAACAGAAATTGGAAAAAAATCTAATTTTTAAATAATTTTAATTTTCAAATTCCAAAATATCTCATTTTTTTTCCAATTTTGAATGCAATTTTCAAATTTGTCCTTCTATGCATTTTCTTTATTTCTAATTTTAACAATTAAATCAATAACTTCAACAAAGATAAATTAACTTCTTTCAACCAAATAAATTTAATCAATTAATAAATAGATTTAATCAAAGATTAAATTATTTATTAATTAAATTAAATTAACAATAAAATAAATTATATTTCAATATAATTCCAGAACACAATAATTCACAACTTAAATACATTAAGCTATTTAAATCACCCAATTCAGTTTGTAATTAAATAACGAAGAGGGGAACACGATGACCGAAGCAACACAACCCGACATCACCAAACAACACAGAAGACTAGGGTGACGACTTGACACGGAAACCTAGCTACTATCTCCCAATCGAATACCGTTGGATATTGAACATGCTCTCACCTGTGAAACCAGGTGGAGTCGGTGTCCTGTACCTGTCAACCTGCAAATTAAGTAAACCACAACGTATAATATGAACAACATAAAATACACACCGTGAAGAGGTAATCACGGGATCGTAGGGCACTCGCAAGCGAGTGATGCGATACCGTCCCCTTCACCAATACACTGCAAATAACTGGCAATTCTAACATGCTAGTATAATCCAAGACATAATCATCATTAATTCAAATATCCATTTTGTTAATCCAAAACATGCCATAAGATAACATCATATAAAATATCATCACAACAAAGATTACATTAACGTCGCTTTATAGATAGCGATCAAAAGAAGTCGAGTACCATAGTCAAGGTACAAACAGAAAGTACAACACAACAAGACAAAGCACTGTTCAACCAAAATGCAAAATGGAGGGGTATTACAAGGATTAAACTAACCAAGATTTGATTAATCTAATAGGAGTTTAGGTGATATGACATTTGATTTAAATTTTTGTATTTGTTTTAAATCAAATGAGAGGAAATGCATATGAGTGATATAATTAGATTAAATCAAGACTTTAGGAGGTTAATTAATTAATTTTATTTAATTAATTAAAAGAAAAGAATGATCAAATGTGATGGGTATGTGCAGGATCATCATGGAAAAAATAGGCCCTTAAGTGGCAATAAAAAGGCAAAAAATCAGAATTAGACAACTTGATGTAAAAAATTGAATAAGTTATCTATATTATTTCCAAAAAATGAAAAAATAGAATTTGTAGCAAATTGAATGTAGTTTCTAAACTACTAGACCTTTATTTAAAAAAATGAATCTATTTGGTGAAAATTTGAAATTTCAATACAGTAGTATTTAAATTTCAGGGTAAAAATAAGAAGTAGGTGTTTCTCTGATCATCCTAACCACAATAAAATGATAATAAATTTTTATAAGCTTTTATATATAAGAAGAGGACTCATGTCCAGATGTGATGCATATTTTTTTATAATTTTTTTCCAAGTAACTAATTAATTATGAATTTTTTATTACAACTTTTAAAAAATATAAAATATCGTTTATCTAACCACCTTAACATGGTAAAAAATTCATGAAATTCAATTTTCTTTTTTTTTTAACCCTATAGTCTATGAAGCATAGAATGTGACACATGTTTCAGATTCAAAAAATGTGATACCGTTTGAAAGTTATAGATGTTTTTCAATCAGCCTATCAATCAGGACTTTATTCGTAATTCTAATAGAAAATGAATAATAATTGTTTATTAAATTCAAAGTAAAGCATAATTTATATTGTTGGAAAGCTGACAAAATAGTTTGAATCTTATAAAAGATAGTTTTGTTTCAATTCTTCAAGATCTGGGAAGTCGTCAGCCACATGGGCCATCATATGGCTTACATATCGCTACTTTTTGGCCCATCATGATCCTGCACATACCCTAATGTTTAATCAATAATGTTAATTTTGTATGTCTACATTTTTCCCCTCTTTGAGGCAATGTGCTCATTGCATTGGTTCAAAGAATGATGCTGCTGACATCGAAATTAAATTTTTTTTGATTTTTTTAGATGCCCCAATGAAAAGAAGTACGCTAGTACATTGCCCCCTCGAGAGATCGAGCGAAAAGATTAAGGTTGATCTCGCGACAAAGAGGTTCAAAATTAATGTATGGATGGTTAGACTATATGATCTGTATGATAATGATGATGAAAATGAGATGTTTGGAAGATGCTTAGAATAACAAATCTATATTATCTTAAGCAACTTAGATGATTATGAAATGTATATGAGATGGATGTGATGGATGATGTTGTGCTATGATGACATGAAATGATTATGAAAGATGCAAGATGGATGCAGGATGGATGCATTGTTAGTGCAAAAGAGGATAGAAGAATGAGAGGGATCAACCCTTAAATCTAAGAAGATGTAGAAGTCCAACAAGTCTACTAGTTGTCGAGACTTTATTGGATATGATGATGAATGTTGATGATGTATTGCTTATCCAAGGATGGAAGGGATATTTAGAGCATACCTTTCTTTATGTTTGATAACACACGTAGGTGCGATGCATCAAGGTATTAAGAACCAGGATGGCATGGCGCCTAGTGTGATGGAATTTGACTCGTCAAACAGATAGGAGTAATCTTGTTCACACTTGGAAAACATAACCTTATTTAGAATGCAATTCAGATATTCCAGACATCTCAAGCCAAAACATAAAAAGGAAAGCCTTCTTATGTGGTCAACAAGATACCTAAAACATCCTTCCTACAAATAAAACAAAGTATGCATGACGAAGTTATTTTATAAGACTATCCAATAAGCACAAAAGATAAAAATATAATGATTATTGCCCCATTCCTTTCTCTCTAAACCGGTTTTCTTTAGGCATCATCGAGAGGTCCTTGGAATGAGCACAAAATAAGATAAGTCGATAAAAGACCAAATAAAGCAAACCAAACAAGCTAATATTCTTCATACCGCTAGCTAAGACTAACTACTATGGGGTACCTGATGCTTATGTCCATCGCAGGAAAGCTTCATCCTAGGACATGTTGTGATTAGGGTTTTGATGGGACTGATTTGGGTGATAAGCTATTGATATTCCGAGTTGACCAACTTGTTGACTCAATGATCTAGACTTTCAAGATTCTAACGATTAGAGTGTTCACTTTGGAACCTGCTAGACTTGCTTCTGACTGACTTACCAAAGGATGAAGGCAACGATTGATTTTTATTATGAGTGATAAAATTTGTGAGTGAAAGCGAGATGAAATGGATGCACCATTTTGGATTTTCAGATATTTTGAGGCTATTTTTGGTATTTTCACATTTTTCAATGTTTTTTGTATTTTCGATGTTTATAACGAAGAGACTAACTTAAAGACCTATCCTAGGGGTCTCGAGAGCTGATCCATAGATTATCCTTACCTACGTTATACACGCAGAGACCACATAGTTCGACTGACAACGTACTTGACTCAATGATGAGATAGATGGGCAAACGGATTGCCATTGCGACGAATGCCTAAGGACTGACCCTAACTGTAAAATAGATGGGAAAACGGATAGCCAATGCGACAAACGCCTAAGGACTAACCCTAACTATAAAATAGATGGGCAAACAAATTGCCAATGTGATGACCGCCTAAGGACTGACCCTAACTATCTCGGGGGATGATCAAGGATCAACCTTGCCTACGTTCAAGCTCAAAGACGACATAGTTCAGACAAGGTGAAAAACTGACAAGACTCAATGATGAATGTTTTGAATATTTTCTGAGATTTTGACATGTTTCTGGTTTTTTTATGATTTGGATGTTTTTGGATTTTTGATGAGTTTTTTGAATGTTTTTTTTTTTGGTTTTTTCTGATGTTTTTGAATTTTGATTGAATTTTGAATGTTTTTTATTTTTTTGATGGATTTTGACAATTTGGATATGGATAAGATATCAGTGCTTTGTTTTGGGATTTTGTTGAAAGCCAAGCTTAATGTTGATCAATTGGATTGATGGATTGATAGTTTGACTAAGTGTGTTAATTCAAACAAAAGTGATAATGCACTCGTAAGCTCTAGGAATTTGTGTTATCCTAGAGTAAACTCATACACGAGAGGGTAGTTTGACTAAGTGTGTTAAGTCAAACAAGTTGATTATGGATTTGATAATTTGGCTAAGTGTGTTAAGCCAAACAAGATGATAATGGACTTGTAAACCCAAGGAAGTTGTGTTATCCTAGAGTAAACTCGTGCACAAGATGATATTTTGACTAAGTTTGTTAAGTCAAACAAAGTGATAATTGATTGGATTCAATTGATCAAGATTGATGGAGCTTGATTTAGAACAAAATTGTTTTGATGATTTGATGTGATAGTGACATACACATTAGATGCAACTGATGTGGATTGCTTGGATTGATGTTCAATGAAAGATAAAGCATGATAAGGAACCTTGTCTTGTCAAAACATGACATGGGCTAGTGATTTGGATTTTTGGCTCATAAATGCCTTAACCAATTTTATTTCATGTTTTTCAATGATCGGATCACCAAATAAGTTGGAGGATATAGATCAATATTTATTCTCAAAGAAAGATGCAAATATCTACCTCCAGTGTCTAGCAATATTTCAACGACCATGGGTAGATTCTTGGATGAATGGATATAGATTATCTTGCGATAAGATAAGGTGTTTGTACAAAGGATTCTCATTTGGATAATGCTTCTTGGCTCAAATAATGTTGGCTTGAATAGGATCAATGGAAATGAACCATGTCTAGATGTTTACCATAAATAAGTATGCAACAAACCTTCATCAAGATCAAGATAAGGTAGATAAATGACAATGTGTTCGATAAATGGTTCATGGATGAACGAATGATATCGCCTAAATGTTGGCTTTATTATGGATGTGATAAGATGCTTTCTCTTGAAATGGTGCATGTAGATGCTCGATTCTACACATGATGCTTGTTTTCTAGGTTTTCATCATGGCACTTTCCCAAAGCACCACCGTAGTGGTTTTCACTAGAGGACAATTTTTTTCTTAACTGTTTTCAAATCCTTTTTCTGATTTTTTTGGATTTTAATATTTTTTGATTTTTTTGTATTTTCTAAGAGATTTTAAGCTAATGCTAAACCACCTAGTGGTGTTGATGTTGATGCTTCTATCATAACATGCCATCGGTATCCTACTTGAAGCAGTTGCTTTGCCAAGATATGTGCACTTGAAAGCAACTTTTGAGATTCCTGATCTACTTTGTTGATACCAGAGTTAACTCTATCTTTGTGCGTACATCACAATAGAGTGCCTTCTGAATCCTTATGATGAAGGGTCATTGCCAACACATGGTCAATGTGAGAATCAGATATCATTCATGGAGGACTGGATGAGAGAGTGTGTTTAGGAATAACAGATGGATTGGTTGATAGTTTGAAACCTTTGACTCTCCAAACTTGGGAAGATGAGCAATAATGAGTGGATATGGAAGTGTGCATGGAATTAGGACCAACAACTCGATATACTTTGTACATCGCCTGAGAAGCCTTCTTTTTCCTTTGTGGACATATTTGATGAATACTTGTCCCCTTTTTATTTTGCCCCATAGTTTCTTTGACTACTGGAGTTTGATAGGGATAATGTTTCTTTGTATTCTTTGGTATCCATATGTGGGTATGTGCAGGATCATGATGGACCAAAAAGTGGTGATATGTAAGCCATTTGACGTCCCATGTGGCTGATCACTTTTTTTTAACCTAGAATTGATGAAACGAAACGGGTTTTTAGAGGAGATTCTCATATTTCACCAATATAAATTATGCTTTACTTTGAATTTAATAAATAATTATTATTTATTTTCTATTAGAATTACGAATAAATTCCTGATTGATAAGTTGATTGAAAAACATCTATAACTTTCAAACGGTATCACATTTTTTGAATCCAAAACATGAGTCACATTCTATGCTTCTCATACTGGATTAAAAAGAAAAAATTGAATTTCACGAAGTTTTGACCAAGTAAAGGTGGTTAGATAGACGAGATTTTATATTTTATAAAAGTTGTAATAAAAAATTCATAATTAATTATTTACTTGGAAAAAAATTACAAAAAAATATGCATCACATTGGGACATGAGTCTTTTACTTATATATAAAAGCTTATAAAAAAATATTGTCATTTTATTGTGGTTAGGGTGGTCAGACAGATAGCTACTTATTTTTACCCTGAAATTTAAATACTACTGCATTGAAATTTCAAATTTTTACCAAATAGATTTTATTTTTTTAAATAAAGGTCTAGTAGTTCAAAAACTACATTCAATTTTCTACAGATTCTATTTTTACATTTTTTTGAAATAATATTGATAACTTATTCAAATTTTTACGTCAAGTTGTCTAACTCTGATTTTCTATCTTTTTATTGCCACTTAAGGGCCTATTTTTTCCATGATGATCCTACACATACCCATGTATTTGATTTGTCCCTCATGCTTCTTAGCTTCTTTTGATTTGATAATGGTCTTTGTTCTTTGATTCAAAACCTTCTTTTGATGTTGATTCCAATTCGTGGATGGGGGGATGGGTGGACGAAGATTCGTGACGTGGCAGGTTGTAGCATTGACATTGGTTTCATCATAAGGATTCTTCATGCTCCCTATGTTGACATTTGCTTGTGACAAAGTTGCCCCCAATTCTGTAGAAGTATCACTGATACATTGAGATCCCTTGATTTTTGAATAACCAAGTCCTTGATGCTTAAGATTGCCAACAATCTGCACTAGTTCCAAGATACCCTGTTCATGTAGGCCTAATCCTTTGCCTTGATAATTCATCTACTAAAAAAATTTGTCTCCAATAGGATATGATTTTCCTTGGAAATAAGGTGCAAATCCTTCTTTGCTCTGTGGTGGATCTTCAAAAGTGACAACTTCTTTATTGATGAGGTAGCTTTCTTTAAGAAATTTAAGTGATCCAATTTTATAAGTGATTGGATCCTCCATATGTGGGATGAATTCCTGATTGATATCTTTAGCTTGATTTTGTGAGATGTCAGATTGTAATGCTTCTTCAAGAGGTGTTGGTGATTTTTTGTCCACATACAACTCTTCCTCATGATTCATTTCACAGGATGTTTCTGATTCAAGACTTATGTAGGAGCCTTCTTCATGACCCATTTCTGCTAGGTGTCCGCAAGATGTTTCTGATTCATAACCTCTGTAGAAGCCTTCTTCATGATTTTTTTCTACTATGTCTCTAGATTTATCGATATCTTTATCATGTGTACAAATGTTAGGAGTAGGAGACTCTTGTTCCTTAGTAAGAGTATGAGACTTTTTTTTTGAATGACGATCATCTACGTGTCCATCCAAAGAAAGCATCTCATGGGTAGGCGGAGGAATATGTGATATATGAATCTGATTATCATTTGTGACATCTTGTCTAGATAGAAGAATGCCCATTAAATTATTGTAGTATTTGGGAGATACAAATTCTTGATTTTGACTAGTTTTGGAATTGATTTCGACATGCTTTGGATTAGGTTCTTGACATGGGTCCATTTCAAAGGATGAATTTCTTACAAAGGGTTCTTGGGTATCGTCCTTAGGCATGGGAAGTGGCTTAATATCCGCTTGTTCTTTGAATGGATTTGGATGAAGTGTAGTGTCAAAGATTCTTTCACTATTCATAACCGCGAGGTCGAGGGATGTTAATATGCCTTGGAGAGGACCATTGCTAGACCTTGATGGAAGATATTTATCATGCTTTGAAATATGTTCTTGAGATATGTCCTCTAACTCATTAGGCGTTGTAGAGACATTTTCAATACGATCATTGGTTAATGGATCATGGATTATGTCAATAGGATCAAATATCATCAACACTCCGTGAAATAGATCTTTGTAGGAGGGGTCTTGATCGTAACTAAAAAATGGCTCTTGATGAATGTTGATTTGATCACTAGATGGGGTAGACATATCTTCATAGTGCTCATTGATGGATAGATCTTGATCATTTTCTTCAGCCGTTATGGTGGAGAGATTGTCAATGTCTTCAACCATAGGATCAAGTGATGTTGATATTTCTTAAATTTGATCATTGTTGGGTATTATCGGTGGATTTTGATTGTGATTGAAAAGTAGCTCTTGGTGTATATTGATTTGATCGTTGGTCGAGGTTGAAACATCTTCAAGGTGCTTATTGATAGATTGATCTTGATTTTTGATTTCAACAATTGTGGTGGGATTTGGTTGCAAGCTTTGTTGAGCGAGTAATGCCTGTGTTTTTTGCTGAGCCAACAACACTTATTGTTGGTCATGTCGTTGTTGTGCCAACAATTCTTTTTGTTGGGCTTGTTGTTGAGCTACTTGTTGATGCACTTGTTAATGGATTTCTTGAAATAGTGTTCAAAATTGTGCTTGTGCCTTCCAAGCTTGAGCTTGAACTTGTGCTTGTTGGGCTACTTGAGCCACTTGTGTGGCTGATTGGGTGGCTAATTCTTCTTGTGCTTGTTGAGCAACTAGTTGTGCAACTTGTAGGTTTTGGAGTGCCTTTTGGCAGGTAGCTTGTTGAGCTACTTGCAACATGATGGAGAACGAATTGGTCGTGCTGTGTTTTGGCGGCGGCGGCGGCGGTGGTGGGTTGGGGATGGTGTTGATTGTTGGGGTGAGTGGAATGGTCTCATTGATTACCAAGGTTTGAGTGGTGAATGGTGCGATTGAGATTCTTGGTCCTTGAAACACTTGAGAAATGGTAGATGTGTTAACCATTGGGGTTTCTTGGATGGTTGCCATTTGTTGATATGAATTGATGAGAATTTTGAGTTTAGCAATTTTGTTTCGCAAGATTAGACCTTGACATTATTCATATGGTTCACTTGGTTGTTTAGCAAGTAGCTTTGGAATTCATCCTTGTGGTGTTTGTTTGGGATCATGGAAAAGTTGATTATGGATAATGCTCTGATTCGGTGTGATGTTTAGATTTGGCATGATAGATTGAAATTGAACATTGTTGTGGTTGGGAATCATATTGCCTTGATTTAGGTAACTTTGATTTTGCATGGTGTTACCTTGAATTGGATCAATATTTGAAGTCGTTAACATATTGCTTGGATTTTGAACAACATTGGTTTGATTTGAAAGCATATCTATCCCAAAGTTTACCAAATGTGGATTCGAAATGGTCATTTTTGACAAAATTGTATTTGGCATGTATGGATTTGGTGGGATAGTGTTGTTTGGAAAACTCATGCATTGAGCGTCTGGTTGATAGATTTGCAGATTTGGACTTGGGTTTAAATCTATCATTGGGAAAGGTGTTCCAAACTTTAGATTGGGCATACTAACATTCGTATCGTTGAAGTTTGGAGGAGATAATGATGCCATGTTTGAATTGCATAAATGTGAGTTTCAATAATCAATTGGCATTGTGAGACTTGGATAGTATGGTTGACTCGAATTGCTCATGATGTATGAGTTGAGTTTAAACTCCATGTTTCTCTTGTGTTTTGACCTTGTTGCAAAAGTGAATCTCTAAGGTGTTTAGGACCAATTATGAGATGAAGGATGAAAGGGGTGAATGATATGGGTGTTTGAACTTCTAGGAACTTTGGATCAATGCTAGAATTTAGGGCTTGATTTGATTTGATTTGATTTTGATATTTTTTCTAAGTGTGTTAAGTCAAACAGGGTGGTAATGTACTTGTAAACCCTAGGAAGTTGTGTTATCCTAGAGAAAAATCGCACAAGAGAATGAATTGGCTAAGTGTGTTAAGCCAATCAAACAAATCATGAACTAGTAGACCTCAGGAAGTTGTGTTATCCTAGAGGAAAATTTGTTCAAGAGGATTGATAATTTGACTAAGTGTATTAAGTCAAATGTAATGAAAAATGTCTAGCTTGAAAGATGTTTCCAAGGTTCCAAAATTTCTTGGTGAGGTGATGTTTGAGATGGGTGAATTGTTTGACTTGATCCTAGATGACCCAATGAGGACTTACTTACAAGACCAAGGTGATGAAGAACATTCTTTTCCCTAAGAGTAATTCAACCAAAAGACCAATGTTCGCATGAAAAAGCATAAGACAAAATATTGCAAGCACATGTGTGGGGTTCAATTGATCTTTTATCTTGCTTAGATTCAGTTCTTTTTACCACAAACACTTTCTTGATTATGTTCTTCAAACTGAATGTCCAATGTCCTAATTTCCCTTTATCCCACAAAGTGTATTATGCAAAAATTAAGGAAATCAAGGCAAAGGTCTCCTAGTGTTGACTTTGGGAGAAAAAAATTGAGATTTTTGAATGTTTAGAAGTCTTCTAGAGATAAGAACCCCTAGGGACAAGCAGTAACATGTGGACACCTGCAAAGGGTTTGAAATTTTGATGATTTGTTGACTGATTGTTTTCCACTATTTTAGATCCAAGAAAAGTGTTTTGATTGAAAGCACATGTAAAACCCTAGGCTAGAAAAGGAAAAATTTGTCAGGTTCCCACTTGGACGAATCCAGCTACACATATTCTGTGTGGATGACTAGATGATTGACCACACTGGCTCCCCTCCACGACACACACTTCTCGGGTTAGCCAAGCATCAGTACCCATGAATCTCCCATGCCATACTTTTCATCTCTACAACAAAACCGCATGTATATGTGGGGCAGCTTCAAAGGACATGACCTCTTGCACCAACAAATATAAGGTATTTTTTGGCTTCTAAACACAATTTTATAGTAAGGGCATCCAGTTTAGGGGGTGCAATGATAAAATCCTTGTGAGAGATCTCCCAACTATTAGAACAAGGTTTTTATGCATCATAAAGATACTGGGGGAGAGTTATCATGCACTGCTTCCCATTGTCCATGGCTTTCACCGTGAACACAAATTTATATAGCGGTTTGAAAGAGCTTGGCTTTAGCCCATTACCATTTGAGTCATTCCCTTGGGGTGAGTACTTTTTCCCACCAAGGAAGGCCCTCTAAAATTACATAATAGCGAGCAAGTGCATTCGTAGTTTGATCATCTTTGTTTGCATGAACAAAGAGAGAACACTCGCAATGCATTTTTCTCACACTAAACAAGTTTGTTCAATTTTAAGATCCAAAATGAAAGTGTGAAGGAAATATTTTAAACAAATTAATATCACCAAAATACTTTGAATTCTCAAGATCGCCGTGAAACGTGAGAGAAGTGCATACGAATTTTAAATGATATTAAGTTGTGAAAAAGATTGCAAAACATGACAAGCACTTGTTCATTTTATACCTCAAAAGTAGTGATTTTGATTTGTTTTAAAGCACCAAAATGAGATGTGAGCATTGTCTTGTTCAATTTTAGAACCCAAATCGAAAAGCTTAGTGAGTTTCTAATGTTTAGTTTTAACCAAGTTGAAAAGATCAAGTCAAATGGTTAATTTTAAACCAAAAGAAAGGTGGTTTGGTTTAAAACATAAAACAAAAGTAGAGCATGGAAGCCCTAAGCATTTAAAAATGCTCTGTCAATGTCAACTTTTAATGCTTAATTTTCCAATTCAAATTTTCTTAAGGTTCCTCGATTCCAATGTCGTCGATTCTTTATGCAAACTCTCCCATTTCCTTTTGAACGTCACACCTATCAAATAAAAAACAAATGATGATATATTAGGTGTATTTGCTTTATGAGTATTGATATTGACATATAAAAATAATAGAAAACAAGAAGTCATTAAAAGATATTGATAGTGATAATAGACTGTGAACATTAAATATTATATCGTCTCTTACCTATGGTACCAAGTCATTTAAATAAATATGATAGACAACAATAATGGCATGCTCGCACAATATTTTCTAAACTTGCACAAATGAAAAATAAAACAAATCCATGGTATGTCACTAGCTATGGGGTAGCTATGGGGTTGTTTGAGATTTGACCAATTCTAAATCTCTACAAATAGCATTCAAAGACCATGAATCCAAATCAACAACTTTAGACTATCCACAAATAGACAAGAAAGATTCACAGCTGCAACATTAAAGATTTCAAATCTGCCAATATAGTACAACCACCAACGTGGCTTCAAAGATTCATAGCTGCAACATTAAATATTTCAAATCTGCCAATGTAGTACAACCACCAACGTGGCTTCCCTAGTGCAGCCTGAAAGGATTTAGACCAATGCTTACTCAAAAATAAATGCTTGGTTAACAAGAAAAATGACAGCCTCAAGGCCTTTCCCGAACAATCTTAGTATCAAACGCAACCCTAAAAGAGGAATCAAGACTAGGGATCACTTCCCAAAATTGTCACATCAAAAAAAAGATAGGACCCGTGGTCTAGCTAGACACCATATTCAAGACACCAACATGGTTAAGCCAAGATAGCATAGGTAGATGATTAAATCGATTAGTGTGAAACTAGACAAGAATTCAGCTTTAATGTTATGAATGACATCACTAGGTTTGACATGATAGTAGCAAGAATTATGACATAATTTTATCTACTGTATCAGAAAGCAACTAATACTCCTGTAAAAAAAAATCGATTGATTAGACCCAAGTGTATGCATTGACCAGATACTGTCCAAAAGGCAGTAGTCAACAATAAAAGAAAAACAAAGATTATCACACCATCAATTGTTTCTTTTAATCGAATGTAATATTGACTTTAAATCCTGCCAGAAAGATTGTCAATAATGATTGCTTTAATCTATTTTTTTAAAAAGTCCACCAAGAGGATAGATTTATTTTTCTTCTGAGGCAGCCAGTTCCCATATCAATTTTGTTGTTGGTAAGAATATTGCAAAGTAAAAGTCTGCTGTCTGTAGTCAGAAAAGAAATCATAATATGTGAGCATTAAAGAAAAATCATAATAGGTCTGTTGTCTGTAGTCAGAAAAGAAATCATAGCAAGTGAGCATTAAAGAAAATAAATCAAGTAATGTATGTACTCCCCTTCTCTCCGCAGCTTCCTCTAATGGTAACTTCTCTATTACAAAGGATAAAGCCTTGTGTGGTTACTCTTGCAATGTCCCTATGTCACCTCTGAGAGCTTGAATGTCCTTTCTCTATGTGTGTTTGGTCTTCAGATGAGTGTTTGTCTCATGCATTTTGCAGACCAGGGAGCCGCTTCAAATGGGTGAATTATGGAGAGTTGCTCCAAATGCAAGACAGGTGTGAAGAGTATGCCTTGAGAGTTCCTTAAGGATGTGCCAACTTCCTAGTAGCTTGGATATTCCTTCCACTTCCCCAATTTGGCGAGCAGCTGCTTGAAGACACTCACAAATTGAAACTGTTATATTTTAGGGGCCGTGTGTTGAACATAGAGTGAACTATTCTTTCACCTTTTACTAAAGAATGTCAACTCACAGCGACATACGCATTAATGTTCCAAAAGGAAAAGCTGATAGAGGAACTATGAACGCATTTAGAGAGATATAAATTGTATCTCAACAAAGGCAAACACAGACAGTGGATGGTCCTCAAATTCAAAGAAATCTACTTCAAACATACTGATCTCCAGAGAGAAAACACGTACGCATTCAGAGAGAAATAAATTGTATCTTAACAAAGGCAAGCATAAGCAACAGATGGTCTTCAAATTCAAAGAAATCTACTTCAAACATACTGATCTCCAGAATTGTAAGAAATAATACGGAGAATAAAGCTATAGCAAAGCTTGTTCAGATTATGATTTGATCCTTTAGATTACTTTCTTGAAAAAAAGAACAGCTGATAAAGGAACCACAAATGCATTCAGAGAGAAATGAACTGTATCTCAACAAAGGCCAACATCGATAGTGGATGGTCTTAAAGAAATCGACTTCAATCAGACTGAATTCCAAAATAGCAAATAAAGTTATCAATGTTATGATTAAATCTGATGTGATTTGTGGATGAAAGATCAATGCATTTGGTAGATGAGAGATTAGCTATTAAATACCACTTAATGGTGTTCAAAAAATTTCAAGTTAATTCGATTGGCAGGTGTTAATCGAAGTCCTCAACCTTTGCTAATGCTACAACCAAGCCCAACAATTTAAAGAAATATAGAAGCAACCTGAATGTTGTGCATCAACAAACTATAACATATCTGAGAAATGTTAAACCACTTGAATGTTTTCAATGAATGTACATTAAAGAAAATTATTAAATATCTAAGACATGCAAATTTTTAAACTCAACTAATAAGCCCTCAACCACTTCACAATTGTATCACGTGTGAGAATTAGCACAAACTTCAAAAAAATTCTTTCGCCTGATGCTCTAGCCTTGATCTTCTTTAAATGAAACTTGTAACTATAGTAGAATTTTGATGGGTGAATGCACAATGGTAGATTTTTTTTCTAGAATCTTTTAAAAAAAATCGGCCACTTGTTGTATTATAATTTTCCTTGCTTTGACATACACATTAAAGGTAGATGATGCAAACAAAAGACAGTTTCAACACACACACCCATCTTAGAATGGTTAGCATTCTAAAAAGGAAAAAAAGTCAAAATCTCCATAGAATAATCCAACATGCTTGCATAATGTCATAACAAACTAACTTAGTTGAAAGAAAGAAGATACATTAGATACCTATTCTATGATGGATTGGTTCTCTTTGAATATGTGAAAGAGCCATTTCCGAACCCTTTCCAAGCTAATTAGATGATAGACAATGAGATGCTCATGAACTCAAGTTGCCTATAATAAGGATGCTCTAAAATGTAGATGGACGAAATGAGAGAAAATGCATTGCATTTATAGGAGAAGTTGAGAGAAGAGAAGCCAAGATTGAGCAATATGGGACTAAATCCCATCAAATGAGAGAGAGCCACTTGTCACAATGGGATTGGCCCATGCTTGTGCAAGTTTTGGCTAATGTGCCTATTTCAAATTTGAAAATGACAATAAATGAATATGGTTGAAGATTTTTGGGGGAATTGTGTTTGTCCAAAAAAGTCAAACATGAGAGTTAATGAGTGCATATTCCTTGGGAATATGCCCTTGTGAGGGAAAATAGGTGTTTTAATAAATCAATTTAAATGATTTATTGTGCAAGTGGATGAATCTAGGGGATTTAGGTGATTAGGATTAAACTAACCAAGATTTGATTAATCTAACAAGAGTTTAGGTGATATGACATTTGATTTAAATTTTTGTATTTGTTTTAAATCAAATGAGAGGAAATGCATATGAGTGATTTAATTAGATTAAATCAAGACTTTAGGAGGTTAATTAATTAATTTGATTTAATTAATTAAGAGGAAAGAATGATCAAATATGATGTTTAATCAATAATGTTAATTTCGTATGTTTACAAAAAATACAAGACATGCATCCATAAGAAAGATAAATGCCAAACTGTTGAGAATTTAACTAAATAGTTTGAATTAACTGGCCACATTTTCCACTAATAGTTTGAATTAACTGGCCAAAATTTCAAAAAAAATATTTAAAATAATAACTTGAAAAAATTATAAGTTTATAATTCTAATAGAGAATAAACATTTAAAGATTTTTTATTTTTTTTTAAAGAAATATTTGGTAATAGACCAATAAACTTTAAAATGATACTTAAATTAAATGGATAAGGAAAAAGATTTAGTTAATTTTTTAATTTTAAATAAAGATTTGATCAACCCATCTTATGATAAGAAAAAACATTTATTTTAAGTTTTTCTTAATTAAGGAGTTTGCATGAAATAAAATTTAAAATGAAAAGTACTTGTTTCTAGTTATATAGAAAATTTAAAATTGAATGATTTATATAGACATAGATATTATTTATCTCAATGCAAAAGTATATGAGTTAAAATTTTATTTTATAAAGGAATTTAGCATTTATTTGCAAAGTAAATAGATCTAATAAATTTAATTTTTAAATAAAATAGATCAAACTAATTTAGCATTTAATTTAGTATTAACAAAAATTATATAGTTTAATTCTTAAAACAATCACATTATTTTAAAAGTAATTATATTAAAACTATCTAAAAATTAATTATTTTCATATTGTATTTAAATTAAAAACATAGTTTAGTTCAATTTATCAAATTTCAAAAGAAATTAGTATTAATTGATTTTATATTACAAAAATAGATTTCAATAAATATATTTTAATTTATCAAAGGAAAATGAAAATTAATATTACCAAACATTAATAATAACAAATATAGTTTGAATGTATAGATACATTTATTTAACAAAAAAATAATCTTCAAAAAATTAGCATATTATAATTTATTAATATGGAGAATTAGTAAGGTTTGTATTGCGAAAATAAATTCAATAATTAATCTAGATTGGAGCAGGCAATTGTTGTTAAGGATAATTCTTCGGCTTTGGAGCAGGAGAATTCTGAGCTTCCTGGTGCGTCTATAGGTTTGCAAGATGATATTGCATTAGAAGATTTAGCTAAGGAGGTGTTGTCTTCAGGTAAAGGATGAGGGATCATCTTTTGTTCTGGGGGTTCTGCAATGCCCTCTTAACAAGGCTCATTTAAAAACTTCCTCTAAATTTGGTCGTAAGAAGGATGCGAACAAGATTAAATCTACTGGGGATTTATTGGTGGAATCTGGGTCTATTAAGACCATTGATTCCCACCTCTCTCATCCTTCCTCATTATTATTCTTTCGTGGAATGCAAGGGGGTTGAATAGAACCTCCCGTCAAAAGGATATTTAGGATTTGATTGTGGTTCATTCTCCAAATATTTTTTGTGTTCAGGAGACTAAGCTTTAGGTGGACTTCATGCTTCAATATGCTCCTCGTATTTGGTTTTCTGGTCAGTGTCAATGTATTGGTTCTAGGGGAAACTCTGGAGGTCTAGCCCTTTTCTAGGTTCCATGTAAGGTTGTTCCTCATTAGTGGATTTCTAGCCATTCCTCTATTTCTATGGTGGCTTTGGTTGTGGAATCTGGTGAGACTATTTTGGTCAGTAATGTTTATGCTCTGATTGACATCCGTGGGAAAATCCAACTTTGGGTACACATCAGGTATGTTAGGTCTTGTGCACCTTATCTACCTTGGATCTTAGTTAGAGATTTCAATTTTATGTTGTGTTTGGAGGAGAAAAGAGGGGGGATGCCTAGGCTTGGTCCTACTTTAGATCTTTTTCGATCAAATGTGGATTCTCTTTTTCTTGTTGATGTTAAGCCCTCTAATGAAATATTCACTTAGAATAATAGAAGAAGTGAACCAACAACAATATCTGAGTACCCACCATTATAATTTTGGGTATGATTTCTCATTGTTTACTTCACTTGGTGTAATTCAATGTACTACGTACTATAGAAATAAACTAGACTATATGCAAAATATGGAATAGAACAATAGAGTGAAAAACATAATATGATTGAATTATGAGATGCTTCTATTCATTTCCAGTAACTGTCACCATGTACAATCATAGAAATATCAACAGTACTATCAACCATGATCATCATAACATGTTCCCAACTACAAAAACTGAGTACATATAACACTTAGCGATGGTTGAGGAACCAACTGTCGTGATGTTTCATAACATCCGGTTACCACTAATCGAGACTTAGTTACCCAAATGCACATGACATTTATTTAATTAATTAGTCCTACTATAACTATAGTTTTATTAAGCATAGCAACTGTCCAACTATGGCCGACTACAACTAAAGATATTTGATGGCTTATATCATCCCCCCCATAAAAGAAGTTGTCTTCTAGATAACATGACAAGCCAAAAAAATGGGGAATGATTCTATATAGAAAGTTAATGAGAGGAAGGGGGAAGTGAGGATATCTCTAGATGAACCAATAACATCAAGATGGTTGGCGAAGAGTGTTGTTCCTTCAATCACCTCACTTCTTTTGTGTGCATGTAGAGTTGGTGATCAATGAGGATCTCTCGTTCCCTACTGGCTTCACCATACAAGTTGCCTCCATCAGCTTACTTTTGGCCTTGTCTTCCTCCATGCTCCTAGTTTCCAACTGTTCTTCCAACTCCTTGACTCTCTATTCCCACACCTACTCCCTTTTCCGAGTCTCCTTCTCCCTCTACTAAGTCCCCTCCTCCAAATTGGTCACCATGGCCTCCAAGGCCACTATCCAGGTCTCCTGAGAATTGGCTATCTAAATCTTCTATGCCAACTAAGTTTGCAAGTTCTTCATAGCTATTGTCGACTCATATTTGACCTTCTACAACATCTTGTAAGCTTCTACTTCCCTACCACTGCCAACTCAATAGACAACATCTGCCACTTCATGCTATAGAAGACATCACATAAGGATAATTTAATGTGATACAAATTCTCCAAGACTCCAACATCCCTTCCTACCATCCTTAGTGGTTTAACCTACCATGCTCTGAGCATTATTGGGGCCTTGCCTATTGGCCAACCCTGGCTAGTGAATATACGAGTAAAATCCACCTCGCACCCCATCTGCACGAATCCACAGATCCACTGCACCTCTTGGTCCACCAGTGGGGAATGACCAACTTTGAGCTCTTTTTAGATGTGTCCTACCTATATCATTAACTGTCCCATGTGTTGGAGCTCCTTTACATATCTCTACATAGTCCCCAAAGGATTTGATGGATCCAATTGTGATATCTCTACCATATAACTGCCAAACCCACCAAACTCACCAGAATCACCAGAGTCATCATCTCTTCGCCAAGTGCTAACGGTGTCTCCTCGTCTGTCACAGGGGTCTCCCTCAATGGTTGCTAATCATGCACCTATACCACTGTTGTTGTCTCTCCAACTATCTCCAGCTCACCTGTAGTCACTAGCGATTGTTGGTGCACCTCCTTTTCCAACCTCGTAGTATCACTCTACTGGGTCTAAAGAGTTGAGCCTCCCACATCAGTACCCCCAACCAAACCCTTTGAAGGGCTCTATACAAGTAGCTTTGCCACTTCTAGTGTGAGACTTGTTGGCCTCCTCTAATGATTCAACAACTAATCCCTTAAAGTTATAACTCAGAGACTGGACATTTGTATTGAATATCTCTCTTTCTCATCATGAAGGTTCATTTAATTTTTAACCTAGGTATGTGAACTTGAAATGGGTCGGCACTATATGTGCACTAGGTTTCTATTGTAGGCATATTCATTCTACAACTAGGAAAGACATGATGTTGAAAGTAAAATGCTTGAAAGGAGGTAACATAAGCACTGAACATCAATCAACAACTATACTAAACTAAAATGCATGACATAAGTAGAAATCTTAGCAAACGGACAAAAAACTACTGTCTACTTTGGCTGTAGGAACAGTCAAAAAATGGAATTCTAGTGGCTCTAGGAATAGACAGTTGCCAGAATTGAAAGTATTACTGAACAAAAAAATAATGATTGAGCTAAAAGAATGGAATCCTCGCCAAGTGGGACCCCTTGGGTGAGTTTCCCTTGAAACTAACTCATATGCTGCAACAAACTTATAACTTTATTTTATTCATTGGAAGTGCGATTACAATGGAACAACAACATATCTATATTACTTAAAAGCTAGAAATGTGAGTACAATATTAGATTAATCAACCTTCTGAGAAGGAGTATTTGAGCCTTATTTATAGAAGGAGAAACTACTAACTAACTAACAACCTAGGCGGTCAACTCCAAGAAATTAGGAGGATTCCATTTATGGAAAGCATAAGAAAATGAAAGGAGGTTATGCATGCGTGGAATCTGGTCAAGTCAAACTTTCCTTAACAAAGATCTAGCATAATGACAACTACTGGAGTTTCTCAACCAAAAAACATGATCATTTACAAGGTAGTTAGTTACATTCTTTAATTTGAGCTAGGATTTTCCCTCCATTGACCTTTTAATGATCATCTCATTGACTCCTTTGGCAACCGACCGGTTCGCAAAAACTTCCTCAACTTTGTAGGCTCTGATTACATCTGCATAACATCAACACACATAAAAAATTGCATATCTATAACTACCTTAAAGCAACATTCATTAATCCACATGTAAAATCAACATAGATAATTTGGATAGCATGTTAATGTCATTAAAAATCACAAGGACAAACTCATGCCTAATGTCTATGGTTTTGAGGAAATAACATAGGAAATGCCAACAAAAGAGTGTTAAAGTCTAAGGTAACAAAAATAAATAGATAATAAAACCTTATCAAAATTGAGCCATTAACTGGACTCATCACTCCCCCCAACCTAAGGTTTTGTTGGTCCACCAATAGAAGAAGTACTGCCCTTTTTCCTAGTTAATACCCTAAATTCTGTAACTGCCAGCTACCCCACATTAGTTTTTGCAGTGTCTCAATTGGGGTCCCATTAGCACTAGTACACAAACAATAATATATGACTAAATAAACTACTAAAAATTGCATATAAATGACTAACTTTAGCCACACGACTATTGGTGGTTTATTTGTAGTCATTTATACCAAAACTAAATTTTTGACTAAACAATTTTAGTCATTTATTTAGTCTTTGATTTTAGTCATTAATTTGGTCATCGATTTGGTCATTGATTTAGTCATTTATTTAGTTATGGTAGTGATTTATTTAGTCATATATTTAGTCATTAGTTTAGTCATATATTGTTGTTAGCTGGTTATTTATTTAGTCATGGTAGTCATTTATTTAGTCATATATTTAGTCATTAATTTAGTCATATATTTAGTCATTACTTTATTCATATATTTAGTCATTAATTTAGTCATTACTTTAGTCATGTATTTAATTCTCTTACAATAACTAGTCTACGAAATGGAAAACCAAGATAATTTTTTGTTGTGATTGAAAGATATAAAACTTTAAAGATCTTATGTTATTAAAAATTCAACAAATTTGGGATTGAAACAACATTCGAAAACAATTCTATGTATATTCAAACTATATATAAAATATGTTAGAAACAACTCTATACATAGAGTTTTGAATATAAAATCATTTGCAATATGCAAACTACCGATTTATTATACTTTTAAAATTGAAAAAAACTAGAACTAAATGGTGTGAATGCATGTCTTCAATAATGCCACTATTGCACATGAGATGGGCTATAAATGCATCTAGTAAGACACTAGTTTTACATTTTCTCCAAGTTGCTTTGCACCTATCCACAATCAAAAAATAAATATATTATTAAGTAGCAGCAAACAATGAATATCTTAAATATTACTAGCTTATCAAAGTAATATCTCCCTGCACCTATCTACAATCAGAAAATAAACATATTACTAAGTAGCAGTGAACAATGAATATCTTAAAAGCAAATACCCGTAAGCAAATTGTAAGGCCTGGCCCTTTTGTATGATAGATATAAGTGCTTTAATTGCACCATTAGTATATTTAGTTTAGTGATAATTAGTGGAGTTAAATGAATGAACAATACAACTTAGAACTAATGAGGAAGATGTGATGTATATGGTTTTGACACCTAACTAAGGTGTTAGTATGTGATCAATTTCCTAGGATGATTATGTTAATTGTTTGGTACCATTCTCTAAATTCCCGAGACCTTACCATCTAGAGTGACCATAAGGTTTGTAATTCTTATCAACATGTTTTAGACCTCATTTCATGAATCCAGATGCACATCATGTTAGTGTTATATATAGGATAGTTAGATTGGCAAGAGTATAATGTATCATGGTGAAGTATTATTCTAAGATAATTATTATTCCCCTATATGATTGGTTACCTGATAATTAGATTGGAAAGAAAAAAAATAGTCAACATGTTACTGTTTATCAAAGTAGAATTAATAATTTTGTGACTCTTCAATATTGTCAAGGAGGGGTCAAACTTTCCATAAAAATCCATTATGCCATTGTAGTGCAAATTCTTCATATTACAAAAGTCATTATTTTGAATGGCATTGCTAATGTATTGTTGTCTCTCTAGAGCTAGAATATTTTGCATTGATTGACTATCTAGTTGCATATTTAAATAATATAGAAAAGCTATTTAATTGGAGAAAGTGTATATAGCTATGGTATGGTTAACAAAACTACTTTTATCTTAGTGGTCGATTTAGAAGTGAGTATTCCTTTTGAATATGATGACTAAATTGCTTAGATATATTGGATTTAAATTGGTACTAATATTTAGTGATAAGAAGTTGCATTCAAATGTTCGAGATTTGGGCTACAATCATCCCAGTGATCAAAGTAAGCAAATAATTATAATTTCAATTTGTCATTTAAATTATTTTCTTTTGAAGTATTGACAAGTATGAAAATATGCAAGATTATAAATGACCAATGGAAGGCGAGAGGATCACGGGGACCCTAATTATCCCACCTCACATTTTGAAGTAATGTGTTAAGTATATGATTATGGAGTTATGTATTTCGTCCTAAGTCAGTAATTGTTTTTTTGTTAAATGGTAGAAAGGGGAATTAGGTGAATTTTAAAACTCCCACCCGAATGTTTAGGGTTAGGGCTTTACGGGGAAAGATAAAAAAGCCATTCAGTTTTTATTTTAGGGGGTGATGGCTGGAGGAAAATTTCACGGGAGCAGAGGAGGAAGATGGAGGATGATGGATAGAATGCTAAGTGAGAGGTAGGAATCTTATTCTTAAATTTATGTTATTGTGATTTCAAATTTCTGAAGTATTCTATATTTGTTTCAAGTTCCCCTTGTGTTGTTTGCAAGTTCTTATTGCTGCTAAGCAGTAAGGCAAGTGCTAGGGAGTAGGAAACCTAGAGTATTTGTCTGGAAGGGCTCTTTGTATTTAGTCCCATGTGTGGAGTACCTTGTTTTGCGTAAACCCATGATGAACCTTTGTTGTGTTAGAAATTTGTTGGGGTGCTTTCCTTCTATCTCTGGTTTATCAGGGTCCTTGGTGATCGCTCTTGGCTCGGAGGTTGGCTAGAGTCCACTGTGGCTTGATGATGCCAAGATGGAAGGGTGGAGAGCTTTTCCCTACCATTGGTAGGTTTACAATTCAGTTTTTCCATTGGTTGATTTGAGTTTCAGGTTTTCTAACAGTGGCTGGTATTTCATCCCATCTGCTCAGCTCCTTCACTCTGCATGGACAAGGTTGTGTGTAAGACAAGTAAATAGTTACCACGTATTTTCCGGAAGATAGCTGCACAAAAACTATAATATATTCGTGTAACAGAGGCATGTGCAATGTATGTGAATGCATCTGTCCTATTTTATGAGATTTTGTTTAGAAAACATTAAACTGGGTATGCAAATAAAAAAGAAAAGAAAAAAGAAAGCTGCAAGTTGTGATATATAGGTGAATCAAGTCATGAAAAATAAGAAGATGCATATGTTGGCTTATGCTGTTATACATTACACATTTAGGTGAAATCTGCGAGTTATAATAACAATAAATGCATTCACCTGTGTATACCTGTTTACCCCATATCTGTAGAGGTTAGATTATTCTTCAATATATATTTGTGTATCTGTAGTTTTATGTAATACATTAAGTCGGTAGTTTTATGTAATACAATGTCTGAAGGAGCAGTATATACTCCAAAAAAAAAAAAATTAATGACTTTTGCATAAGTTTAATTTATTGGACATGCATCAGGAAATAATTTCTTGGTGGAAGGAAAACAACTCTGCTACTTTCCAGAGATCTATTTCACACTTGCTCTCTTGCTTTCTTTTGACCCTTCAATAAAATTTATGATTTGAAACTTTTGCAAATATTGATGAATCCCAAGTAAAATAGAAAGAAAACCTTACAATGCCATTCGATATTTAAGTAAGTGGATCGGTGTGGAGTTTTGATGTGTGGCCCCAAACAGTTTTTGCCTAAATATATTACCTTGAATACAAAGTTGGATTACACTTATAACAGTCTATAAGATGGGAAATTCCTACCCCCATTCCTGCGCAGGATAAAAAGCTTAAGGTAGCCTCCTTTGCACATCATAAATTTAATTTCAATTAGAGAGAAATAAATCTAACATCACCACAATAAAATTGAAATCATACCACCGATACGTAAAGCTATGAATTTTATTCATATTCGCATGGTGATAAGCATAAGTTCTTTGTTAATTTGGTACTGATTAAGAATGACCATAGCGCTGCGGAGTAAAGTCTCCATAAAATTCCGAGCCATTATGTTCTTGTATTTGAAATTTATGTTCTTGTTCTTGTGTCAATTTTTAAAAGGAATATATTGGGACAAATTGATGGTATTATTCATAAAATAATTATTCACCAATAAACTTTATTTAGGTTAAATAAATCAAACTTTGAGAATCTCATAAGAACCACATTTGTATTAATGCTATTATGAACATTTAACTCATTACATCATTAATACCACAAAAAAAATAAAGATATTGTCACCAAAATGATGGTTAATCTCATGAAGGATTAATAATACTTTCTTTCTTTTTTTTTAGAGTGAGGTAGGTGAGGTTTGACATCGATAATCCATAGCAATTATTAGGTACCTAGCATAACCTTAACCCATAAGACTTTGGGTCATACATCACTAGGGGATACGTATAGAATGGTACCATGCATACACATGATTAAATTTGTTAATGTTGTATTATGGTTTTCAAAAAAAAATTGATGGGTATTTTTTTGTCCTTCATGCAAAAAACAATTTGGGGCATTACACAAATACCCAATGAATATCAAGAACCAACAATTGCACAAACAAGACATAACATGATTTATAAGGTCTTGGTCAATCCATTTAATTTCCATAATATTTGAAGTTTTTTCTAAAGTTAAATGTATGTTTTTTTACTTTTTAAATTTTGAAAATTATTTTTCTTGGATATTCCCAGCTCCATTATCATTACTAACTTAAAGAATTTCTTTTCCAGATGTAAATTTAGCTAATGTTCATTACTTTATTATTAATTTAATTAGTCTTAGTTATTTAAAATATTAAATGAATTATAAAATTCAAACTAGTGTCCAAATAATTTTAATTAATAAATTAATAAATTTATGCTTAAACATAATTATTATTAAATAAAAAACTAATACCAATGATTATTATTATTTGGTTTAAATTAAATATTATTTTAAAATTAATTTTAAATAAATAAATATATGTAATTTGAAAAATAACAATTTGAATAAACTGAATTAATAATGTGTGAAAATTTTATTAAGAAATCAAAATAAATATTCACTAGGAATAGATAATAAATATTTCTGAATTTTTAAAGTTAAAATTTAGTTTACTTTCAAAATAAGCTGGGAAATTCAGATTAGGTATGTGCAGAATCATCATGGAAAAAACACGCCCTTAGTGGCAATAAAATTGAGAAAAATCAGAATTAGGCAATTGAACGTAAAAATTTGAATAAGTTATCTATATAATATTAATTTTTTTCCATGTAAATAATTAATTATGATTTTTTTATTACAACTTTTAAAAAATATAAAAAATGTGATATCGTTTGAAAGCTATAGACTTTTTTCAACTAGCCTATCAATGAGGACTTTCCTCGTAATTCAAATAGAAAATGGGTAAAAAAAAAGTCGTCAGCCACATTGGCCATCATATCACTTACATATCGCCACTTTTCGTCAGCCACATTGGCCATCATATCACTTACATATCGCCACTTTTTGTAAATAATTAATTATGATTTTTTTATTACAACTTTTAAAAAATATAAAAAATGTGATATCGTTTGAAAGCTATAGACTTTTTTCAACTAGCCTATCAATGAGGACTTTCCTCGTAATTCAAATAGAAAATGGGTAAAAAAAAAGTCGTCAGCCACATTGGCCATCATATCACTTACATATCGCCACTTTTCGTCAGCCACATTGGCCATCATATCACTTACATATCGCCACTTTTTGGTCCATCATGATCCTGCACATACCCAACTTAAAAAATATTTTGTTGATCTATTTTTTTATATGATTAATAATTCTTACCCTAATAATACTTCATTTTATTCACATTGAAATAGAATATTAGATTTAAATACTTATTTTTGTAATATATATATACACACGATTCTGGAGCCTAATAAGTAATTACAATATTAATTTAATATAAAAATGAACAGATTAATAAAATAATTTGAATGCAAAGAAAAAAAAAAAAAAAATCTAGTTATATATATATTCTTAATTTATTATAAAATTGTAATTAATAATTGTTGAATTATTTAAAAAATTAAATTTAGTTTTAATTTAATTTATTTGTATTAGATAATTACTATAATTTAAATCATTATTTTCAAAACTAGATAATAAATACTTTATAAATTTTAGAAATTAAAATTAAGTTTAATTTTATAATTAATTCTAAGCTTTATAAATATTGTTGTGGTTTAATTAATTATTTTTTATGATTCATAATTCTAACTCTAATAATACTTCATTTCACATACAAATAAAATTCTAGGTTAAAATACTTATTTTTGTTTGTAATATTTTTTCATTAATGTCAAATTTATAAACTAATTTTTAGACATTAATAATTCTAATCCTAATTTCACATACCAATAAAAAAATATACTAACTTTTCTTTATTTAATATATTTATCGTTATTGTCAAATTTCTAGATTAATATCAAGAAATAAATAACCTTAACCACAAGATTTATACTAGAACTCTAATTGAACCCTAAACTTAACCTTAATTCAACCCTAAAAATAGGATTTAATTACGGTCAGGCTTAGAGAGAGAATTTAATTATGGTTATAGTTAGGGTTTAATTAGGGTTAGGGTTAGGATTCAATTATAATTATAATTAGGTTCAAATTTATAAGCTAAGATTAAGATATTAAGGGTGGACTACATTTTCTCATCTTAAAAAGGTATTTGAAATGTTAAGAAAATGGGCCATATTCTATTGAATAACTCTCAAATTTGAAACATAGTAGACAATATTTACTTAAGTATTATTTTAAATTTTTATACCATGTTTCCACTAAAGAATTATGTAGACCATACTTGCTCAAAAAAAGGAGAATTTCTTATATATTTTACTCATGAAGCAGATATTCTCATTGTTGTAGCAAGTGTGCCAAATTTGGTTCATGGTGATTGGCTAAAACTTGGTGCAATACTAATTGATCTTGGCTAAAATTTAGTAGAGGTATGGCACCTTCTAACTACCATTTAAAAAAAAAAATTGTAAGTAAAAGATGGTTAATATATAACAATTTAAAACTATTGCTTCCACTTTTGCAAGATCCTAGTGTTAAAAAAGAATACCAATTAGTCGGTCATGTTTCCTATGAAGAGGCTTCAAGAATAGATTCAACAATTAATCCTTTACCTTGTGCTCTTGGTCAAATGACTATTGCAATGCTTTTGTCCACTACTCTACAATCAACAAAATGAGCATATGGGTTCAATTGAGATTCTTGATGTTTGATCCAAGCCTTTTACAATACACTTCACATTATAAGTTTTATGAGGCTTATAAATGAGTTATCTATTACTGAATAGAATAAAAAGATCATTTTCTATTGTAACGAATTGTTTCGAGACATTAAGCACCTATAAGAGAACTTAGGAATATATGCTTTCATTTTCATTTGTGCAAAAACCTATAACATTTAAAAAAGTTGGTTATACATGACTCTACGTACAATGAAAGTTCTAAAGATCTTTTCTTTTTTAAAGATGATTTTTTATCATTTATGCTAAATGGTTAAGGAAATATTTGAACTCATTAATATTTACAAATGTTGGCAACATGTAAATTGCATTTTATTCATCGCCTAAAAGCACAACCAAAGCATCTTAGAATTTTGAAATGAGAAAAAATATTTTGTTATAAGGGTCTTTTTCCTAATGGAAGACAAAGACTCTATCAATGATCAAATTCCTAAATTTAGGTGACAACTACTTTATCCTGACCAATTGTTCCTAAAACACAACAAATACAAACAAAACTATTCTAAAAATTTCTGCAAGAATTTTGTTGCCCTGCTACCCTTGTTAATCTACCCATTCATCCATCACATTGTTCTTTTCTATGTAAATATGATTAGCTCATGTAGAGTGATAAGATCTCTCTTATAGTTTTATCTAGCCTAATTTAATAAGGGAGCTCATTCTTTCAACATGAGATGGACCTCCCAAAAATGATAAATATTTCTTATGTCTTTTAGATATGACTTATTTCTACATTGGTGTATGCACAAGAAGAGCTCATATTTATTTACAAATGTGTTGACCTTTTTGGGTGATATAAATTTTATAGTTGGAGGATAGGAAGTTTGTATGTACCAAAATTTTAAAACTTTTATTTAAAAATATTCTCTTGAACTCTTGTTCAAGAGTCACTTTTTTTATAATATTCTCAAAAGTATTTGGAAACCAAGTGAGCCAATTGCATCAAAAACACCAACACAACATATCTACAACATTTGTAACACCAAAAATCTCTTCATCTACAATACCAAAAATCTCTAACAATCTCCATATTGTTGAGATCAATGACCAACTATTGACATCAATGACAACACCAATTTAGCATACTTGGAACAGTTATCAATGAAGTATATGTGCTTGCTAAGCTATTAAATCAGCTACTGATTGAAACATAGGAAGCATCCTCAAAATGTGGTCTTTGGAAATCTAAAGTCATCCTCTAGAGATAATTGGTTCCCTTGGTATTACCTAAATTTAATCTATGAAAAAGGATGGAGAATAATTTGAAATGAAACCTAAAATCTAATGAGATGATGCATAAAATTGATATTAAGACCTATGTCACTTTTTGACAGACAAAAGATCAATTATTCAGTTATGTTAACACAACTCAAGATTCAAAAAATGTATCATTTTTTTATAGGAAGGTTAAGTTTATGACATTTTTGCATAATTTTTAACGGAATTAAAACCCATTTTAGATGAGACAATACAGATTTCAAATATGTAATTTTTTTTACAATTGAATTATTTTTTCTATTTTTCAATTAATTTCTGATGAAATTGGTCCATAAACTTTAAATATCAATGTTTTTTACTATTTTAATAACTTTTGATCAACATAACATTTTGATGAATGGATTGCACAAGGGAAAACTTCAGACAATTCTTTTCAATTTAAAAAAAAAAAATGCAAAAAAATGATAACTTTAGGTCATCTTATGCGTGTCGTACACGACGATTTTTCTAAACATCAAATATGCCTAATAAAAAATTATAAAAAAATATCCGGGGCACACTTCAGTGAGTCACAAGTCTTTTCCCAAAAGGATTTATAAAAATATGATAATTTAAGTCAAAATATCGATGTCGTACACGTGCATGGTATGGTAAAAAAAAATGACTTTTTAATAGTGGTTTTTACAAAAGCCTATTGAAACTCAATTTTTACAATGTGGGTATTGAAATAAATTACATATTTGGAAACTAGACTCCGAGTACTAAATTTTATGATAAGTGACTTGTTCGAAGATTTCATCTCTAAGTGCTTCAAATTTTAAGGTCAAATGTGTCAAACTTTGAAAATCAGAGAAAACACTTCCACTTTTTGGCCAGAAAGTGGACTCAACTTCTTGCCAGCACCCACACACAATAGAATAGGATTTTGAAGGTAAAATAAAATAAAATTTATTGCTCAAAATATGTTCTTACAATAGTGCATAGCTACAAATGCTTGAAAATGATGTATTACATTAATTTTCTAGTCATAGAGTGATTGATTTTTGAGTTACGATATAATTTTTTCTGGAATAACTTGTAGAAAGTTAAAACACTTGAACAAAAATTTCTAGAACTGAGAGAAAAATGAACCTAGGTGTGCAATTTCTCCATCTCATCTTTGGAGTGAAAATAGGATTTGGATTAAAATTAAGTAATTTAAATTTTCCTTATCTTATGCTAACTAGTTTAACTCTATCATGAGCACTAAAAAAGGTCTCTTCCTTGTTTGACTACCATAAAATCTCCTAAGTGTCATTGGGAAAGGGTGGGTGTTGAATTTTCAATATTATCTATGCTTTTCTTACTCCTGCATGCTTGGTAATATGGGTAACTTGATCAAATACTCCTTGTATATCCTCAACAACTATATTCCTTCAATATATTGTCCAACTCGTCCAAATTCTCCCTAGATTCCCTCAAACTATCATTTATTGATCATAACTTCTCAAAAACTACTACAACCTCCATCTAACATATTTTAGGGCATGTGTGAGAGGTGTTAGAAATGGTTAAAATCTCTATGAGGGTATAGGATATTTTTAGGACTTCTAGTTGTCACTATCTCACTTATTGATATCTTCTTGGCTTTATTTTTTCACTATCCATAAGAATCTCATACAGATTCGCCTCTTTTTCATCCATCTCACTTTTCTATTAGACCTCTATCACACTTTATGGTTATGGCCCTTGCAGTCTCAAGAAAAAATTCCCTTAATGCATTTAGATTCTGCATTATTTTGCACCCCTTCTAGGACAATGAACTAGATTGAACTAATTTTCACCGTTGATAATTTTTTCTATATACATTATATATCTCCTGATGTATATGCCTAGTAAAACTATCCATGTTTCTATAGAACCTTCCCAACTCTGCATTCTTTCTAGGTTCATTATTGTCAAGGAGTATTGCCACATCCATGTTCTTCAAGAGAATGAGTTGAAAGTTCATCATTGTATGGTTCTACAATAGTAGTGGAAACCTACTAATAAGAATATCAACATTGTAATGAAGGTCGAGGTTGTAACCTACTCCACATTCATGATTACTACTCCTAACATGTCAAGCTTAGGCCTTGGGAAATTTAGACATTATATATAATGACTAGAAGGGTGAGTATGAATCTTTAGGAATCTAGATTTAGGCGTCCCATCTAGTAGATCGTATTTATGACAAAGATGGTGGGGAGTGCTAGATTGATTGGTAAGCTACCCATGGTTCTAGACATTAAATATGAGGATATTATGTACATCCCTAGTGACCTTTCCTCGATCATCATTAAACATTCTTGAGAGAAAGTGAATATGGCATTGAAGATGGGGACAAAGTCCTAGAATATTGAGAAGAAAAATAGCAACCCCAACTAATCTTGAATGAGAGGTTGAGGAATTCCACCAAAGAAGACCTAAGAAAATAGATATAGACATGACTTGGAAAATTATTAGCTCCCAAAATTAATTACGTCTCCTCTCTTTTTATTCCACTAGCCCTTTGGAAATGTAATTCTCATAGCCACTTAACACCTTCTGTTGGCCACCAACCTAATCCCAAAATGTAAAAGAATTATGGGGATATATTCTAAATTATTTTACAAGATTGAATTTTTTGCGAGCTGCCACCACATGTTTTGTAACATCATCATCCCCAAGGGAAGATATAATCCATGTCCTTAATATCCTAGAATTAGGATGGTTTCTATTGTTGTAAATTTCTTTGAGGCCACAACAAGTAATTTAGTCTTTGGATTTAAAAACCATTAGTAATTTGTGCTACATAAACTAGATCCATCTCTACCAAAAATCTAATTTAGAGAGGGTTTCATATGCTCTCAAAACCCTCTCTAAAATCCTCGCAACAATTGCTAAAATAGAAATAAGAATTTGCAAATTAAACCTCACAAATTATTTGCAAATGAAAACATTAAATTTCTCAATTTAAGAAATCTGAATTCACATGAATTTCAATCATCTATGGACTGATATATTTCAATTAAGCTCCTTAAAAAATTATAATATGCAAAAGAAATACATTCAAGATAAAACTATGCTCAACTATCTAAGCTCTTGCAAACTAATTCATCTTTGAACACCCTGAAAATCTTGTAGCTTCAAACTAGATGGTTTGAAACTTTAATGTACTATTAGAAATCAGTCCAAACCTACAAAAAACACTCCAACAAGCTCTCCCTAAGAATTCTATTCCTTCCTCCCCTCTACCTCCAAAATTCCTCTTCAAAACTTCTTTAATGAATCATGGTTTTCTGATTCTCAACATCACCTATCCTAGAACTGATTTCATGAACTTTATTTAGCCTTATCCAATATGGGATGCCAATTATTGTAGCTTCACATTAAAACCCCTAAAAAATATTTTAAAATAATTAAAAATTCATTTCCAGTAGCCCCACCAAAGATAGGAGTTTCATTTTTTTTATTCTCCTCTTTTAAGTCCTAAAAAAGCAGAAAATCAAAGCAAGTCCTCGGCACTCACTTCCCCAGTTCCCACATTTTAGGGAACATGATTGAGTATTTAAAAGTTCCATATTTCAAATCTCAACGCCTCATATTTCTTTTCAAATATTTTGCAATTAAATGTTTTAAAATTTATTTTTTCTTTTTCACCCACAATGCCAACTTGTCAATGTGCAATGGAAATTTATTTGATAAGTTTATTTAACCAAAGACAATTCATTTGCCACATATTAACATGAATTTCAAACCAAAATTGACTCACACCAAAAATTCAAAAATTCTCAACAAAAATTAAATCTTTTTGTTTGACTCATGATTGCCAACTACCATGGATGCTCTTGCATCAAACACCCATGGTAGAAAGAAATGTTTCATGAGTTGAACTTAGAAATATTTGTAGAATTTGTGTTTATCTTGGATCCACCTCATTTCCTTGTCCACTAGAATATTTCTATGCACTACTTTCTGCAATCTTACAACATTACCATGTTCCATCCTTTCTCTACTACCTATCATGCAATTCAAAGCATTAAATTTATTTCCCAACCAATATACTTCAGCAAAATCAGAATTAACAATAAAAATTATACCTCCTCCTTCATAACAAAAAATATTTTCCTCATTTGTTTTTCTACCTTTCCCATCTCTTTCCACCACATCCCCTTCTTAAAATTACTCTTTTTCAATGCCTTCTAAAAGACATGAAATTGTTGCAACTTGGTTTCCTTCACTCAGAAAAGCATTAGTACTACCAAAAAAAGACTCAATTTCCACATTACATAACAAAGAATTTGTTTCAAGGTTTGACCCTTCATCTCCTCTTCTTGTGGTAGGCATAGTCCAGTGCAATGCTTGGGCTTCATGCCATGGTTTAGCCACCTCTTGTTTATCTTGATCTTATATAAATCTAGTGGTTGTATTAGGCATTAACAAGTTGATCTTTTGATGCAATGACAACCACCTGTGCAACAATTGGTATTAGAGCGAAGGTCACAGGTTCGAATCCCGCACTTGCACCAGGAGGGGAATTTTTGCAAAGTGTGACCCTTGGTCTCCTCTTCTTGTGTTAGGTGTAGGACAACATAGGTCTTGGGCTTAATGACATGGTTTAACCACTTCCTATGTATCTCGATCTTGTATAAATCTAGTGGCTGTATTAGGCATTAACAAGTTGATCTTTTGGTGCAATGGCAACTACCTATGCAACATAATCATGACCACTAAACAAAACATTTTCACCTCCATAGTTCTCAAACAATTATTCTTCAAAAAAAACTTCATTAACCTTCACACTCCACTCTTCCAATTCAACTTTATCAAAATTAATTTTTGTTGCAACAAAATTATTTATTCCTTCACTCTCTTTCTCATGAAAGGAAACAATAAAATCATATTTTACCTTAACCTCTTCTACTGCCTTCATTTCACTTGAGATATCATCTTCAATATGAGTGAAAAAATCACCTTTCTCACCTTCATCATGGTTAGTGTTACCAAATGTAATGTCCCTTTTCTTAAAAAAATTAAAAATAGAAAATTACTATTTTTAGTAAGTCAAGTTTTCAAAAAATGCAAGTCAAGTCCTACATGGAATCATGAAAGTTTTTTTCTCAAGGTGAATTAAATAAGATAATTTTGGAATATTATCAAAGGTTTATGAAATATTTAATTGAGACAATTTGTGTGTGGCCTTTTGGAAAAAGGAAAAATGGATTTTTATTGGCTTATGAAGTGTGCAACAAATGAAAATATTTAATTATTTCTCTCAGGTGCACTTGTTTTATTATTTTACACTTGGCACTAGAGGTTACATGCACTACATGCAAAAGGGAATCTCTCCTTGATCATGATTTTTGGTTCACTAACTTAGAAATTGAATATTTTTTAATAATACATGAATTTGGGCCTCATTTTGGACTATTCTTGTTGCAGATTTTGGCCAAGTGTTTGCTCTTCTTCAAAGGCTGGTAAACTAATAAAAAAAATATCTCTAAGTCTTGTAAACCAAGGGTATGAGGCTCTTTTCATAGGGCTAATAATTGTGGTGCAATTGTAGATTATGGCCCTTAAGGTATATGGAGACTCTCAATTCATAATCAATTAAGTAAACAATGAATACCAAACAAAGGATGATAAACTGACAACATACAGGAAATTGGTGGAGAGCCTCAAGGAGTTCTTTATTGATATTATATTTGAACAACTACCTAGAGAAAAAAGCACAACATATGACACAATGGAAATGATTGAATCACTCATAGTGATCCCGCACAATGTCCCAAAATAGGAATTCCTCATAGAGCAGCTTCTCATACCAACATTCAAGGTATCAGATTTTGAATTCATGTGCAAAATCGTTTGTCCCGATGATCCCTGGTACCATGAAATTTACACATACCTAAAAATAGGAGTCTTGCCTATTGACATAACCTCCGAACCTCAAAAGAGATTTTGTCAAGAAGTCATGTCATTTTGTCGACATAGGAGAAAACCTCTATCATAGGAGCATCAAAAGGACCCTATTACATTGCCCAAATACTAAGGAATCCCTAACTACTTTAACTAAGGTACATAATGGAATTTGTGGTTCGCACTCAAGTGGTATGACTTTGTCTAAGAAAATTTTGAGGACAAGATATTATTGCCCCATAATGGAAAGAGAAGCGCATGACTTTATCAAAAAATGTTTACAGTGTTAGCAACATGGGGACCTTATCCATGCGCCAGCTCATGACCTTCATCCCATTGTTACACCTTGGCCCTTTTCACAGTGCAGGCTCCATATCATTGGTAAAATTACCCCCACCTCATCCAATGGCCATAAATTGATCATCACCACCACAAAGTACTTTACAAAGTGGTTCAAAGCCATTCCCATGACCTACATAATGGGAAAGAAGATATCTAAGTTCATCCCAAACTACCTTATTTCCCGATACGGTGTCCCTTAAGCTATTATCTCTGATAATGGGACACCTTTCAAAAAGTAGGATGTTTGTGAACTTTTCCAAAAATTCAACATCCAACATCACTTTTCCACTCTGTATTACCCCCAAGGCAATGGCCAAGTAGAAGCCACCAATAAAACCATTTTGAAAATCCTTGAGAAAATACTCAATGACATTGGTTGTGACTGGCATTTGTAGCTAAATCCTGTCTTATGGGCTTATTGCACAAGCATTTGCACACCAACAGGTTCCACCCCTTTCTCCCTAGTCTATGGATCAAAATCCATCCTCCCCATTGAGATCGAGCTCCCATCCTTGAGGGTATCACTGCAAAATCTCATTACAAATGAAGAATATCGGGTCTCATGGCTAAATGAGCTAGAGCTACTGGATGAGTGGCACATGGATGCCCTAAACCACTTGCAAGTCTATTAGAACCACCTCAAGAACATTTACAACAAGAAAACCAAGAGGTGAAACTTCCAATTCAGCAAGCTAGTACTGAAAGAGAATCAGAAGAATGTGCCAAATCTAAACAGCAAGGGAAAATTTGAACCCAATTGGTTATGGCCCTTCATCATCACTGCGAGCTACAAATCAGGGGCATATGAGCTATCAAAACCTGAAGGGGAACCTTTGTAGGAGCCTGTGAACAACTCTCACCTTAAAAGGTTTTACGCCTAATATTTGTAGGGTAAAACCAAAAATACAAAAAAATATAAAAATCCAAAAAAGTCATAAAAAAGATTAAAAACAATAAAGAAAAAATCATCCTCTAATGAAAACCACTTTGGTGGTGCTTTGGGCAAGTACCTTGGTGAAATCCTGGCAAACAAGTGCCTTTTCTAAATAAAGCACTCTCCATCCACCAGGATCTCCACAACTTGTTCTGCACCATTCATCCATCACATTCCATTTATCCTTCCACCATCCATCTATGTTAGTATCATAGCTTGATCTTGTGTTCATATCATGTTCCACCCTAGTACTACTTGGCACATTCCTAAGGTCATTTTGTTCTACCTTTATCGAAGTAGTCTCTCACATCACACTAGGGACATGTTCCTGTACCTGCAACAAATCGAATTGATGAAAATTCTTGCGATCTTACTTAAATAAAAAAATCTAAAAATATTCATAAAAATCATTCAAAAATATAAAAACATCAAAAAATCAAAAATCCAAAAACATCAAAAAATAAAATAAAAAATAAAAATATCCAAATCATATCAAAATCGAAAACATGTCAAAAATCCAAAAAAAGTAAAAAATAGACTCATCCTGTCGAACTACACCGTCTCTAAGCTCGAATGTAGACAAGGTGGATCTTTGATCGATCCCCAAGACACCTTAGGTTAGTCTTTTAGGTGTCCATCATAATAAGTTAGCAATTCATCATTATTTATATCTTCATCCTATAAATTGGTCAAGTCATTAGTCGAACTACGTGGTCTCACTATGTATAACATAAGCAAGGATAATCTATTGATCAGCTCCTAAGACCCTTAGGATAGGTCTTTAAGTTAGTCTCTTGGTCAAAATCTAAGAAAACCAAAAAACATTAGAAAATTTGAAAATCAAAACATTCCTAAAAGATTTCAAAATCCCAAAAATAGCCTCAAAACATCAAAAACATCCAATATTTGAAAAAACCCAAAATGGTGCATCCATATCATCTCACTTTCACCTGCAATAAGCATCACTCATAATAATTCATCATAATTTTCATCCTTTTGTAAGTCAGTGAGAAGCAAGTCTAGCAGGTTTAAAAGTGAAAGCTCAATCGTTGAAGTCTTAATTCTAGGTCACTAAGTCAACAAGTTAGTCAACTCTTGATATCAATAGCTTATCATCCAGTTAATCTCATCATCACCAAATCACAACATGCCATAGGATGCATCCTTCCTACAATGGACATCAACATCAAGCAACACTGTAGTTTAGTCTTAGCTAACAGTATGAAGAACATTAGCTTATTTTTTTACTTTATCTTTATCTTTTTGACTTATCTTATTTTATGCTTATTCCAATGACCTCTCGATGATGCCTAATCAAATCGGTATGGAGAGAAAGGAATGGGGCAATGATCATTATCATTTTATCTACTATGCTTGTTGGATGTTCTTGTAATATAACTTGTTCATGTGTGCTTTGTTTGGTTTGTAGGGAAGGTGTTTTAGATGTTTTTTTGACCACATAAGAAGACTTTCTTTTCTACGCTTTGGTCCGAGATATTTAGAATATTTGAATTGCATTCTGAATAAGGTTTTTTATGTCAAATGTAGACAAGAGTACTCCTATCTAATTGTTGAGTCAAAGTCCACACTAGGTGCAACACCATCCTGGTTCTTTATACCTTGATGCATCGTACCTATGTGTGTTATCAAACATAAGGAAAGTTATGCTCTTTATTTCTCCCATCCTTAGATAAGAAATACATTATCATCATTCATCATCATATCTAATAAAGTCTCAAATGACTCATAGATTTGTTGGACTTTTGTATCTTCTTAGATTCAAGGGTTGATCCCTCTCATTCTTCTATCCTCTTTCACGCTAACATAGTATAATTTCATCAATGCATCCATCTTGCATTCATAAAACATCCACACTCTCATAATCATGTGATATCATCATAGGACAACATCATCCATGCATTACATAATCATTTAAATTGTTTCGGATAATATAGATTTGTTATTTAATCATTTTACAAAAATCTCATTTGCATCATCATTTTCATATAGATCTGTTAGTCTAACCATCTGTAAATCTATCTTGAACCTCTTTACCATGAGATTTACCCTCAATTTGATTTTTCGCTCAATCTCTCGACGGGGCAATCTACCAATGCACTTCTTTCCACTGGGGCATCCAAAATAATTAGAATTTTTTTTAATTTCGATCTTGGCAGCATCATTCTTTGAATCAATACAAGTACATTGCTTCAAAGAGGGGAAAAATATAGACACTCAAAATAATCAACTGACACAATGCATGTAATCCTGGACTCAATTAATAACATTTCCTCTATTAATCAAATAAATTAATTTATTTGATTAATTCACTAATATTCATAATACTTAATTAAATAAATCAAACTATTTAATTAACTCCTTAAGTTCTTCTTATTGGATTCAATAAATCAAAATGATTTAAATCAAATATCAAAACCCCTAAAATCTTCCAAGTTAATTAATCTTAACTAATTAACTCACAATCATAATTACCATTCTCTAGCTTTTGATTCAACTTAAGTCAAACCTAAAATCTTAACTAACCCACCCACTTGCACATGAAATTAATTTTAATTCATTATCTAATTATCTCTATTTTCCCTCACAAGGCATATTCCCAAGGAATATTCCCTCATTAACTCCATTTGTTGACTTTCTTGTCCAAACAAATTTCACCCCAAAATCTCTCAACCATATGCATTTAAAGCTATTTTTCAAGTTTCAAACCCACCTAACTTCATTTACTTGCACAATCTCCAAAATATGGCCTTTCCTCCTCCAATCACATGTGGACAAGTGGCCTTCTCTCATTTGCTGGTCTTTTGTCCCACATTTATCCAAATCCTTCAAATCTCCAACTCTTGAATCTATAAATTCATGGAACTGAACTACTTCATTTTCATCCATAGTTTGAGAATTTTGCACTATAGGAATTTTGAGTTCATCTTAGATCTCTTGTTCATTGTCATCTTGAAGCTTATCAAGGGGAAAGGGCTCCTTTTCATATCAAAGGTGCACCAATCCACTATGGGATAGGTATGCACTATGCTTCTTTTCATGCTTTCATTTGGTTCATTTGATATTTTTTTGCTTTGATTGCATTATGAATCATGTTTTAGTATCTCATAGGGATGTTATGTTGGATTTTCTTTGAATCACTAACTTTACTAATGTGTGAGATAGTTTAAGCTTTTGTAGATTTAGCATCAATAGGAACAATTTATTTTTATTTGATTAATTAAAAGGATAAAAGCCTAAATATATCTCTTCATTGAAGCCCATTAATCTATTCTTCATGCATATAGTTGTGAGTAATGCTATGAATAGATTATGGGAGAGACTTTAGGGGGATTACGATAGAGAGAAATGCATAGTGAAGAGGGAGAGATAATAGGGGAAGAGAGAGATATAGATGAGGACAAAGAGTTGGAGAAAAAGAGGGGGTGGGAAGAGAGAATGAGCTTGAGATAGATATGTAGCATGAAACTATCTACATGGAACCTTTCTTTAAAACCTAAATATCATTACCATTCTCAATGATTTTTTTCATTATTAGTTGCTTGGAATCAATCACCTTTTCATGGAAACATAGTGAGTATTTTTAAAACCCCAACATAGTAGGTATTAATTGAATCATGTAGTAGCATAATGGATAATATTCAATAAGCTAAAGTCATTGGCTAGAATATTTATGTTATGTTGGTGTAACGCCTCTTTTTGTAGTCAACTTCTTGTTTGGTAATGGCTTCTCACATGTAACTATTCTTGTTGCTGCTCTTCTTTGTAATTGCAGAATCTTGGTAACGGATGCTTGCATGTCTTCTCCTCCGAATAGGGTTGGAGATGTAGTGATGCATTTGGTTTTTTTTTATATAATTGCAGCCATTGTATGCTTGAAGAAAGCCGTGTGTAAAACTGATGATAATAAAAGAGAATCCACTGCATTTGAAAGTGGATGTAGCCTTACAGATGAACCACTATAAATCCTTGGTGTCTTCTGTTTATTCTATTTTTATGCTCTGTTTTATTTTCTGCAATTTATTTTGTCTGCAATTTTATGAAAAATTGGTATCAGAGCTTTGGTTAGATAGTTGTTTTGTAAATCTTGAAGAATTTCACAGAAAATGAATATAGAAGCTTTGGATGATTGGGCTTGAGCTCTCATGCATTGGTCATGTGGCCATGGAGAGAGTTTTGATGAAGTGGGAGCTGTGGTGACAACTACAGATAGTGACCCAGAGATAGATGAAACAATGCCAATGGAAGTAGACCTTGAGCTAGAGCTAGATGAAACTATGCCAATGGAAGTAGACAAATCTCCTAATTTCCTAAGCACTACCCAGATGATGTATGTGTGGGAAAATCCTCAATAGGATTTGGGAGACAAGGATTTTGATATGCTAGAAGAATCAGAGAGCCTACAAAGGCTGAAGGAAACAAAGGATATAGTACCAATGGATGTTGATGTGAAAGCTAAAATGAAACGTCATGTACATTGGTGGGATGGCTGGAAATATAAGAAGGATTTGGTTGAGAGAGAAATAGAGGCTAAGACTAAGGCCTTTGAATCCCTTACGTCAGCAAGGGAGAAACAAAGAATAGGTGAAGCCAGAGCTAGAGGTAGAGGTGCTTCTGTGGTAGCCATAGTGCAGGTTAGCTTTTATGGCAACTATAGTAAGATTTTTAAGAAGCCTCGTCATCCTTATGAGAAAGCACGGTTGGATGCAAGGTCACAAAATCTCAAGAAAATAGAGAAAATCCTAAAAAATGAGGAAAAAA
>CM021108.1:31759775-31924280 GCA_007115665.2 Sequoiadendron giganteum | reverse complement strand
GGGACTTTGTGTAAGGGGTGAAAATTCGCTCCTATAGACTTTATAACCTAGGTCATATATAACACTACTATTCTTCTATTATCATTCGAATATATCCTAGGAGTCCTAATTAGATTGAATAAGAACCTCACAAGGTGAGTCAATTCATAATGAGAACCTAGGAAGGGGTCCTTTCAGCTTTAAGGGGTTTGCCACCAAGAAAATTCTTGGAAAATTTTAATGAGCATTCAACCTAGAAAACCTAGTTATGCAAGCTCAATGAGGTATGCAAATAATGAAATTATGCAATTGGGAGATATGATGTGTATACCTGGGAAGTCTGGAGATTTTGTGAGGATTTTAGAAATGTAAAGAAGTTGCCAAAATGTGCTATGGAGGACTAAGACACCCAAGGTGGCATATTAGTCCCAGTGCTATTTTTGGAGGAAAATACAGAATCTTCAGTTGTCAGAACTTGATCTGAAAGAATCTTTGAAAAATATGCCTAGGAGGACTAAGACACCCAAGGTGGTGTATTAGTCTCATTCTAAATTTCTGGAAACTATGAGTGTGGTTTTGAAGCTTAAAATCTAAACTTCCTTCTTCACCAAGTCTTTAGATTTGAACCTATAAAAAGACCTACAAAACAAAGGAGTTTGGATTGATTGTTTATGGGGGTTTTCCTTGGTCAAACCCCTTTTTTGGTAATTAAACCTTGATGAGAAAGCATAAATATAAAAATGGAAATGAGTGTGTGCCCTAATCTTAAATGTGTGTAATATTATGCAAGCTAGGATATGGATAAACCCTATTCAAATGTGTTAGAATAAGATTCCTAAGATGAAAATGTAAATGACCTATGAAGGAGATCTCTAATCACTCTAACAAGTCAAAAACATGAAATATATGTTCCTTAGGAAGAAAATAGAATAATAATGGAAGATGGAATCAATCAAGAAACAAGTCCTTACGCTTGGATAAATGACTAGTTGCATCTCCAACCTAGAATATCTCATGATCCACAATAGGCATCCATTAATAATCATTGACAATGCTAGATCTTGACTTGGAAATAAACTTGGAAAATCCCGCAAAACATAATAGAGGGCTACTCCAAGATTCTGAAACTTCCTTCAACTTTCTCAACTTATGTCTTTTGTCTCAAATCATGTCAAATTATATCAACTTGTTATGAAAAATGGGTGTGAATCTTACTTTTATAGGAATTTTTACCTAATAACCCAATTATTGGATCTTAAAGGTTGACAAAAGCTCAAATAAATTCAAATATTTTTATTTCTTTTTCTTAATTCTTGAAAATAAAACCCTCAAGACTAAGATTATCTAGGTGGCGTCTTGTTCACACTAGGTGCGACTAAGAGGCCACCAATATCGTCTTGGTTCCACAAGGCTTAATTTGTTGGTTCAAAAGGTGGGTTACCAAGATTGATGGTTGTTTATGGGTGTTGATCAAGTTTAAAGGTGAAATATGTTTGGGCATGCACAAAAGGGGGGCTTAGGGGCCCATGATAAGTGACTTAAATGGAAATTAATGCAAGGGTTACTAAAATAGGTCCAAATGAAGTGTGAAAATACAAAGGTATGCATTTTTCTACACTACATTTAGCCCCTACTTTACCACCCATATGACACTATGTGCATATGCAAGCTAAAGTACTTCAACAAGTAACTTTATAAAAGGATACTCATATGGATTCATTAGGGAGAATGAAGCCCCCGCTATAGTCACCTAAAAAACCACAATTTCAAGAACCGTATTCTACATCACAGATTCATTAGTAGCTCAAATATAATCATCTTATCTAACTTTCCTAGAAAATTAAATTCAAGGGTAGATGATGCCCCCCTTTGATTCTGCTTGATTTACGGAGGTGGAATCAAGGTAGAAAATCAACCACATCAAACTGGACAAGTCCATCATAGGGCATTTCCAAGTACCATACCACTTGGTGATAGAGATTTGATGAGAATGGGAGTGGAACCATGGTTCCAATGCAATAAAAAATGTTGAAAACAGAGTTCGCTAGCTCAAAATATGTTAAAATTTGAATAAAAAGTACCTCTTTTCATTTTAAGAAAAATTACCTAAAAGTACATGCATAAAAAGACAAAAGAGAGGGTAAATCATATTCATTTCATATTTTTACCTATTTTCAGAGTGAGCTAGGAGTAGAGTGAGCCACCATGCTGAGTAGACGTCCATCCACCCATCTGTGGATTGAGATTCTATGGGAGGTGGTCAAATGGGGTGAGCTACAATACATTGTGAGTGGATTTATCCTTCTTTGTACTTCAATTTAATCAATTATTAATGTGTTTATGAGAATTTTAAATGAAATAATAGGGTAGGGAAGATTTTTCTTTCATTTTCTAGATTGTTGCAAATTTTCCTAATTAAGGAATAAAGTATATCTAGAACCCTTAATTAAGATGTCCTAGAGAAACTTTAGCATAACTTTTACCATTGAATCATGAATTTAAGATTTTCAGATGTTTTAAATGACATTTTTCTTTTTTTCTCTTGACAGACTGCACCCTAGTCCCACCAACACCTGGGCGGTTGGATGTTCAACCGACTTTGAGAGCTCATCGATCAGCTACCTGAGGAGGATGTACATATTATCCAAGAGACGGGTCTTTATTGGGCCTATCTTGTGTTGGCCATGTAATACCATGATGCCATGTTGATGAAAATAGTGGAGATATTGGACACAAACACCTGTACCTTCCACCTACTGATGGGGGAGATGACATTCATGCTAGAGGATGTGCACCGCATACTTCGAGTGCCCGTTTGAGGAGAGAGGATATTCTTAGCACATGGGATGAGTTACGAGGAGATGCAGGAAGACACTGAGTATTGCTTGGGAAAACCGGTCTATTGCAGGATTATGAGACCTCATATTGAGGTTTCTTGGTTGTTGCATGTGCATTCACCACTAGTGAGACATATCTTGATTTTTATAGTAGCATTGGCATTAGTCCTCGATAGCCACACAAAACATCTAGAGGGGGATTAGTGCACATGATTAGAGACATGGAGCACTACCTGTGGTATTTTCCCGAGGCTAGAGCATACTAGCACACTTATACTATGATTTGGGTTGATTCACCTATGGAGAGATTCATAGCATACTACACTATACCCTACTGCAGATATGGATCCTAGAGAATATCACCTATATCTAGCCTATAGGATTTTCAATTGCCACAATGGTGGGATATCTATCAGTTTTCAACTATCCCCTGAGATAGGCATGGTAACATAGTGATGTATTGTTCTAGAGGGTGAGGTTTGATAGACTGGGCAAGGAGGATATTATGTAGAGACCCTACCTCATGGAGATATTCTGGCCAAACAAAAAAGACAGTTGAGATGGATGTATAGAGATATGTTATTACTAGGATGGCATGATCATGTAGTGATACCTTTATACTACGATCATGTCATTAGGTAGTTTGGATAGATACAGAAGCTATCATGACTATGGGATTCATACAAATGGTTAGTATGGATCACCCATAGACTTGGAGATCTTAAATGACTGGGAACAAATGATGTCATCTCGAGTGATGTAGAGGAGGAGGATATAGACATGCCCCCAAACTCCGATGTAGATATTATCAGTATGTTGCAGGCGTATGATGTATGGTGGGAGGTGATGTGACTAGGAGCCATGTCTTTCCTATGGATTATCCTATGGGCTTCATAGGGCCTTTACCAGATTCAAGAGAGGAGGACAGGGAGTTAGGCAGAAGGCTAGATCTAGCAGACCTATTCCTGGATAAGGATAAGGAGGAGATAGAGGAGGAAAATGATTACAAGGGATATGGGGATGAGGAGGATGATGAGGGTATGAAGGATGAGAAGAACCAACCCATGAGTGAGGAAAGTGATAGAGGCGAGTCTAGTCCTCCTAGACCCAAGTGGAGAGATACAGTTCCTACTCAGGTTGCAAGGTCACAATATGCACGTGCGAGTGTTTGAGAGCATAGGGAGAGTAGTAGGGCATTTGAGATTCTGACTGATCATGTTACAGACCTAGGTGATGATATTTATTGTTATGCATTATGTTTTTATGTATATCATGCTCATATATGGATTATAATGACGGATATTGATTATTTTTATGATTTCTATCTTGTAGGGCCCATGATAGAGTCTAAGGACCTATTTCGATAGGAAACTATAGTAATAGTGCCACCCCTTCCTATAGATTAGGCTACAACCACATTGTTCATGCCCCCACTATTCATAGTGGAGTGCATGGTCTTGTTCAAGCCTTATGTGAGGCTCAAGGGAGAATATGTTGGTGTATCCAGATACATTGAGCACGTTGAGGGTCAAGTATCAGCACTGGAAGTGGAGTTAGAAGAGGCTCGAGTAGCTCAAAGATCTAATAGAGAGGCTATCTTATAGTCAGAGGTCGAGCGGCTTTAGAGAGTGTGTCACCAAAAAGTGTATACCTTGGCACTTTTTCACTCATTTTAGCCTTTTCCACCGGATTTTGGCCTTGTTTACCTTGATTCAGTCTTATAAGCTTGAAACTCATGAATGACATAACAATGTTTAACTAAGATTTTGTGGAGTGTTGTAATGCATTTCCTCACTTTTCGAAGACCCTTTCAACATAATTTGCCTAAATAATACATTATTACACCTTCCTAAGCCTTAAGACATAGTGTTTTAAAGTGTTGTGTTGCATTTTCCCACTTATCTAGGCTAGTCACCCTTAAATCAACCCTTTTTATATGCTAATTTTCCCTTTTAATGCATCATTAGACCAGACCTAAGTGTGTTTTGGGAGGTAAAAGTGATTAAATTTATTAAACATTAATTAATTCCCGACCACCACCAAAATTTTCCCAGGTGGACTAGGTCACCACTTTGGGCGACCTAGTTCCTTTAGGCATAAAATTTGATGGGAATCTTGCCTCCTAAACCCTAGGGTTGGCCTATTAGGTTGCATTTCGGTAAAATTAGGGTTTCACATGTACAAATAAGTGTTTTCATTTCCATTTTTCCCCTTTCTTAGCTCATTTTTAATCTCTTTCTCTCAATCTTCAAGCACTTAAGCAACCAAGACTTCATAAGCAAGCATACAAGCATTAGGGTTTTTAGGTCATCTCCATTGGAGCTTCCCACGCATATTGTAGACCATCAACAATGGTTTGGTAAGAATTTCTATTGTGTTATCTTTCAATCTTACATTCCTTTTATTTCATCTCATTTGGGTTTAATCACCTACAAAGGGGTTTGACTTAGGCAAACCCCTATTTCGTAACCCCAAAAGTTTCTTGGTCTTTGAATGTGTTTACGGGTCTTTTGATACAAATTAGGTGAAGTACAAAGTGTTGCGAGAAGTACAAACATTCTCCTCAAGCCAAATCCAAGCCTCAAACCCTAGGAAAGACAAAAAGACAACCTATAGGTCATTTTTGGGTGTTCTTGTCACGGGTTGCTGCAGAAAATGGAAAAATCAACCGGGACCCCATAAATCAAAGCTTGATTCCTTGGAAAGCTATAAGAGGACTAGGTCACCCCTCTTGGTGACATTTTCCCTATGCTAGGCCCGAAAAAGGGTTTCTATATTTTTGGGAACCTAGTTCCCCGAAACATATTTTGGCAAAAATTCCAGGTTAGAGGACTAGGTCGCCCCAGTTGGCGTAAGTGTCCTTTTTCTCAATTCATGCATTTTCTAGGAGATATTAAGAGCATTCAACTACCACATCGCTTTTCCAAGTACACATCTTTTGTCCTCTGTTATTTTCTAGAAAACATACATTTAGGTCATTCTAGAGAAGTTTTGCATTAGTTTAGTTTTGATTCATTTACATTTGCATAAATTTAGATTACCTTCATTTTACTTTCAGTTCTAAGCCACACATCACACATACTTAGCACAAACCAATCATGAAAATCCTCCCCCTTTTTGAATGAACCTACCCATTACACATATCAACATAGTGGAAAGAGTGTTATTCCTAACCAAGTGCTCATAGGCTGAAAAACCCTAGGAGCCTAGTAAGGGAAACCTCTTTCCCTTGTTAGATTATATGTGTTTTTGGTGGTTCATTTTGGTGAACCTGACTGTAGACCATTTGCTAGCTTTTTGATTACTGCATTTCATCTTAGAGATAGCTTGCATTGCATTGAAATCTTGCATTGTTTGCATCCTAGGGTTAGTGAAAAAAGTGCATTTAGTGAAAATTCAAGGTAAATATGCACATTGCATTGCATTTTTAATAAGAAAACACAAAAAAAATTGCACTTTCAGTTTTTGTTTGCACCAAAATATCAAAAAAACCATAAAAATTAGCCAAAACGTGAGGAATTTTACAAAAACAACACTACTAGGACTAAGTCACCATCTTGGGTGACCTCATCCTTTGGCAATATTTTCTGTCGAATTCTTAGAAATTTTCCAGTGGGTATGTGTATGATCATCATGGAAAAGCATACCCTTAAGTGGTGATGAAAATTCAGAAAATCAGAGTTAGGCAACTTAATGTAAAAATTTGAATAAGTTATCTATATTATTTCGAAAATATGTAAGAATAGAATTTGTAGAAAATTGATGTAGTTTCTAAACTACTAGGTTTATTTAAGAAAATATATATATCTATTTGGTGAAAAATTGAAATATCAATGTAGTAGTACTTAAATTTCAAGGAAAAAATAAGAAGTAGGTGTCTGTCTGGCCACCCTAACCACAATAAAATGATAATATTTTAAAAAAATATATCTTAGATATAAGTAGAGGACTCATGTCTTGATGTGATGCATATTTTTTTGTAATTTTTTCCAAGTAAATAATTAATTATGAAATTTTTATTACAAATTTAAAAAAAAATAAAAACTCGTATGTCTGACCACGTTAACTTGGTCAGAACATCATGAAAGTCATTTTTTTTATTTTTAATCCTATAGTATGTGAAACATAGAATGTCACACATATTTCACATTCAAAAAATGTGATACTGTTTGAAAGCTATAGATGTTTTTCAAATATCCTATCAATCAGGAATTTAGTCGTAATTAAAATAGAAAATGAATAATAATAATTTATTAAACTCAAAGTAAAGAATAATTTATATTGGTGGAAAGCTGAGAATCTCCTTTAAAAATCCTTTTCATTTCATCAATTTTGGGTAAAACAAAATCGTCAGCCACATGGGCCATCATATCAATTACATATCATAATTTTTTGGGCCATCATGATCCTGCACATACCCCAGTATTTTCTGTCTTCTAGTTTTATGGTTTTTCCTTTCTGTGTTTGGTTCTAGAGTCCTAGTTACAAACCCTTTTGTCACCATTGCTTATACTACCATAGGAAATTTGTGAATCAGAATTTAGTGTTCCCTTGCCAATACAGTTGTAAGATGAAGTCCAAGTACCATGGCATCTACCAACATCACCCTCATTGTAGATCTTGGCATCCCTCCAACTTCAACTCCTGGTATTGACAATGGTGCATTAGGCATTAGGCTTAGAAACTATCATTAGTAATTCCTTGCACCTAGATGATACAAATGGTGATAACAGTAACCTCCCATATTATAAGATATTCCATATCCATGTTGATCTCATTGATTATCAGCAGGAAGTCAGCTTTGAACCCATCTCAGGGACTGCCATCCCTGCCATTGAGCTCCTACACCATTTAACTGACCATGATAATGGCTTAAGTTTCAAGAAGAATATTGCAAAAATCTATAAAAAAGCATGCACCTAAGACATCTCCTTCACCCAATCCTATGTTTGGCCATGGAGGACCTTCCACTCCTCTCCCCTCAATCGTTGCTTCTATTTTGACCTATACACCTCCTAGTTTTACAACCACTATGCAACATGATAGTAATGTGGCACCTCCCCTAACCATCACCACTAGCACCCCTACTTCTCTTGTGGCATCCTACCCCTCACCTCTTCCACTATCCCTACCCTCACTATTCCTAGCACTTCTCCTTCCACCACTCTTACCCCTTCACCCCTCTCACTTCCACCTCATAGCACTTAAAGTGAACCTCTCATTACACAACTATTTCACACTGTCAATAATATGCAACAAAAAATATCCTCCATTAACCAAAACCAATATGGCCCCCCCTCTCATTACATTCATAGCAACCCATTATCCCTTGACATCATCCACACTCCTTTTCCACAAGGAATAGAGATCCCTAGATTCAAGAAGTATGGTGGGAAGGGTGACCCTTCTAACCATGTCAATGCCTACACTTCCCTTTGTAGCAAATTTTCTCTTGATGATAGGTTTCTTGCTAAGTTATCTCCAAAAAATCTTAAGATGTTACCTTAGATTGGTTCTCTTCCCTACCTAATAATTCCACTAGTTCGTTCAATTAATTAGTGGATGCATTCATTAATCACTTTCAAGTTCACATTGCTCCAAAGAAAATTTTAGCTGACCTCATGAGATGTAAACATGGTAATACCGAGAAGATCACTTATTTTATCTCTCGCTACCAAGCTCTTTATTCCTTGATTGATGTTCAGATACCCGATACTCATCCATAGAAGATGTCTACTGAAAACCTTGTGACATTCCTTCGGGATAAACTTACTCTCATGAAGTTCCCCTCCTTTATGCACCTATGCCAAACACTCTATTACTACCATAGCTCTACTAGCAGTTGTGACTCACGGTCCACTCCTAGTCATGATGAGAAACCCAATAACTCTTCCCAATCAAATCCCCAACCTTTCTGTCAACCGAACAAAGGATTTCTCTAGTTGAACCCTTCATCCTCAAACCCCCCACCTGTTAATGACCAAGTGGTTGTTGTTAAGTCCATAGTGCTCTTTAAGTACATAGATCCTATGTGTACTTTCACACCCTTGCCCGACACCCTTCATAACACCACGACCTAAGTGCTTCAGAAAAATATGATCTCTTTACCTCCCATCCATACACCTAATCCTAACAAACCATTACCCTATTCTTATAATGCCACTGCTTATTGTTATTTTTATCACCAAAATGGACATGACATTGAAAAATGTAAGCATCTATAGCACCTAGTGCAATACCTCATTGATTTAGGAAATCTATCTATTGCAAGCGTTAATGTTTAAAGGAATACATTTGTGACACCCCCCAATCAAAAATTGCAAATATTTACAACCCCATGCCCAATCATAATGTGTCATTTGTCAAACCAAGTGAAAATTCCCCACCCGATGCCATGGATGTGGATTCACAAGATTTACATCTTGCTTCTCTTTCACCGATAACCCATGCCACACCTATTCATGAAATGGTAGGAGCAATAGATGTTATCCATCAAAATGGCCCAACCAAAGGACCTCTTGAGATCTCCTTTTTGCACAAGATATACTATGAAACCTTCCTGATGGCCCTCTCTAAATAGTTGTTCGCATCTATGATAAGCCCGCCAATGGGATACTCATAGATCCCATATGTGAGAATTTCATCACCCAAGAGTTTCTAGTATTACACAATCTTGATCAATATGTCTATAATCGACCTACTACATGGGTCAAAATACACAATGGTTTTGCGTGCCCAATGATTTGATCGATTGCCATCCCATTGCAAATAGGTCCAAACAAATTGGATGTTACCTTTTCAATTATCCCTTAGTCGAACCAATTTCTCTTACGACCTGGCCTTCCATGGCTTCATTATATGAAAGTGGTCACATCCATCATTTAGAAGTGTGTGAAGTTTCCTATGGATAACAACATATTTACTTTACATAATAGTGGTTATAACCAGTTATTTTTCTAAGGGTAACTTTTCCCTAGACATCTTTTGGCCTGAACCTATGGAGCCCATCACCCCTCCACGAGACTTCTTCTTCATTGCCTATCAAAATTTTAAAGCCAAGAAGATCTCTGAAATTTCTTTACGCAACATACCTCCATCTACCTCAAACTCACCCATCCTTGATGAAGCCATATTGCGCCCGAATCTGATATGCCTAGCCAATCTATTCTTGAAACCTTGTCCATATCATCCAAGAGGCCAAGGGATCATGATAGTAGCTCCGTCCTCCCACCCCGCACTAAACATGTCTATAAAGCCAAAGAGAAGGTGGATGAACCACCCATTATTCCTCCTATCCTTCCTCTATGAGATGATACACAACCTATGGTGGATTGTCCCACACCTTCTCCTACACACCTTGATCAGAAATTAAAAGGGAATAAAGAGGCAAGAAAGAATAGATGTCGCCGTTGTGCTCTCGCCCTCCAATATCATGGGGAATAACAAGCTGAAGAGCCCAACCCACATGTACTTGAGGCCACACCTGTTGATCCTCCTCCTCCACCCTCGCAACCAGATCCTATACCTCTCACATCACCTGTTTTACAAGCCCACACTGATATTGTCATAAGCCCCACCATTGTCATCAACTTAGATGATGATGATGATGATAATGCTAGAATCGATGAAGAGGTTCACCAAACCTTGAATTCATTATCATCCTCTTCCATTAGCATCCATGAGAATTCTTCTAGGACAAGCGTTGATCTTGATGCAAGTTCAACAATTGTTGTCATACCTCTTGCTAGTCGCCCTCCTAAAATTTATACTGACCAAGATTGGGAGGTGGATGACTTTCTCACAGAGTGACACACATGTGCCTTACTATTCCTTTGTTTTCTCTTTTCCTTTTGCATTTATGTTTCGTGTACCCCCTATTTTTTTATGTTTTCTCACTCTTTGTGACATTCTTCTATATGTTGTGCATGGCTTTTCGGTTTTCTCTTTTCACTTTTCTCTTTTCGCTTTTCACTTTTTCATTTCATTTGGGGATGATGCAAGGCATTGAGACCACAATGTATCCTTCATGTTGAACCAAATGAACCCCTTCTCGTTTCCCCTTTTCCTTTAATTTGGGGATCATGCAAGGAATTGAGACCATAATGTCTTCTTCATGTTGACCTAAATGAACCTCTTTTTATTTTTGTGTCCTTTTTTCCTTTCATTTGGGGATGATGCAAGGCATTGATATTGCAATGTCTCCTTCATGTTGACCCAAATTACTTTCTTCTATTTTATCTTTTTCCTTTCATTTGACGATGACGCAATGCATTGAGACCACAATGTCTCCTTCATGCTAATTCAAAAACCAAGGCTCTTTTTCTTTTGTCTTTTTCTTTTGATTTCTATGGTCCTTTTTTTGGGGGATGATACAAAGCGTCGAGAAATCCTATGTCTCCTCCATGTTGACCCACAATGACTCTTCTTTTTCATTTTTCTTTCGCTCTTTATGTGTCCTTATTCTAGTTCTATGTATTTGGGGGGATGATGATAGTTCCACACTCTTTAAAACAAACATTGCAGCAACAAACATACTCACCCCAAATCCATAGATCCCTTATGTTCTTGGTGTTTTTAATTTTGGGGGTAAATACCCCTTCTTTCTTTTCCCTTCTTCTTTTACGCATGATGTAGCCTTTCTTGGATACTCATGGCTTGACATTGGGTTCTGTAGGTAGGCTCTCATGTCCCTTTTACATTTTTCCTTTCTCTACTTTAAAGAAATTTCTCACAAAGTGGTGTGTAGAAATCCCTTTAAAGTGGGGGCACACATTGGCACTATTTTATTTTTTGCATTTGTATTTGTTTCTTCTTTTCCCGTGCTTCCTAGTGCAGCCATTTTTTACTTCATATGATGCATTTCTCACTTTGTGGATGAAATTTGATATGATTTCCTTCATAGGTGTGACTTATCTTAGCATATTATATTCCTCTTAGTGGCCTGATGCGATGCACTACATCCCCTAAGTTGGGAATCTTATATCCTTCGATTGGTCCTCTTTTGGAGACATTACACATAATATTCCCTTAATTTAAAGACCTCATATGAACTAAACAAGACTCCTTCAAACACTTTCATTTTTGCACTTTTCACTTTTTGCATTTCGCATGTTGCACCTTTGCATTTGTGCATACATGGTCACCTTGCATAACAGAACTTGCATGCTTGTGGTGCCATATTACACTTGCTCATGGGTTCTAAGCATCCAAGGATTTGCTTCTCTCATGAACCACACCCCTATCTTTTGTGGCACCTTATCAAAATTATCAAGAGGTATAACTTTGGTATGGTTGAGCGGGAAGCCCAACTAGCGGCACAAATTTCCCCATAGCCACCTTTTTTGTGTGTGAGTGCATACCAACTGTGTGTATGTATCTCACCACCTTTTAGTATTCTCACCCGTTGTACAATCGAAAGTCTTGTCGGCCCAAAGTGAGTACATCCTTTCCTTTTAGACAAACAACCTAGATTTGATTCACAACTAGATGGACAAATGGTCGAAGCTTGATCTGAATTTTTCACATCACTCCTTGGGTGATCTATTATACTTATGCTTAGCTGGCCATGAGATCTTGATCCTGTGGACTTGATCATCCCTCTTGGTCATAATCATCGCACCTTACTAGCATGAGTTCATTAGATCTCGCTCGACACGCATGATTCCGCTACTTTAGTGTGAGTTTGAAAATTTTCATACACTCACTAAAGTGGGGGCTAAATATGTCATGAAAAAGTGTATACCTTTGCACTTTTTCACTCATATTGGCCTTTTCCATCAGATTTTGGCCTTGTTTACCTTGATTCAATCTTGTAAGCTTGCAACTCATCAATGACATAACGATGTTTTACTAAAATGTAGTGAAGTATTGTAATGCATTTCATCACTTTTCTAAGACCCTGTCAACATAATTCACCTAAATCATACATTCTTACACCTTCCTAAGCCTTAAGAAAGAGTGTTGTAAAGTGTTGTGTTGCATTTTCACACTTATCTAAGCTCATAACCCTTAAATCAACCCTTTTTATATGCTAATTTTCCCTTTTAATGCATCATTAGTCTTGACCTAAGTGTGTTTCAAGAGGCAAAACTGATTAAATTTCTTAAACATAAATTAATTCTTGACCACCACCAAAATTTTCCCAGGTGGAATAGGTCGTCACTTTGGGTGACCTAGTCCCTTTAGGCTTAAAATTCAAATTTTAAATAAACTTTGACTGGTATCTTGCCTCCTAAACCCTAGGGTCGGCCTATTAGGTTGAATTTCGAGAAAATTAGGGTTTCACATGTATAAATAAGGGTTTTCATTTCCATTTTTCCTCTCTCCTAGCTCATTTCTACTCTCTTGCTCTCAATCTTCAAGCACTTAACCAACCAAGACTTCACAAAAAAGCATACAAGCATTAGGTTTTTAGGTCATCTCCATTGGAGCTGCTCATGCATGTTGTAGACCATCAACAAAGTTTTGGTAAGAATTTCTATTGTATTATCTATCAATCTTACATTCCTTTGTTTTCATCTCATTTAGGTTTAATCACCTACAAAGGGGTTTGATTTAGGAAAATCCCTATTTCCTAACCCCAACAATTTCTTGGTCTTTTCATGTGTTTGTGGGTCTTTTGATCTAGATTAGGTGAAGTACAAAGTGTTGAAAAAAGTACCGACATTCTCGTCAAGCCAAATCCAAGCCTCAAACCCTAGGAAGGACAAAAAGATAACCTATAGGTTACTTTCGAGAGTTTGTGTCACGGGTTGCTGCTAAAAGGGAAACATCAACCGGGACCCACAAAATCAAAGCTTGATTCCTCAAAAAGCTACAAGAGGACTAGGTCACCCCTATTGGTGACCCTGTCCATGTGCTAGACCTGAATAAGGGTTTCTGTACTTTTGGGCACCCATTTCCCTGAAACCTATTTTGGCAAAATTTCAAGGTTGGAGGACTAGGTTGCACCAGTTGGCGTAAGTGTCCTTTTGCTTAGTTCAAGCATTTTCCAAGAGATCCTGAGAGCATTCAACTACCACATCACTTTTCCAGGTACACATCTTCTGTCCTCCTTTGTTATTTTCCAGAAAACATACATTTAGGTCATTCTAGAGTAGTTTTACATTAGTTTAGTTTTGGTTCATTTACATTTGCATACATTTAGATTAGCTTCATTTTAATTTCAGTTCTAAGGCACACATCACACACACTTAGCACAAACCAATCATGAAAATCCTCCCCCCTTTTTGAATGAACCTACCCATTACACATATTAACACAGTGGAAAGACTGTTATTCCTAACCAAGTGCTCTTAGGGTGAAAAACCCTAGGTGCCTAGTAAGGGAATCCTCTTTCTCATATTAGATTATATGTCTTGTTGGTGGTTTAGACAGAAGTTGTCAAGATCCAAGCTAATAGAGACTACATAGAGTGAGAGTGAGGTGAGGCACTAATATGCAAGGGTGAGCTATGCGGGTCACTACGAACTATAGAGTAGATGGCTAGCATGAGAAGATCTAGGTCACACACCAGCATCTCTTGATGAGCATGAACATTGCATCCAAATAAATCTACTAGTCATAGAACATAGTGACATTGTACTATTAATTTGATGCATTAAAATTTATTGACATATATATATGAGCATGAGTGGATTTTATGTGTGTGTGTTAGATGACCATGTGATTTATTAAATAATTTGTATTAGACTATTCAATAAATATCTCCACGACCTAACCTATCTTTCTTTAAGTTTTCTTAGATGATATAGTATGTTATGCTAAATTAAATGCACTTATAATTTAACATTAAATACCAATAAGGATTTAATGTAACATAGCATACACCATAGGGTTTGAATAGTATGATACCTAAAGTAAGAATCCAAAACCAAATTGGACCCACTATCCCATATTTCAAGACACAAAGAACCATGTGTCAGGAATGGAGCAAGCATGAGAGATAATGACATATTATCCATTAACTCTAATGACACTACTTTAAAGCCCACACTATTCAGAAAAGGCTAGACATAATACTGATGTAAATGCGTGGCATTAATGGGTTCTCAAAGAGATGTTCTATTTATTTCAGTTATTAGATATGCTCTAGACCTATAGCTTTCTTCAACTATATAAGGTCCTAACCAGTTAGAGCTAAACTTTCCTCTTTTTGTCGGGTTGGCATTAACATTTTGCTGATTTTTACATAGAACCAAATCACCCTTGTTAAATGATCGATGGATGACATGATCATTATAACTTCATTGCATTCTCTTATGATAGGCTTGAAGATGTTTGAAGGAATTGATGCACCTTTCACCGAGCATTTCAAGTTGGTGTAATTTTTGTTCCGTTTAAGTATTGTCATCAATCAACCTTTGAAGAGTGATTCTTAAGTAGGGAATCTCTAACTCTAGGGGCATAATTGCCTCGACATCATAAACAAATTTATAAGGTGTGTTTCTTTTTGGCATTTTGATAGTAGTACAATAAGCTCATAATGTCTATGTTAATTGTGTATGGCAGTCTTCATTATGTTTTTTTACTATCTTTCTTTGGATTTTTTCAAGAGTTTTTTTAGTTGTTTCAGCTTGTCCATTAGATTGCAGGTAGTATGGCATGGAGAATCGATGTTGTATATTAGATGTTTCCAAGAAATTTTTCACATCATTATTCCTAAATAGTGTTCCATTATCCGAAACTAACATGAAAGAAAGTCCAAAGTGAGCAATAATGTGTTCCAATATGAAACACCATTTTACATAAGATGTTGTTGAACGTAAAGGGATAGCTTCTACCCATTTCATGAAATAATTTGTTGATGTGATTATAAATGTATGTCCTACAAATGAGGGTGGAAATATTTTTCCAATAATATCCAAATCCCACACCCAGAATGGCCAAATAGGAGCTTTTGCACGAAGCTCAGAGGAAGGAGCGTGAATTCAGTTTTGATGCTCTAGACACTTGTGTCACTTTCTAACATATTCTAAGAAATCATGTTCCATATTCTTCCAGTAATACCCTATGCAGATTAACTTTTGGACCAATGATCTTCCTCTGAAATTCCCCCCACAAGCACGTGCATGAGCTTGTTCAAGTGCTATAGTGATTTTGGTTTGTTTGAGACATCTAAGCAAGAGGCCGTCAAAGGATCACTTATATAAGATGTCTACTAAGATGATATATCTAGATGAAATTTTTTGAAGATGACAGCGAGTGTTAGTTTATCTAATATATATGAAGGAATGATCCAATAGATTATAATTTACTAATTAAAATATATTTTGCATAAATAATTTGAAAACAATATTTTATTTAAAAAATTATTTTAAAAACATAAAATATTTTTAATCATAAATCCAAATATTTAATCTTACAAATAATATTTAAAAAACAAATAATCGTTAACAAATTAATTATTTTTAAACTACTTTTAAATACATTTTTTAAAACTTATCAATCTAAGTTTATGCTATCATAAATAGCACACTTGAAAAACTTGTACATTTAAATCTATATTATCATAAATACAAACACTTTCTAAAAATCTGCATTTTTCTTCCATGAAATAGTCAGTTTTTCCTTCATTGTATTTTTTGTGTAAATATTTATTACTGAAAGGTTGCGAATAACTTATTAGTTTGATAAACAAAGCGCCTCTGCTATAGCAAAAGAATAAAAGAAAGGAAGAGAAGATGATCTTCAAGTGCCTTGAGAGCTCCTATCTTGCCTATTGCATTGGTGTAAGAAGGCACCATTTCTAAATGTTGAAGACCTTTATGGCATGGAGATACGTAACCAACATCTACAGCTCCGTTTGGTAGACTATATTTTCTGCATAATAATTGAATGGCTCAACGTAACCCACGACAGTGAATCAAAAAAAAAACTTTGAAATTTCAAATATTTTAATGATTCAAATTGAACATTTATTAAACAAAATAAGATAATAAACAATTAAAAATTATTCTTCACCAAAGGAAGGTGAAAATTATTCTTCCGTGGACAAAAATGAAGGTACAAAAACTACAATAAGACTAAATGGAGAGGCATTTGGCTTCTACTTTGATAGGTTTTCTCTTATTCTCCAGCAATTTCTTCCTTGAATACATGTAAGTTGCAAATCAATGTCCATAAAAATAATGGATTACCTTTTTTATTTAAAAATATTTAATATATAAAATTACAATTTCATTTATAGAATGTTCAATTTTTATTTTTTCAAATATTGTTTAAATTGAAATAAAATATACATAAAAACATATCTAAAATATAGTATTTACATAAGAATTAATGATTTTATTTTAGAATTATTATTATTATTTTTTTAATTGATAAGTGTTATCAAGGGGATAGTGCCCATGTACATGGTAATACAAACAAACTATCAAAGAAGCTAAGGACCCAATTGAGCTGCCCATGGCTGTCTACCCGTAGAAAGTGGCTAAGAAATCACGCAATTCATCCAACCACAGCAGGCATTCTAGTTCAAGCCAGTTGTCATCAATGTTCATGAAGCGGTGGAATGGGTCCAGATCGTTGTTCATTACACCAATGCGAAAGACTTCCCAAGCTTCAGTCATGAAGTTTTCTCTTTGTTGCCTGCACTATTCTTTCATTGCATCCTCTAGATCTTCCTCCTTATCTGACTCCTCATTCTCTATATTGGAGGGATCAAAGTAACCCCCAGTTGGCTTACCCAACCCATAGTCCCCAACTCCATGATGACATTTGCAATTGCAGCATGGAATGGCAGGGAAATATAATCGTTACACAAGACCACCACCCGCTCACGAGAGCCAGTCACATCCACCAGTGGTTTTAACACTGCTTCATAAACCTGTGTGTCGCAATGATGCGTCCTTATGCGTCCTCTCCGATTCACAATGTCATGGATGGCTTTCTAGACCTTTGCATGGTAAACCAAAAATAAACATCAACACAGGATTTCGATCCTATCTTGGCAGTTTATACAACTTATGCCAAATTAGTGTGCCATTTTTACTGGTTTTGGCCACAAACCCTGCCCATTTTAACCTTACCCAAATCGAGAGGTAGGGTCACGTGAAAAAGAAGCTGCACTGCATTACTGGCATTGGCCACCTAGACAGGGGAGAAGTTTTTTCACTTCGGGTTGGGATTGGCACTTCCTATACTCCGGATAAGGAGACAGACGCGTGAAGTGGAAGAAGATAGGCAAGGTATCCCTTTTGGCATTTTGTTTACACATTCCTCGCATCACGATCAACCAGATCCTTTAGTCCGGTCCAATGGTCAGGATCAAATCCTCCTTGAGTCCTTCCCCCTGCAAGACACCCGCATTTGCCAAGCAATCTACAGCTTTATTGGCTTCTCTATAAGCGCGACCTATACTCAAGGTTTCCAATTTTTCAAGGAGAGTCTTTATTTGGACAACCCAACTATCTAGCTACCAACATGGAGAATGACCGTTTATTATTGTCTGGATGGAAACCATTGAGTCACTTTCAATTTCAATTGATTTGAATCCTTTGCTGATGTAGAGCTATAGACCTAGCATTAGTGCCTTGAGTTGAATGACAGTGTTGGTACACACTCTTAGAGGTTTAGATGCCGCCCAAAGGTAGATGCCTTCTTGGTTTCTTATGATGCAGCCAGCCCCGACGGTGCCCGGATTTCCTTTTGCAGCACCATCGAAGTTGAGTTTCCAAGGATGGAATGATCGCCCCTTCCAATGTACCAACCTTCTATCAACTTTGTCTCCGACGGTAGGGCCCACCTTTAGTCTTCTTAGCTTAGGCCATTCTCTTTTGATCTCTTCATCCCATTCAGTGAAACACGAGTTTTTTCTCAACCTTGATCTATTATTCGCCACCTTGATTACTGCCTCCTTTATCCGGACTATAAGCTTATTATAGTCTAAGGCTTGACCTTTGAAGATTCTTCGATTCCTCTCTTTTCACCAGTGTTCCACGCGGACGCGTCCCCCCAAAAAAACCCCATGTTTCCTAGAGGGGGACGTCTCAAAGACTTGGGGACTTGGGGGAAACGTCCCCCCACCAGGCCACCACCAACGCCACCATCCCACCACTAGTGTCATTGTCTCCAAGACGCTGATAGGAATTTGAGGACGTTGGAGTGTCCTCAAGACGTCTAGCGGACTCCTATGTATTTCAACACCCTACTGCCCCCTCGCCGCCATCCCCCTGTCATTCCCAAACTTAGGCCCCCTGTCCCCACGTCTCGGAAGCACATCCTCCCATCCCCGTCGCCAAAACCCCGTGGAACACTGCTTTCCACAAGTGCTAGAAAATCATTGAGGGCGCTAAAATCAAAATACTCTGCCAATAACCGTTATTGTTTCTGATTTTTTAGGAATTAAGGAAATCTTTTAAGCTTGCTTGTGTGGGTCCAAAAATTTGGAATGAATTTTGGAGCTAGTCCCAATAGGCTGCAGCAATTAGATAGGATATGAAGAGGTGATCCACTTCTTCTTCTTCATGTTCACATAGTACACAGCGAGTTGGGCCTGCCACTCCTAGTATTTTTAGTTGTTCTAACATTAGGTAGCATTTGTGGAAAACAACCCAAAGGAACGCGCCTACTTTGGGGAGAACTGCTTGGTCCCAGTAGAGTTTTTCCATCCAATCCACCCTTGCGCTAATTTCTATCTATATTTGGTATCCAGGTTTGGTCGTGTATTCACTTGAATTTCCTCCACACCAGATAATTGAGTCTTCTTCTCTGGATATACATACCACCCGCTTATTTAGTTCATCTAGTATTGCTTCCATTTTAATTTGATCCAACTGTGCATTTGATAAATCTCTCCATTTCACTCTCCCACCTTCACCCATTTCTTCCTAGTTCACATACATTGCTACCTCTATCCCCAAAAGACCCTCCATCTGATCCAAATCCTGATGTAAATCAAATTATTCTACAAGGCTCTTCAAGCCGTTCCAGGAATCTGCCCAAAACCTTTCCTTGTGGCCATTACCAGGTTTCGATGATATATGGCTTGTGATAAGTGAGCGACAAGATTTGATGAATTTCCAAATAGCAGAGCCCCCTTGGATATTCTCTATTGTGAGTATCCCGGTTGGGGACTCGTTGTCACAGTAAATGTTTTGGGCTATTTGACACCAAATTTTCTGTGGTTAACGATACATTTTCCAGATTAACTTGGCGCCAAGCGCCAAGTTCTATTTTCCAATTTTCCTTAGGCTCGCGTCTCCTATAACTTTTGGCATGTAGGATGTGTCCCACCCAATTAGGGGTATTTTCTTTTCTCCGTTCGACCCTTCCCATAGGAATCTCTTGAGGATCTTTCCTAGATCTCCTTCTATTTTCTTTGGGGATTCATAGCATGCTAGAGTATAGGCTAGGATTGCAGAGATAACTTATTTGTCCATAGTTATTATGCTAGCCAGGGTCAACCACTTGTTTTTCCAAGAATGTACCTTGTCTTTACACCTGTTTACCATCTCTTCCTAGTGCTTTGATCTGCCTGCACCCTCAAAGATTTGTACCCATAGAAATTTTTTAGGGAATTTGTCTATCTGAAAACCCAGAAGGTTTGAAATGGATTTTTAGATCTTGGCTTTGGTGTTAAAGAAAAAAATTCTTCACTTCTCCTTAATCATTTTTTTTCCCAACTGGGCTTCATACTTTGTCAAAGTTTCTTTGATATAGCTTGCCTCCCTGATACTTGCTTCCCTGAATAAAGTTGTATCATCAATGAATTGGGAGTGAGTGATTGGATCCACATTTGGAGCGATAGTGATGCCATGCCATTCTGCCAACTGGTTCCTTCTTTTGATTGCACTGCTTAATGCCTCTGCCATGATAAAAAATATTGAAGAGGAAATGGGGTCTCCTTGATGGAGACCTTTGGTAGCCTAAAAAAAACTGTGAAGAGAGCCATTAATAAGGATTGAAAATCTGATTGTAGTAATGCACTATTTGGTTAGTGAACACCATTCATTGTTGAAGCCCATGCATTCCATGAATTTGAGCAAGAAATTGTAAGAGGTTTTGTCATAGGTCTTGCTTACATCTAATTTGATTACCATTCTAAAATTATGGCTTACTTTTAGAGTGTGGACCACTTCGTTGATTAGAAGAATGCTTTCAGAAATCTCTCTTCCTGGCATAAAGCCATTCTGTTCAGGGAAATGATTCTACTGAGAAGTTTCTTCAGTCTATTTTCCAATACTTTAGCAATCACCTTATATATTGTGTTGCAAAGGGAGATTGGCCTATAGTCCTCGAAAGACCTACATTCTTCTTTCTTGGGGATGAGTGCTATTACTGAATTGTTGAGGTATTTGACAAATATTTTTGTCTTCCTGAATTCTTCCATGACTGACCAAAGATCTTTCCCTAGGAAACTCCAGCATTTTTGGAAGAATCTGGCTGGGAACCCATCTGGTCCTGGGGCCTTGTTGGGATGCATTTCAAAGAGGGCTCTCTTCACTTCCTCAATTGAGACTGGTTTTGTTAGCATTGTGTTGTCTTCTTTTCTTACCCTATTTTCAATTGCCTCTAGTATACTACCTTCCCTATCAGCACTAAAGTGATCACCTAACAGGCATTTGAAAAATTGGACCACTTCCTGGCTTACTTCCGAGCTACCTTCCTTCCAGCTTCCATCCTGGGATTGTATTTTTTTGAATTTGTTTGCTGCCCTTCTAGCCAATACTGAGGCATGAAATAATTTTGAATTCGAGTCACCTTCCTTGAGCCAGACCTCCATATATTTTTCTCTCCAATATATTTCCTCCTTTTTGAGTATTTCTGCTAGTTCTGCTTTTAGTCCCTTCTCTAGCAAGAATTCCTCATTTCTCATTCCTTCTGCTATTACTTTTTCATTTAGGCTCTGTAATTCTAGCTCAACCCTTGCTTTTTATATAAATATATTTAGGAATTCTATCTTATTCCATTCTTTGAGCTTCTCTTTTAGGTACTGTAATTGTTTTGCGAAATTGAATCTAATTGAACCCCCAATTTGACTTTCTTTCCACCAATTCTCGAAATAGACTAGAATCCTATCATCTTTCCACCACATATTTAGAAACTTGAAGATTGATTTCCTCAATTCCAGGTCTTTTCTTATGTGGAGTTCCACTGGGAAATGGTCTGATATGGATACTGGTAGGATACGTGCTTCAATAATGGGGTTAGAATTGTGCCAATCAGGGGAAATTAGAAACCTATCTATCTTTTTTGAGATAGCCATGAAGTCCTTATGTCTGTTCATCCATGTGAACATTCCATTCGTGGTCAGGGAGTCCTCTAATCGTGAGCTTGCCACGAATGACCTAAAGATGATCAGAATTTGGGACTCCTTCCTTATCCCTCCACTTTTCTCCAATAGCTCCAAGATAGCATTCAAATCTCCCCCAATGACCATGCTTAATTCCAAATGGGGATTTAGGAAATCCAAAACCTCCTACCATAGTGTTTCTTTCTCATTTGTACCTGTGTGTCCATAGATATTTAGAAGAAGACATGACAAGTTAAGTTTCATGCTGTAAACTACTTTCACCAGCCAGTTCGAATGAGAGCAATTTATTTTGACAAATACTATTGATTCCTTCCAGATCAACCTGATTCCCCCCGAGGCTCCCTCCGATTCATGAAAATAACCATTCCATGTCTTTATGTAGGTCAATAAATTTGGTGCCTCGATTTGTGATAGCTTGGTTTCTTGTAACATGATGATATCAGTTGTTGATGATTGTAGGTGACGCCTAACCAGGCGTCGCTTGTCAGTGGCCTTTAGGCCACTGACTTTCCAGGTGTTGATTTTCATTATTTCCCAAGAGAGGCTATACCTCTCTTAGTACTTAGAAATTTCCTAATACTAGGGTAGCTTCTTGCTTTCGCTTCTTCTTCTCTTAATATTTTGGATGATTTCCTTCCTCTTTATTTTCCCCTGTTTACCTATTTACCCCTTCTAAGATGTGTGATTGTAAATTGTGTGATGCTTCTCTCATCAATAATGCCTAGTTCATCCTCCATTTCTTGTTCAGATTTTGAGTGCTAGATGAGTGATGGCTCCACCAAACTTGTTTCCTCCTTGAAATTTTGGAGTGTCGCCTTCTCTGAAGGACCTTCCGTATCGATGTCTTTGTCCTTGCTTTGATCAGAATTGGGTTTTGGCGCCTCCTTCTCTTTAGCTCTTTTCGGTCTGCCTTAACTAGGCTTGGGATGAAGGGAATGATTTGCATTCCAACCAGCTTCTCTTCTATTATCTTTAGTTCATTCTTGAGTAGAGCCTTTCCTGGTGGTTTTTTGCACTTTACTTCGTTATGTATTCTTGATCCGCATTTCAAACATAACCATTTTTCTTCTTCCACCTCAATTTCTTGAATCCAAAATTTTCTATCTACTTGTAGTCTGATTAAGTGAGAAATTGGCTTAATAGTCATCAGCTTCATTCTCACATATTTGTATAAATCACCATCGATGATATCCATATCTATGTCGATCAGTTTCCCTAATGTCCTTTCGATTTTCTCCAGGCATTCATCATTCCAGTATTCAAATGGGAGATTATAGAGGCGAATCCATATCAGATTGTCATAGGGCTAAATCTTAGTGGGGTCAAAGTTGTGCATCTAGGGCTGCATGTATAATGGAAAATTCTCTTTATGGCATACTCCTTCATCAGTAATTTTCTTCTTTGTATCCTTATTCGAAAATACTACCACGAAACCGTTTTTTAGAAGAAAATGGATTAGAACTTCAGTATGCCAATTTTCTAATATCCAATCTTTGATTTCTATTCTTCTAGGGTTGATCCCAATGAAGCAACATATAAGTGCCATATTGTTTAGAATCTCTGCTTCTTCCTTAATTTCCTCGAATACATCTATCCTTAGGGTTTCCCTTTCTTCCAGTTTCTTGGGGGTTTTCGTTTGAATCCCATTTTGGTCCCTTTTCTCCCGCTCGATCTCCCAATTGGACTTGCTATGGGCCCCTCTCTTCTTGTGTTTTTTCTTATTCCATGTGGGCCAAAACCTAGGCTATGAATCCTCCCTGACTTTGTTCTTTCCCTAGCCATTTTTGCTTGTTACAGAAGGCGTATCGTGGCATGTGCGACCATTGTTCACTTCCTACTGGGTTGAAGGTTGATGTCGAAAGTAAGGGTGGCAACGATCAACCCATTCACCATTGGTAAACACCCATTAGGGTTTGTGCTCTTCTTCCTTGGAGGCCACCTCCTGGTTTCCTAAGATTTTGTCTGCCCAACTGCCCCTCTGCTTACCATTCTGGAAAAAACCCTTCGTGTTTTGCTTCGCAATACTATCATTTTTCACACCCTCTGCATTTCCCGCGCTCGCACCGCTCTACTCCATTTTTTTAAAGGATGTGATTTTTTGAAAGGGTTTTTTATTTATTTTAGAATTATTGTGTTTACTATTTGAAGACATAATTGTATTTTAGTTTTGATATTTTAATCCTATATATCTCACAAACTTTAGATATTTTAAATACATTCATCCAAATAATACATTAAAAATCACACTTGAAGGTATTTAATTTATTAAAATTTATTCTAAATTCATTTTAAAATTATTTTGTTAACTAAATATTGAAAAATTATTTTATCCCTACATTTAATTTTCATCTTTACTTTTCAAGAAATTACTATTATTTATTAAATGTTACTGAATTATATATTTTTTAAATAATGTTATTTATAAAATTTAAAATATATTTAAAAATTTTAATGTCTTCATATTTAAAAATAAATTATTAATTTTTTTACTAAATAGAAATTAATTTATTTATATAATATATATTTATTTTATTATTGATAAAATTAAAAAAAATCTATTTTTTTTTACTTCAAATTTGTTTTTGATAGAGGAAAAAATGGGTTTTACAGGGACCCGAAACCACAAAGTTTACAAGCCATATTAAAATAAACCATCAAAGTGCGAAACAACATAAAGAAAAATAGGACAACAACCACCAACCAAAAAGCTAACAAAAAGTCAACAAGAAGCCAACAACAAAAAACACAACCTAAACTAACCAAAACTAACCAAGAGACTTTAAAGTCACAACAACTTTAGCTTTTAGGTTGGACATTTCCTGGGTCACCTTCTTCAGGTCCTGAGTCTCGAGAGGTGAAGAATCCTCTTTTCTCTTCAGGTTGGCTCTTGTTCTCTTCGAAGGGCCAGAATCCTCCTGCTTACTTTTATTCTTATCAACTTCCAGATCCACAATCAATTACCCCTGTTGAGTGTTTTCCATTTTCTCCACCAAAGTGCTCAGGATAGTGGCGTTATGTTTGACAACTCTATGGTTATGCTCAATGATGATTTTCATAGTGTCCCTGATTTTACCAATTTCCTTTTCCAGTTACTTGACCTTGTTCTCATTGTCCTTCTTCAAATTGTTTGTGAGTTCAACCACTCTTTGAAAGCATTCAACCATTGCCATCTTCTCTTCCATAGTCCATAAGACCTCAACAAAGTTTTGAGAAACCACTTTAGCTTCCAACACCTCCATCTTGCTAGTGAGTGCCCTGTTTTTTAAATTGATGTGCTTTATCTCATGGAAAATCCATTTCAAAATTTTGAAATAGCCAACCGCACCATTTCTGGCCATTGCCAGAATATCTTCAGGAAGTTCCTTGTCTGGCTTGAAAAAGTGGTCATCAGGGTTAAGGTGACCAGGGGAATTGGGTCTTTTTTCTCTCTCAGTGGTATGAAAAGAGGCTAAGGAGTCCTCATTATCTTTTGGGTCAACAGAGTTCTCATCAAGAGAATCCCCCGAATAGGAAACCAACTTATTAACAGGGGGCTCCTTTGTCATGACCTTCTCCACCTAAGAAGTACCAAAAGGGGTATTCACAAGGCTTGCTTTTTTATTCAAGGGTTTAGTCAAAGGGGTATTCTTATTTTTCTTACTGGGAGGGGGAATGTCTTTCTCAGCCCACTCAGGGTCTGAGTCCTCTTTTCCCGTAGATGAGCTAAAATCGGTATCATATCCTTTTGAGGCCGAGGCCGAAAGAGGGTTAGACAAGGCCAACATATTTTTAAAGTGCTCATGGATAAGCTACATATGGCTAGCATGCAAGACTAGATTCTTCTTAGGGTTTTTTCTATTTTCCTCAATACTATTATTCATGGAACAAGGTAGGTAATTGGGAAAAGAGATCCTTACCTTATGTCAAAAATGATTAAGGAGGATGAAATGGTAACCGTAGACTCTGATAAATCTACCATCAAGCATAATGTACTCCATAAGAATCCTGACCACCTCCCTCCAAATCTTCTTAATCTTCTCAGCATCGAAGTAACTATTGGAGACTTTGACCAGCTTCTTTCTTTCCTCCTTAGACTTAGGGAAACTAATTACAACTTCGTTTGAGAACTTCCTATCACAATAGAACTTCACTCCATCAGTAGAAAGACCCGTGATTTTTCCAGTAAGAGCTTCATCCATCGTAGCCTTCCTCCCTGAGAGAATTATATCACCATTATTCCAATGTTTAGAAAAATACTCAATGACCTTAGGGTCAGGGCCATGAAGCTTATCAATGAAAGATTGAAGCCCTCCCTGCTCGATTTTCTTCTAGACCTTGGAGTTATTCTTGTTCTTCATGCAACTCATCGGCTCCACCCTTTTTTTGCTTCCTCCCATGGTTGTAATTCTCTTATTTTAGTAGCTCACACCATGAAATAACAAACCAGAGAGCCTGCAACATACCCAAAGCACCCACAAAATGTGCCAACCCTTACCATCTGTCAAAATTATTTTACCTTTGCTAGAATATTGAATGGTGTCTCGATACTTGACTCCATTCTTGTTAATCATCATTAAATGTAGCGTCTCTCCCATGGGTGATATCATAGTTTATTAAAGCTCTGACATAAGAATCCAATTTATTACAATTCTGCCACGTTAGAAAATTAAATTTTTGACACAAATTTTGTATGGGTTCCCCTGCATTTTGAGATCACTTTTGCTGATAATGGAAGTCCTGGATTGTCTTGTAGGTGAGAATAGGTTTTGATGTCAATAACTGTATGCCTCATTTGTTATAATGTTAACATATATTGTCTAAGCTCTACTTGGAATACCTCACAACTAAAACTAATATTGGATAAAGATGGATGCATTGCCCAAAATGTCATACTACATGCCTGTGGAGGGGTGCTCAGTAGCTGGCTAAGAATTATATGTACTGCTACATGCATTGGATTCATTTCTAGATACAAACAAAGGATAACCCATGATAAATTTTGTTTCAACCTTCCTATCACACCTACAGATTTTATTTCCATTATCAAACTTTGTTTGCATAGATAGTAGAACATCTCATAATTTTTTCAAGCAAAACTTAGACTGTATACAATCTCATAGGTTGTTCAAGCAAAACTTGGACTTAAGTTAAAAGTAATAAGTTTGATTCTAAATTTCCTCCTCAAAATTGGTTTGTATGTATCAAATGTGATGTATTGGATGATAAATTAGCTTTAAATTTTAACATGTAATACATATCATGTTATATGTCTTATCAACAATGAAATATTTAAAATCATTCTTCAAAGAGTTCCAGAATTACAAGACTGGAATTTAACGGGCCTTAAATCATGGTGTTTGTTAACAATATAATACAAATTTGGGATGTCAATTATGAATACACTTGAAAATTAAAGATCTGTAAGCTATCATGAAGTATATTAGTTGACTACCAAAAGGGGTTTCATTATTATTACAACCACCAAACACCAAAAAAATATAGTAAAATTATATTATTAGCATATTCATACATACAAAGAATTGGAAGTAGAGAATCATAAAGAATGCAATTACAACAATTCATAAAATTGCTACATTCACTATTCAAGAAACAAATATTCTATGAATCAAAATAAAATTAGTTATCAAATAAAAGATCTATGTGATTTTTCTAATAATCAAATTTACTATAAAAAACAAATTTTAAATAATAAGTTAAAGCCTCAATAACTACCACCAATGTTTAAACCCTTTAAAAATATAACCTAATATTAACTCTGAATAATTAACACAATAATAGAACCCATTAAAAAATACAACTCAATATTAATTCTAAATAAATAACACCAATATTGGAACCCTTTAGACAAATACAAACCAAGTTTAACTATTAAAATCAAGGCTTATTAGATGCAACACCATTTTGCTGCATATGTGAATTGATTGAATTTTACATTATCTACAACAGATTCAAATCTCACTAATGTTAGAAGGCTTGGTTGAAGTGATCCGAGGAGTTCTATTCTCAGGTCCAATCACAAATAAATATGAAGTTCACAACATCCACATAGTGTGGGAAGATTTTTAATCTGAAAGAAATTTAACAATGATCTAAATCTCAATGATAATCATTTTCTTAAAAACTATTATATAACTATTATATTTTGATTAGGAAAAAATTGTTATCAATGAACTTTAGAACTTTAGAAATATTGGAACTATGAGAAGGAAAAACTGTTAATCCAGGATACAAATTTTACCATTCAAAAGGTTTATGGATCAGAATCATAAGAAGTAGAATCTTGGAAAGCTGGGATATCTATTTAAATCTTATTACATTGAAATACACAGCGATATATTCTGTTAGCGGTTCTTCAACAATATGTAAAGTTATTCTCAATACACGCAGAAAAATATGAATTTTCCACACACATATTACTACCATTTCCACATACATATTACTACCACAGCCACATTCATCAAAATAGTGGATGCATTGTTTTGCTGCAAACCACAAACAATGCGAGTTCTGATTTTTCTTTCATTGTTCATTTAGATGGAAGGAGATAAGCTAAAAATAAACAACATTTTTTTTCTCCAATTCCGTTCATCCTAATTTAATCAAACGATACTTTAATATTAAAATTCACACAAAAGAAATTTAAAATTAAGTCACTTTGAGAAGATACTGCGGAGAATCTCTTCATTCCTGTATGGTTGTATATTTGGGAGAAAGAGAATTTTCTGCACTACCATATATTTGAATCTACTATTTATAATTCATCTCAAGAGGTGAAAATATATCAAAGGCATGAACCGCAGAATACATTTATTTCAGCTCTCTTCATATTATTAGCTAATTTGTTATTCATTTCATCATTGTCACGCCTTTTACATGATTTCTTTCTATTTCTCACGTATTATCTATCTTCTCTCCTCTCTATACAAATGTCATTAACTTTTCATGTTGCCGACTGATTTCATGCACTTTTCATGGCTGTACGGAATACAGATTCTCATTTTAACGTCCAGTGTCACAATTCAACGTGATTTATAAAACAAATTTATAACAAATCTAGGGATTGGAAAAAATTAATAAGATTTTAATTCTATTTTTTAAAATATTAGTTTGATTGTTGGTTATTTAATGAAAGAAGTGTCACATAAAAATGTTATGTTTTAGCCCCCACACGGGTAGTAGTGTTGGCTTGGGCTGTTGGTTTGCTCCCCATTGGTTTCAGGTTCGACTCTCTCTCTGGCTAAAGCGGTGTATGTGCTAGCAGGCGGCACCATACACCTTAGGTGGACTAGTCTCGCCCCAACTCGCCCCTCCTGGTCCCCAACTTGGCATTCTGTAAACCCAAGGCAAGGTTGGGTTGGTCACTGGGAAATGTCTCACCCCAACTTGCCCCTCTTGGTCCCCAGCTTGGCATTTTGTAAACCCAAGGCAAGGTCGGCTTGGTTGCTGGGAAATGTCTCGCCCCAACTCACCCTTCCTGGTCCCCAACTTGACATTCTATAAGCACAAGGCAAGGTCGGGTTGGTCGCTGGGAAAATCATCACATTAAAAGTTTGCCATTAATTTTTAGTGACAATGAATTTTGCTGAAGTGAATTTGCCTATGCCATAGAAAATTAATACTTTTAAAATAACTTTATTATTAAATATTGACAATAGCAATGAAACTGTAATTACAAGGTTTTTAGATAACATTCCAAATGTGATCTCTGGCCCTTCTATTAAGAGGAGATAAGAACTACCACTTTTTAGTTGGCACCTAACAAGGCTCTAAATTCAGATGGATTTGCATTACCAAATTTAATACAATATGAGAATTATTCATGCATAGGGAGATATATGAGGACCTGGTGGTGGTATGTGTCTACAACTTGTTGGGTTTGCATCTCCATAAAGACAATGAAATGCATACCTCTTTATAAAATTTATGTACAAGATATCTCGAGATATCATCTTGGGGTGCCTATTTCTTTTAAGTAATAAATTTAGTTAGAAATAGACACCTTGAGAATAATATCTCTTGACATCTTTTACATAGATTTTTTTTAGACAAACTTGTTACTTTAATTAAAATTATTTAATCACATTTTTAATATAAATATATTAAATCTATTTTAGTAATAATTTATCATTAATGGAGACTCATCAAATAATAGTCTATTTTATTGAGGAAAAATACAAAAGTAAGCCAATGTTCAAGAGCTTTTAGCTTTGTAAAGTATTAGTAATAAATCAAACTATAGACTACTCCCAAATACTTAATCACTTAATTATTGTTTTACTTTAGAATTAAGATTATTTTATTAAAAGCACTTGAAATTACATAAGAATTTGAACAATTTCTTTAATTACTATTTTTATTGTTTTATATATTTTTATGTAGCTTATTTATTTAATTATTAAATATATTAAATCTATTTATAATATGTATTAAAGAATATTAAAATATTTTTAATTCTATTTTATTTTTACTTTAGTATCAAATTTTACTTGCTATTTTATTTAATATGTAATTTTATTTTCTTATGAACAAGTGTCTAAATTACCATTTATATAATAATATTACACACATTCACAAGAAAAGTGGGTGGAAAAAAATCTTACCGCTAAAGTCCACATAGGGTTAAAACCTAAAGCATAGAAACATAGAAACAAACATAAAGTTGTTATGTGGCTAAAGTAATAGCAAAGATGGAAAGAAGAGGGCTTAATCTTTTGGATTTCCCCATTTATCAATGATGTCTAGGGTGTCCATGGGAGGACCTCCCACCCATAGTTATCTGTTTCTTTATCTTTTTCTTCTTCTTCTAGAATCCAACCAGTTGGATGCACCACTAGTAGGCCACCTAGAGGTTCTTCCCATGGGTGGGAGGAGATAGAGAATTTGAGAGAAACCTACAACCAACCGTTCTATCCATGGCCCTTCTTGCAATCAAGGGATATTCACTAATGATTCTCCTGGGTACCTCAAGTAGAAAGACACCTCCCATGATGGTGCTCATGAGAATGCGAGAAACCTCTAGAGGAATTCTAGCCACTCCACAAGGGGAATTGTGCCAATGGTTGAGGAACACCTATAAGTGGGTTACCTCTAGTGCAACCATATCTTCTTACACTTGAATATGTAATAAAAATTATTAGTTATCATAGCTTTAGACTAAACTAAAATATGTCGATCAATAGAGAAATTGAAAAAAAAATAGTTGAATTTATATCTTTTCATATTCTAAAGAGAATGTCCACCTTTAAATCATGTCAAATCTATTTGAATTTTTGAGGGATGCAAGGTGAATCCCCTAATATAACCATGTTCCATGAAAAGGGTTCTAGTTTGAAGGGTTTACAAAATCATGAATCCAAATCCAAGCATGTTGGGCTCTAAGAAGAAAACCAAAATAGGTTCTTAATATACTTTGCCTGCCCACACAATAGACAATAAGGGTCTAGAACTCCCAAATGGGATAAATTGGAGCAAAAAGAGAAGGCCTTAGAAAATAATAAACTAGGAAAAGTGAAATATTTGAGATCTAATATAATTGATCAAATGGTGTGAAATTTATGTAGCCAAACATAAAATATTTATTGCAAATGCCACCATTGATTCAATGTAAGAACCATAGGAAAGTGGGGAGAGGGCCAAAGATATTCTTTCCATAGTTTGTATTTATGTAAAGTAATATTTTGCATTGTTAATATTTTGTTCCCCTTGGTCCATAGTTTCTAAAAAATCCTTAAAATGTTTTCCATGGTAAGTATTTTCTCGAGGTCCTCTAAAAGTTTTAAGACAAAAGAAAGATGAGTCTTAGGTACAAAAAGAGAAAATAACTTTCCATGAATTCCAAGAAAAGAAAAAATTGAATATTTTCTCCTTTTGAAAGATTAAGGAGGGGTTCGTGTTGTATGAAAGCTTTAGGGTTTAATTTTGTGGCATTGGAAGAACATTTTCTGCCCTTTCAGGGAACATTGTAAATTTTATGAAGAATAATGAGCACGTTGCAAGACCAAAGTGTGGAGATGGAATGTTGAAAAAGTAAAAGAATGAAAAACCATGTAGAGATCAAGAACAATGAGCAAGTATGTAATCTTCTAGTTGATGTCATTGTCATAGAGAATCATTCATGTAACAAATAATGTTAGAGTGTTCTTGTAACAATAGAAATTGTACTTCATTAGAGATGGTGCAATTTCTCTTAATTTGAGAATGATTAATGTTAAAATGAACTTAACGTCACCTTGATCCAGTGTTGTTATACATTCTACACATCCACCTTAGGTCTTGGGCCCTTTTTAACCTAAATAAACCTAACTTTTCCTTGATTTAATGTTGTAAAGCATATTTATTTACACCTTCACTTTAAATTTAGGGCCCTTGGACCTAATGGTTCCTTAATTTAATGTTGCAATGTGTTGTACTCATTGACATTGGATTTAGGTCTCTTTAAAATAAAAAAAGACCTATTTTTGGCTTAATTTGATGTTGTAAAGTATATTTATTTACACTTTCACATTGATTTTTGAGCCCTCTTGCATTTATGACCATAATATAATTACTAATAGGCCCATAATACCCTATATTGTCCATCTTGAGACATATTTTAACTAAAATCTTGACAAGATCAACAAATAATCTTAATTTCTTAACACCTTGATACTTTTGCCACCTCGATACTTTTGCCACCTAAAAAGGCCATGTGGGACCCATACACGATCTTGGATGTATGTGTCCCTCCGAAGTGGGACCCATACACCAAGTGTGGCATATGACTCCCATTTGCTTCCTTTTTTGAGTTTTGAGTGGGAAATTTTTTGTTTTAAGTTCAAATTTCATGTATGTCGGCCTTTGGGATCTAATAAATGAGATATTAGATGGATTTCCTATATAAACAAGATCTCCTATAATTATTTTATATAATCCTACATGATATAAAGTCAAGAAATCAAGATTTAAGCATTCAAAGACTTCACAAGAGCATGAAGAGAGTTTAGAAGATCACTTCTAAGGCATTCAAGGGAAGATTCTTCATGATTTGTTGTAGCAATCAAGTGGACTCATCCTTCCTTGTGATAGTTTAAGTTAAAGTTTAATAGAGCTTGAAAAGTTAATCTTGGAATATCTAGGGCCAAATTGATGATCAAATATGAACAAGGTAATTATGTAGGAGACTTATCTAAAAAAGTTATTAGAGTACAAGGGATATTGAAGGAAAAAAATATGAACTCATTTTAGGTTTTTAGATGTGTATAGCTAATAATTATAGAAAAGTGGAGATAGAAGGGAATTCTATCATCACTATGAATGGAGTTTACTATAAGAAATATGCAAATTTCGAAAATGAATCATCTTCTTCAACACATATCACTGCTTTTAGATTCTTTCAAAAGCTTCTATATATGACACATCTATAGGGAAATTAATGATCAAAGAGACACCTTAGAGAAAATTTATGATGATGAGTGATAGAGTTGTGTTAAGTAATAAATTCAATTCATGTCCCTTTCTAAATAAGTTTGAGTATAATAAGAAGTTGTGTTAAGGGTTCCTTTGATGACATTAATCTTTATGCCTAGCAATTGCATTCCTAATTTTTTTTACATGTAATTAACATTATATCTTGTACACATACAATGGATTGGGAAGAGATCAAGGTATTACCAATAACAAGTACTTCTCTCTTTGATAATATTGTTAACTCACCATTTGCCTTCTATTTCAATTATGTGTATTCCTCAATGAAATCTTTGAATTGTTTTTATATTGCAATAGGAAAATCATTTCATCAAGGTCATCTTTGAAACATGAATAAAATTATAATTAAAACCCACAATGCTTTCATGTTTCATGCTATCAAGTGGGTTTTGGGAGATGAATTTATGATGACAATTTTTCATCATAGGATTAATTCAAATATTTCATCAATATGTGTGGCTATCTTGTTGGAATTGGAGAAAAGAAAAGATGTGGAAATAATGGAAACAAGATTAACCTTCAAGTAGCTCTTGGTATGCCTTGATAATAGTCTATAATCACCAATGCAGGGTGCAATTCTTCCCCTTGTGGATAATAAAATCTTGGTCAACAAAGGTGTCATTGTCAATCCTTGGATACCCTTTGTTACAACCAATCTACCACTTAAAGAAGTGTGATGTTGAAGGAAGACTATAATGGGCCCAAATTTTCTTAAGAAGGCACTCAGTTTCATTCTAATATATAAATGTAATAATTTGATAGTCAAAAGAACTATAAGTTTCTCTCCATAACCCATGAATATAAATGTAATAATTTATCTAATATATATTAAGGAACAATTCAATAGATTACAATTTACTAGTGAAAATATATTTTAAAAAATAACTTAAAAATTATATTTTATTTAAAAATTTATTTTAAAACAATAAAATATTTTTAATCGTAAATCCAAATATTTAAACCTACAAATAATATTTAAAAACAAATAATCATTAATAAATTAACTATTTTTAAACCACTTTTAAATACAGTTTTTAACACTTATCAATCTAAGTTCATACTATCATAAATAGCACACTTGAAAAACTTATCCATTTAAATCTATATTATCATAAATACAAACACTTTCTAAATATCTTCATTTTCCTTCCATGAAATAGTCAGTTTTTCCTTCATTGTATTTGTTGTGTAAATATTTATTCTTCGAAAGGTTGTGACTAACTTATTAGTTTGATAAACAAAGAGCCTCTCCTAATGCAAAAGAATGGGAGAAAGGAAGAGAAGATGATCTTCCAGTGCCTTGAGAGGTCCTATCTTGCCTATGGCATTGGTGGAAGAAGGCAACATTTCTGAATGTTGAAGACCTTTATGCCATGCACATACGTAACCAACATCTGGAGCTCCCTTTGGTACACTGTATTTTCTGCAGGGCTACGGAGAGTTGGGATTTTAAAAATTCCTCTTCAAAAGAGTGAGTAACAAACACAAAACATTTTTCTTTCCAATTCCTTCCATCCTAATTTAATCAAACATTATTTTAATCACATTCACACGAAACATGAGAAATTCTTCCATCCTAATTTAATCAAACATTATTTTAATCACATTCACACGAAACATGAGAAATTTGTGAGAAGATACTGTGGAGAGTCTCTCCATTGCTGTAAGCATATTTGTGGGAGAGAGCATCTTATGCACTACCATATGTCTCTATTTACTATTTATAATTCATCTCAGGGAAGATGTAAACACAAATAAAAGTATCAAAGACATGAACCGCATAATACAGTTATTTCACCTCTCTTCACATTATTGGCTACTTTGATAATAGTCATGCTATTTCCATGATTTCTTTCTATTTTCACATATTATCTATGTTCGCTTCTCGTATAGAAATGTCATTTAATTTTCATTACGGGATTTCATCCAATTTTCACGAGTATACGTAATATTTTCATTTTATTAGTTTGTGTCAAGTGGAGGAGGCAATTTGTAACTGGTGATAAAATTGGCTAGTTTAAATAAAAAACATGAAGATATTGATGGAAAAAAAAAACTTAAAGTTTCAGATATTTTAATGATTTAAATTGAACATTTATTAAACAAAATAAGATAATAAACAATTTTTCTCTATCATCATTGGACAAATTATATTAGATTTTGTGGAGCAATCCACTACTTCATTTGTATTATGGAAAGATATTTATACATGAGTATGACTGCAACAATGTGCTTAATCTGGCACTCACGGGTTTAACAAAATAACAAATACAAGTGCCTAAATAGACTAACAACCCATAACAAATTACAAATAAATAAACAACCCAAACAAACCATACGGGAATGATGTAATACCCAACATTCCCCCCTTATTACATCATTTCTTTAAAATATTAGTAAGAAAATTCTGAAAACTTTCAAACTTCACATGTGCAAGAGGCTTGGTGAAGATATCAGTATGTTGTTCTTGTGTTGAGCAGAATTAGAGTTGAATGTTGTTTTGTTGAACATGTTCTCATATAAAGTGACATTCAACTTTAATATGCTTGGTCCGTTCATGAAACACTAGATTACGAACAAGCTTGAGAACACTTAGATTGTCACAAAAGAGGACTGCAAGCGGATTGTGAGGTACCCCCAATCCTTCTAATATGTGATGCAACCAAACTACTTCACAAACTGTTGCACTTGTTGCATGATATTTTGCTTCTATTGAGGAATGAGCAACTGTGGCTTGTTTCTTACTTCCCCAAGAAATAGGACTTGAACCCAAGAAGAAAACAAATCCAGATGTGGATTTCCTATCATCAACTAAACCAGCATAATCTGCATCTGTATACACTATTAAGAAGAATTGATCATTCCTTTTGTATTCCAAACCATGATTCATTGTACCATGTATATACCTTAAGACCCTTTTTGCTACTAGCCAATGAAATTTCTTTGGATCTTGCATGAATCATGAAAGATAATTAACATCAAAATTGATATTTGATCTAGTATAAGTCAAGTAAATCAAACCCCCAATCATTTGTCGATAGAGAGTTGCGTTCACCTAAGGAGATGAATCAAAAATAAACAACTGCAAACCTGATTGCATAGGTGTAGATATGGGTTTGGAATCCATCATTCTAAACTTCTCGAGAAATGTCTTGGCAAATTTTCTTTGAGAAGCAAAGATATGGTGATTTTTCTACCATACCTCTAAACCGAGGCAATAGTGAAGCAGCCCAAGATCTATCATATCGAAGTCTTTCTTGAGACCAATCTTGGTTGTCTCAATCATTTCTTCTGAGCTTCCTGTGATAACTAAGTCATCAATATATACAACAAAAATAACAATATGCCCCCCTTGATCCTTGAGGTAGAGATTATGATCATATGGATGCCTAGTAAAACCATTTTTTTAAAAGTGTTCATCAATTTTAATACACCAAGCTCTAGGAGCTTTTTTGGGACCATATAGGGACTTGATAATTTTGCATACCTTTTCCTCTTTACCAATTGCAACATATCCCTTTGGTTGGGTCATATAGACCTCTTCCTTAAGGTCCCCATTAAGAAAGGCAATTTTTACATCCATTTGATACAATTTCCATCCAAATTGAGCAGCTAAAGCAAAAATCATTCTAATGGTTTTTATCTTTGCAGTGGGAGCAAAAGTTTCCTCATAGTCTATTCCTTCTTTCTAGGCATAACCCTTGGCTACAAGTCTAGCCTTATGTTTATCTATACTACCATCTACTTTATACTTAATTTTAAAAATCCATTTACAACCAACTACTTTCTTACCAAGTGGTAGATCAACAAGCTCCCAAGTGTTGTTTTTCATCAAAGATTGATACTTTGCATCCATAGCGTCTTTCCAAGGCTTTGACTCTAGTGCTTCCTATACATTACATGGCTCAAAATTTTTAACAATTGTAGTCATTAGAGCTAAATTTACCTCATTGCGAGTCATGTTGCAAGTCCTTCAACCTGAAATGGAAGTGTCTGGGACTCCATCTAGCTTTGCATCTCGAATGCTACTAGTGTATTGTATTGGTAATGGCTTTGTGATGGTGGCGGGTGTTGAATGATTATCAACATGCCCATCATTTTTACCATCCATGTTGAAAATAGGAGCATTATCTATAGCAGGTGATAAATTGAGAGGAGAAATTGACTCACCCTTCTCATTAAAAATTACATCCCTACTAATGTATATCTTCTTTGTATTAGGATCCATAAGGTGATATGCTTTGGATTCATTACTATATCCTAGAAGAATATATTTGATTGATTTTTCATCTAGTTTTTTTCTTTTATGTTTAGGAATTGCATATAGGTAGAGCATCCAAACACACGAAGATGAGAGATAGAAGGCTTTACCCCTATTCATGCTTCTTCTAGTGTGATTCCATCAAGGGCTTTGGTTGGTGCATGGTTCAAAAGATAAATTGCAGTGTGAACAACTTCAACCCAATATGCATGCTCTAGTTGAGAATCTTTCAACATACTTTTGACCATCTCCATGATGATGCGATTTCTCCATTCAACAACTCCATTTTGTTGAGGTGTGTATGCTGGAGTTAGTTGATGTTGAATTCCATTTTCTTTAAGATATGTGGAGAATTCTGTGTTGGTGTATTCCCCCCCTCGACCTGAGTGGAGGACATGAATAAAGTGATTTGTATTTTTCTCCACCTGAGTGTGAAACTCTTTGAAATATGAAAGAGCTTCATCGTTATGATGCAAGAAATATACCCACATTTTCCTTGTATGATCATCAAGAAACAACTGAAAATACTTGTAGCCATTGTGACTAGGTGGCATAGGCCCGCACGGATCGGTATGCACTAGTTGCAAAGGTTGGTTTGCATGATTCTCACTAGGATAGAAGGGTGCTCTATGTTGTTTTATAGCAATACAACTAGAACAAATAGCACTCGAATTTTCAAGTAAGGGAAGCCCTTTGGACCATGCATTTTTTACTAAGTGTTTGCAAGTAACTAGTGCTTAAATGACCAAATCTACGATGCCAAAGAAGAGAAAGATCTTCATCCTTAGTCACTAAGGCTTGAATATTAGCAATTTTATCAAGCCTGTACATTTTTCTAATCTCAGTAGAACTAGCAACGCCCTTTTCATTTTTAGACTTATCTTTAATAAGATAAATCTTTATATCCTGAAGGCAATCAAACTCAATCCTAAGGTTGTGGTCAAGAAATTGATGAACAAAAAGGAGATTTTTGGTAAGTCCTGGCACGTACATGACATTAATAAGCCTGCAACGATGAATGCCAAAATTTAAAGAGATGTCACCAATACCTTTGATTTCATAAGTGGTATCATCTCCAAGAGTGATCATACCATGTTGGGGTTTCAATGTAAGAAACCATTCCTTCTGACCAGTCATGTGCTTTGTAGCCCCTGAGTCCACATACCATATTGAGGTTGATTGTGAACCATCATCAGAAGTGTGGGTTGAAAGCACGTATTCCTCATCTGGAGAATCTTTTACTTCAACAACATTGCTTTGTTGTTTTTGTTTGTTCTTCTACTCCCATTGTGGTTTGCCACTTTGAAGTGGCTTCTTTGGATAGTGTTTTTTGGATGGTCCTTTGTTGAAGGAGTTGTACCAACAATTTTTCACATCATGTCCAACTTGTTCACATATTGGACATTTCTTCTGAAAACTGGATGAATTATCATATTTGGGAGGTCCACGGAATTGCTTCATAGGCTTCTTGCCTTTATGACGTGTAGTCATGGCATGATCATCTTGATCATGTTCCTGGCTAATAGATTCTTCTTTTTGGAGTAGATTTACTAGCTTCTCAAATGTGGGTGTTGTCTCAATGACATTCAAAGTTGTCACAAACACTTTATATTTGGAAGGTAGTGCCTATAGGACAATAGGCACAAAAAATGCATCATCAATTGTTTTCCCTAATGCTTGTAGGGAAGCTCTCAACTCTGAAATTCTTTTGAGGAAGGATTCTAACTGTTCTCCATTCTTCATCTTCAGGCTGTGTAGCTAGCTCTCCAAATTCAGGATCTGATTTTGATTCTTGGTCTCATACACCATCCTGAGCTTGTCTCATGCATCTTTAGTTGTGGATGAGTTGCGGATAAAGGGCTGAACATCATTATACACACTGAACAAAATGATCAATTTTTCCTTTCTATTGGCTTGATCAAATTTCTTCTATGCATCAGCATTTTTTTTATGTCTGGTTGTGGTACCACTAACCACATTCCAAAATTCTTCAAACTCAAGTTGTGTTTTGAGTTTGGTCTTCCAGGCAGAATAATTATTTTCGCTTAGCAAATGAAAATCTGGAAGAAGAAATTGCATAATGCCACAAAGGAGAGGATAATCTAGGAACAAAATTAACAACTGAATTGAACAAAGACAACCCTAATAAATGACCAATAGCTCATTCTTGAGTTCTTTTATACTCAAAGTATGACATTAGAGACAAAAAAAAAAAAAATTAAAAATAATAAGAATTCTTAAAATGTATGTAAATATCAACTGACCTATAGCTAAGAAATTAATACCCATGTTATCAAACTATCTCTAAAAAAAAGGTACAGAAAATCTCAAACAATACAGCAAGGAAACAAATTTGTAGGCCTGAATGATTCTGATGCAGCCATTAGCACTTTCAATAAAGTCTTCACAATTCCAAAAGACATGATTTAAAGTCTCTGACTTGCACACTACATGGAGACTCGTGACCTTCCACAAACTCGCTAGCAGGAAATTGGCGATTGAATGGCAGTAATTGGAGTTCTCTGTCTTGAAACTGTAAGAGCAAGTGCATAACACAAATAGCACGACAACCTTCGACCAAAAAATGTTGTGCTCATAGAAAATTGTTAAATTCTGCAGGCAAGACCTAACCAGGTCAAATGTAACCAGACTGATAATGAGAGATCTCTGGCTGAATTGGTGGCAATGCAATCATTGAGGAATCACCAAAGGAAATGTTGGCGTGCCAATCTTCAACGCTGATGAAATGGAACTCAGGGAATGAAAATATCAAGTATCTTCGATATTCAGGTCAAAGTACGCCTTCTATTGCGAAAGATATTAGATCTGCCTTCAAAGGCAATATTCTCTCCTCATCATAATTACGCCATCAATCTCTCCTCTTTGAATGAGCTGCAGATATATACTATCATACAAAGAGACTAATGTGTAAGCAGAATATTATGCAGAATATACTCCTATCATGGTGCCTGAACCGGAGGAATCTCCAATTCCTATAATATATCTACATCACAATATATTAGGCACAGAATCGCTAATGCACCACCTTCAATCACCAAATAAAAAACTAGAATCAATAGCGAATGATTATAATATTACTCAGATGTAAGAAGTCTTCTACTCAGATGTAACAATACAATTTGCTTAACATGCAGAGCCACCTGAGCCAAATGAAATACGAGCAATTTTATTGGAGACTATTACAGTCTTGCCTCAAACAATGAATGAACTCGACCTGCAAACTTGGAAGGCTGATGAAAGAAATAATTTTTCTATATTCAGATCGGGTTTGACTGCCATCTCAGACTAGATTGCAATCTCGAGTGATGAATTGTGGCTTGAAAAAGAAGCATGCGACCTCCACGTGATTGCTGCTACTACCGCTCAGGAGGAGAACAAAACAGGTGTTGCAGATGAATCAGACAAATCCGTTCAGATGAGTTATGCATGGGTCGCCTCCATGAAATTCACGACCCTTCGGTCACTGATCAATATTTATTTTTTATTATATTGCAAGAATCAGGTAGCACGGCCACTTATAAACTGCAGTGCGTCTTGTAAACTTTTTCACTAGCAGCGGATGAAGGAAAATAGTAGAGATAGAAAAATTCAAATTTGAACACATAAATTTTTTTAACTTAGAACAGTCATAAAATCACCTTGCTACTTGAGAGCAAAAATTATATTAATTTTCTTCTATATATGATTACAAAATATACACCAGTATATAAAGAAATTCGGCCCACATCAAAAATAAATACAACTTAAATGTCATGCAAATGCCAGCAGATAAACGTCCTAATCAAGGTCATATCGACTTAATATTCGTCCTTATACATTACAAAATATTAAACAAATCTGTCATTTTATGCCACCGTGGATCCCACTATCGAGTGCTGCCGAAAAAGTCAAAAAGTCAACAAACGTTGACTACCGCGATACCGCCGCGGTTTACGAGGTGACTGCGGTGGTTGCGGTAACCACGAGAGCTGACAGGAACGGGCTTACCGCGCTACCGCCGCGGTTAAATAATAGACCCCGGTGATCGTGGTAACCGTCAGAGCTGGGAGGAAAGAACTTTACCACGCTACCGCCACGGTTTAGGAACAGACCGTGGTGGCCGCGGTAACCGTCCACCGACTAACTACTAACTGCTAAGGAAGGACACTGCGCTACCACTAGAGACAGAAGAGAAGACCGCGGTTGTTGCGGTAACTACACGGACGGAGGGAGACGGAGTTGTTGGCGGTTTAATCGCGATACCGCGGTGAACGAAATAGGAGGTTGCGGTAGAGCGGTAGACACCGTGATACCGCAAGCTGTTGACTGGATCAAAGCGGTATGACAGTAAGGGTTGACTACGACCGCCAGATTTGACTGCGACGTAGACTCACGAGTTGGTCGAATTTCCAACACTCCCCCTTGAGTACAACTCGTGCCATTTCTGATTCCCAGCCAGTCTCTTTGAAAAATGAAGCTCTCTATGCCCAGTGCCTTGGTAAAGATATCCGCCTGCTCTTCATCAGACCTGCAAAAAATTAGTGAAATCTCCCCGACAGAAATCAGTTCCCTGATAAAATGAAACCTTGTATCAATGTGTTTGCTGCGTTTGTGGAATACAGGGTTCTTCGACAGAGCAATGGTTGAATTGTTGTCATAGAAAATTTTTGTTGCCTTTGTCTGCTCATTCTGGATTTCCTACAATACTCTTCTCATCCATACTGCTTGACATGATGCACTGGTAGCTGCAACGTATTGAGGTTCAGCTAATGATAAAGTAACAATAGGATGTTTCTTTGAAGCCCATGCAACTACACCACTTCCAAAATGAAAGGCATAGCTAGAGGTGCTTTTCTTGTCATCCACACCTCCAGCACAATCACTGTCTGTATAACCTGTTAATCTGAAATCATCTGATCTAGAATATTGGATTCCAAAATTTCTTGTTCCACTGATATACCTTAAGATTCTCTTTCCAGCTTGCCAGTGATTCTCCTTTGGTGTTTCCATGAATTTGGAAATCAAGCTGACTGCATACATGATGTCAGGCCTTGTGGCTGTCAAATACATTAGGCTCCCTACTAGCTGTTTGTACAAGGTTGGATTAACATCTGAGCCTTTGTCTTCTCTGCTCAATTTCAGTCCAGTCACCATTGGAGTAGGTGCTGACTTACAGTTTGACATCTTGAATCTCTTTAAAACATCCTTTGCATATTTAGACTATGAAATAAGAATATCATCTCTATTCTGTGTTACCTCAAATCCTAAAAAATACTTCCTCAATCCCATGTCTATCATTTCAAACTCTTTCATGATTTCTGTTTTGAACAGATCAATTGATAGATTCCCTGTTAAAATCAAATCATCAACATATAGGCATATGATAAGAATTTTACCTTCATCATTCACTTTGGTATACAATGTTGGTTCACTGTCACATCTAGTAAAACCATTACTTGTGAAATAACTATCAATTTTGTTGTACCAGGCTCTTAGGACTTGTTTCAAACCATACAGTGTCTTCTTCAGTTTATAGACTTTTTCCTCTTGTCCTAATATTTCATATCCTAGTGGTTGTTCAATGTAGACTGCCTCTTCCAAATAACCATTCAGAAATGCTGACTTTACATCCATCTGGTGAACTAGCCATCTATTCTGTGCTGCTAATGCCAATTGCATCCTCATAGTGAATAGGATCTTCAACTTGTGAATAAAAGGCAAATAGTGTAAATTGCTGAGGATTGCTCTCACCTTCATTTTGATTATATAAATCAGTCATGCTTTTGATTTTCTGTCTTCTCATCCTAACCAAAGTTGGATTTGATAAGTCACTTGAATCTGCAGAATGTGGACTTGAAGGTCCGACGCCAGAACTTCTTACTGTGGTTGGTGTTGCAGACCTCTTGTTGCTGCACTTGTATTACTAGCTGGTGTCTGTTGTTGACCACTTGCTTGAGGTTGATTAGGAACAACAGGAGCAATAGTTTGAACTATATTTTCATTCTCATCTTGAGGGATATTAAAATAACATTGACTGTCTTTTCTTTGCTTCCATCCCATACTTCATCTTCAACAAATTGGACATCCCTGCTGATTACTACTTTCTTGGTTGAGGGATTAAATAGTTTGTATGCTTTGGATTCTTCACTGTATCCAACAAAAATTTTTTTTTCTCCCTTGTTATCAAGTTTTCTTCTCAACTGTTCAGGAACATGTGCATATAAAACATAACCAAAAACTCTCATGTGAGACACACTGTGATTTTTACCTGTCCATGCTTCCTCAGGGATAATATTCATCACACTTTTAGTAGGGCATCTATTCATAATGTATGTTGCACAAGATACAGCTTCAGCCCAAAAAACATTCGTTAACTGCTTGGCTTTTAACATACTCCTAGCCATCTCCATTATGGTTCTATTTTTCCTTTCAGCTACACCGTTCTGCTAAGGTGTGTATCTTGTTGTGAACTGTTTGTGTATTCCATGTTCTTTGCAGAAATTTAAGAACTCTCTTGAAATGTATTCACCTCCTCTATCTGTTCTCAGTACTTTGATGAAATGACCACTTTGTTTTTCAGTTAAAGATTTAAACTGACAAAAATAATTAAACACATCACTTTTCTGTTTCAGAAAATACACCAGTGTCTTCCTTGAATAATCATCTATAAAAGTCAAAAAATAGAAACTGATAAAATGAAACCTTGTATCAATGTGTTTGCTGCGTTTGTGGAATACAGGGTTCTTCGACAGAGCAATGGTTGAATTGTTGTCATAGAAAATTTTTGTTGCCTTTGTCTGCTCATTCTGGATTTCCTACAATACTCTTCTCATCCATACTGCTTGACATGATGCACTGGTAGCTGCAACGTATTGAGGTTCAGCTAATGATAAAGTAACAATAGGATGTTTCTTTGAAGCCCATGCAACTACACCACTTCCAAAATGAAAGGCATAGCTAGAGGTGCTTTTCTTGTCATCCACACCTCCAGCACAATCACTGTCTGTATAACCTGTTAATCTGAAATCATCTGATCTAGAATATTGGATTCCAAAATTTCTTGTTCCACTGATATACCTTAAGATTCTCTTTCCAGCTTGCCAGTGATTCTCCTTTGGTGTTTCCATGAATTTGGAAATCAAGCTGACTGCATACATGATGTCAGGCCTTGTGGCTGTCAAATACATTAGGCTCCCTACTAGCTGTTTGTACAAGGTTGGATTAACATCTGAGCCTTTGTCTTCTTTGCTCAATTTCAGTCCAGTCACCATTGGAGTAGGTGCTGACTTACAGTTTGACATCTTGAATCTCTTTAAAACATCCTTTGCATATTTAGACTATGAAATAAAAATACCATCTCTATTCTGTGTTACCTCAATGCCTAAAAAATACTTCATCAATCCCATGTCTATCATTTCAAACTCTTTCATGATTTCTGTTTTGAACAGATCAATTGATAGATTCCCTGTTAAAATCAAATCATCAACATATAGGCATATGATAAGAATTTTACCTTCATCATTCACTTTGGTATACAATGTTGGTTCACTGTCACATCTAGTAAAACCATTACTTGTGAAATAACTATCAATTTTGTTGTACTAGGCTCTTAGGACTTGTTTCAAACCATACAGTGTCTTCTTCAGTTTATAGACTTTTTCCTCTTGTCCTAATATTTCATATCCTAGTGGTTGTTCAATGTAGACTACCTCTTCCAGATAACCATTCAGAAATGCTGACTTTACATCCATCTGGTGAACTAGCCATCTATTCCGTGCTGCTAATGCCAATAGCATTCTGACTGTGTCTAGTTGTGCAACTGCTGCAAAAGTTTCATTGTAATCTATTCCAGGTTGTTGTGCATAACCTTTTACCACCAATCTTGCTTTGTGCTTCTGCACTTCTCCATTTGCATTCAACTTAGTTTTATAAATCCATTTCACACCTATGACATCTTTGTCTTTTTGAAGACTTTGCAACTCCCATGTCTGATTGTTTTCTATTGAATCTATCTCATCATCCATTGTTGTTATCCACTTTTCTTCCTTGATTGCATCCTCATAATGAATAGGATCTTTAGCTTCTGAATAAAAGGCAAATAGTGTAAATTGCTGAGGATTGTTCTCACCTTCATTTTGATTATAAATATCAGTCATGCTTCTAATTTTTTGTCTTCTCATACCAGCCAAAGTTGGATTTGATAAGTCACTTGAATTTGCAGAATGTGCACTTGAAGGTCCTGCGCCAGAACTTCTTATTGTGGTTGGTGTCTGCAGACCTCTTGTTGCTGCTCTTGTATTACTAGCTGGTGTCTGTTGTTGACCACTTGTTGAGGTTGATTAGGAACAACAAGAGCAATAGTTTGAACTATATTTTCATTCTCATCTTGAGGGAAATTAAAAGTAACATTGACTGTCTTTTCTTTGCTTCCATCCCATACTTCATCTTCAACAAATTGGACATCCCTGCTGATTACTACTTTCTTGGTTGAGGGATTAAACAGTTTGTATGCTTTGGATTCTTCACTGTACCCAACAAAAATGTTTTTTTCTCCCTTGTTATCAAGTTTTCTTCTCAATTGTTCAGGAACATGTGCATATGAAACACAACCAAAAAATATCATGTGAGACACACTATGCTTTTTACCTGTCCATGCTTCCTCAGGGATAATATTCATCACACTTTTAGTAGGGCATCTATTCATAATGTATGCTGCACAAGATACAGCTTCAGCCCAAAAATCATTTGTTAAGTGCTTGGCTTTTAACATACTTCTAGCCATTTCCATTATGGTTATGTTTTTCCTTTCAGCTACACTGTTCTGCTGAGGTGTGTATCTTGTTGTGAACTATTTGTGTATTCCATGTTCTTTGCAGAAATTTAAGAACTCTCCTGAAATGTATTCACCTCCTCTATCTGTTCTCAGTACTTTGATGAAACAACCACTCTGTTTTTCAGCTAAAGATTTAAACTGACAAAAATAATTAAACACAACACTTTTCTGTTTCAGAAAATACACCCATGTCTTCCTTGAATAATCATCTATAAAAGTCTAAAAATAGAAACTACCACCTATTGAAGGTGTCTACATTGGACCACATAAATCTGAATGAACTATCTGTAATGGGGCTCTTGCTCTAGTGGACTTCCCAATTGGGAAAGACTCTCTATGTTGCTTTCCAAGTATGCAACCCTCACAAACACTCTTTGGTTTTTGAATTAATGGAATTCCCTTTACCATGTTCTTCCTATGAAGTAAATTCAAACCTCCATAGTTTAAATGACCAAATCTTAAATGCCAAAGCCAGTTCTCATCCTTTACCTCTACCTGAAAAATAGTTTGAATAACAGTTGATTCCTCTTGTGCTTGTGCAAAGTTTGTACTTAAGGCTGGCTAAATTCTCAAAGGAAACATTCTATTGTTTGTCATGTGAATTTTTGAAATCAACTGGCCACTTGGGTATTTGTCTAAAATAGTGCATAACCCATTTTTAAAAGACACTCTATAACCCTTTTGAATTAACTGTCCTACACTCATCAAATTGTGTTTAAGTCCAGGCACAAAATAGACATCAAAAATATATTTCTGCTCTTTCTGCTTGGTTAGAATATTGACATTCCCTTTTCCTTTAATTGACACTTTGTTATCATTACCCAGGGTGACATTTGACTTAATGTTCTCATCTAAATTTGTGAACAACTCTAAATTCCCTGTCATATGATTACTATAGCCCGAATCTAAAAACCAAACTTCTTTCTCACTAGCTTGAGCTACATTACAGGCTAAAACCATTTTGCTCTTATCAGGTCTATTGTCTTGACTCTCTCTAGAAAAGTTTGCATTTTGTCTACCCATTTCATACTGTTTCTTTCTACACTCATTCATGTAATGACCAAACTTTTTACAATAATGGCATTGTACCTAAAATTTATCATACCTTTGTCCTTGAGTAAAGTTTTGAGATGGGTATTGGTTGCTGCCTCTTCCACTTGAAGTTGACTGATTATTTCTTCCACCTCTGTTGAAACCTCTTCCTCTTGCATTAAAATTTGATCTACCTCTGCTTCTTCCTTGGTTGATTGAAGCTTGTGACTTGAATGCATGCTCCAATGACATATTTGTTGATCTGCTGAGTCTGTGCTCATGAGAAATTAGTGAAGCATATAGCTCATCAACTGAGTACTGTGTGAGATCCTTTGTCTCTTCTATTGTGACTGCAATTGTCTCAAATCTTGTGGGTAAGCTCCTTAGAATCTTTTCTATAACTTTGACATCTTCTAGTGTGTGACCATGTGTTCTCATTTGGTTTACCAATCCCATTATTTGAGTAAAATATGAATCTACAGACTCATTTTCTTTCATAAATAGAGTCTCAAACTCTCTTCTTAGTATCTGCAACTTTGCAGTTTTGACTTTGTCCATACCTTTATATGCTATTTGTAATATGTCCCATGCTTGCTTAGACTTAGTAGTGGCTAATATTCTGGGAAAGATACTTTCATGTACACCTTGTAGAATAAAGAAGTGAGCCTTTGAATTCTTCTTGTTATCCTTCAACAAATCTTTTTCTTCTTGTGTCAGGGCATCGTATGTTGTTGCATCTGCTGGTTCTAGAAACCCATTCTCTACATACTCCCATAAATCTTGTGAACAAAACAATGCTCTCATTGTTATAGACCAGTAGTCATAATTCTTTCCATTAAATTGTGGAATTTGAGGATTACTCAAGCTTGTGCTTGCTGCCATGATTTACAGACTCTCTAAAACTAACCTTACAACTTTGATACCACGTGAAGGAAAATAGCAGAGATAGAAAAATTCAAATTTGAACACATAAATTTTTTTAACTCAGAACAGCCATAAAATCACCTTGCTACTTGAGAGAAAAAATTATATTAATTTTCTTCTATATATGATTACAAAATATACACCAGTATATAAAGAAATTCGGCCCACATAAAAAATAAATAGAACTTAAATGTCATGCAAATACCAGCAGATAAACATCCTGACCAAGGTCATATCGACTTAATATTCGTCCTTCTACATTACAAAATATTAAACAATTCTGTCCTTTTATGCCACCGTGGATCCCACTATCGAGCATTGCCGAAAAAGTAAAAAAGTCAACAGACATTGACTACCGCGCCATCGCCGCAGTTTACGAGGTGACCGTGGTGGTTACGGTAACCGCGAGAGCTTACAGGAATGGGCTTACTGCGCTACCGCCGCAGTTAAATAATAGACCGCGGTGGTCGCGGTAACCGTCAGAGCTAGGAGGAAAGAACTTTACCGTGCTACCGCCACGGTTTAGGAACAGACCGCGATGGCCGTGGTAACTATGCACCAACTGACTACTAACCGCCAGGGAAGGACACCACGCTATCGCCTGAGACAGAAGAGAAGACCGCAGCTGTTGCGGTAACTGCACAGACAGAGGGAGACGGAGCCGTTGGCGGTTTAACCGCGATACCGCGGTGAGCGAAATAGGAGGTTGCGGTAGAGTGGTAGACACCGCGATACCACAAGTTGCTGACTGGATCGACGCGGTATGGCGGTAAGGGTTGACTGCGACTGCCAGATTTGACTGTGACGTAGACTCACGAGTTGGACAAATTTCCAACAATGGTGTGCGACAGGCCCTCCGATATCATGAAGGTGTGGGAGACTAGACATTGTGACCAACCCCCTGCAATAGAAAAGATTTAGCCAACCGAACTAGGGCCCCCACCCCACTGATCAATATTTCAAACTACTGAATACAGATAATATTGCCTAGGCCAACATGCTTAATTTCTCATGCATAATATGATTGCACCTCTGACAATAATTCAAAAGATATGATCTACGAGAATGGAGGTCATACTAGGAAGTAGGAGATTGGTGGTGACTGCACAACACGTGTCTCTACGTCACGACAATCAACCTCTGTTGAATGTTTCTAGTCTACAGTTCTTGATAGCTACGAGATTCAAGGCATTCAAAATGCCAATATTCCCTCAAAGTTATCTAGTTTCTAAATGATAGGCCCAAAGAACATTGCATGCTCTAATACCATATTAAATTTTGTGGAGCAATCCACTACTTCATTTGCATTATGGAAAGATATTTATACATGAGTATGACTGCAACAATGTGCTTAATCTGGCACTCACGGGTTTAACAAAATAACAAATACAAGTGCCTAAATAGACTAACAACCCATAACAAATTACAAACAAATAAACAACAAAAACAAACTATAAGGGAATGATGTAATACCCAACAAATTATTCTTTCCCCAAAGGAAGGTAGAAAAACTACAATAAGACTAAACCGAGTGGCATTTGGCTTCTACTTCGATAGGTTTTTCTCTTATTCTACAACAATTTCTTCCTTGAATACATGTAAGTTGCAAAGCAATGTCCATAAAATATAATGGATTACATTTTTTATTTAAAAATATTTAATATATAAAATTACAATTTCATTTATAGAATGTTCACTTTTTTATTTTTTCAAATATTGTTTAAATTGAAATAAAATATACATAAAAACATATCTAAAATATTGTATTTAAGTAAGAATTATTGATTTTATTTTAGAATTATTTTGTTTAGTAATTGAAGACATAATTGTATTTTAGTGTTGATATTTTAATGTTATATTATCTCACAAACTTTAGATATTTTATTCACATAATTTTCAACTTTACTCTTCAAGAAATTACTATTATTTAATAAATGTTACATAATTATATATTTTTTAAATAATTTTATTTATAAAATTTAAAATATATTTAAAAATTTTAATGTCTTCATATTTAAAAATAAAAAATCAATTTTTTTACTAAATAAAAATTAATTAATTTATATAATATATATTTATTTTATTGTTGATAAAATAAAATAAAAATCTATTTGTTTTACTTTAATTTTTTTTATATTCATATATTTTATTTATTTTTAATAAAAAATTAACATATACTCACATATATATTAGGTTTAGTATATTAAATATAAAATTATAATAAATGTTATTTACTTATATATTAATTTTAATAATTTCATTCTTATTATTAATATATATATATATATATTTAATTTTAATTTTTTATATTTATATATTTTGTTTTTATATTTAATTATATTATAATTATAATTTTTAAATATATAATAATTATATTTTGATTTTTGTACCTACTTAAAAAATACCTTAATTTCATATGTACAAAAAATGTAAGATGCATAAAGATTAATGATTAAAATAATTAAAACCTTCTTTAAGAAAATTAAAATATAAAACTATAACCTTGTTTATAAAAAGCTAATTGAATCTTTACAGAATGATAAGTCTCCAAGGGTCGATGGACTTCTAGTAGAAAATTACAAGACATTCAAGGAGTGGATTGTTGATGACCTTTTCCAAGTATATAAGGAGTCTCCAAGGGTCGATGGACTTCCAACAGAACTTTACAAGACATTCAAGGAGTGGATTGTTGATGACCTTTTCCAAGTATACAAGGAGGATTTAGATGTTGGCTCCTTGGGGAGTGACATAAACAAAGGCATTACATAAAATTTTGGCCAAAGTCTTAGCTAGAAGACTGACCAACATATTACCCAAGCTCATCAATACAACCCAAACAAGTTTCATTAAGGGTAGATACATCTTGGAGAACCTCATCACTAGTTGGGAAGCATTAGAATGGGCAAGGGTCTATAAACAAGAGGTTGCTATCCTACTCTTGGATTTTGAAAAGGCATATGGTAGGGTTGAATGGTCTTTCATCAGACTAACCCTCAAAGCTTTTGGCTTCCCACAAGCTTTTGCAACATGACAGTCACTTTGTTCAAGGATGCAGTGGCCCAAGTCAATGTGAATGGATCATTTATTAAATAATTTGCATTAGAAAGGTCAATTAGACAACATTGTCCATTGGCTTCTACATTGTTTATAACTACTTTAGATGTTTTATACTATGTCCTTAGGACCAATGAAATCTCACAAAGGACTAGAGGTATAATACTCCCCAATAATGATGAATTGTTGAATGTCCAATTTGTTGATGATACAACCCTATTCCCCTTGTTGAAATAAGATAATTTTTCCAATCTAATGAGTAAATTGAATACCTTATATGAAGCCTCTAGTGAAAAATTTGGAATTGGATGGGGAGGGCCAAACAAGTAGGTTAGGTATTTGCGCATACCATTTGCGGTATGGCCGAACCTAAAATAAATGTGGAATTGCATCAAGAACATGATTGAGAAAAATATTGAAAAATGGAACAAGCATTACCTCTCAATGGTTGGGAGGGTTCAAATTTTCCAAAAAAAATTGTCTTCCTACAGCCTGTACTTTTCTTTGGTGTGTCTATTGAGCAATTATCAAGTAGAGGAAATCCAAAAAAAGATACGAAACTTTATTTGGTCAGATGGGAAGGGCAGTAAGAAGAGGCATGTAGTTAATTTGAGACAGTGTTGTGTAAGAAAAGCTAAGGAAGGACTTGGACTAAAGGTCTTGAGAATCCAAGGCATAGCCCTTACTGCCAAATGGATCTTCAAGGCCCTAGCTAGAAATGAACCATGGAAAGTATTAATTAGAAGAAACATCCAAAGAGAAACTCCCAAACATGGGAAAATGTGGAAAGACCTCCCCCTAAGTGACCTTCTTAGTTGTCCAACATGTCAAGGAGGAGAAAATTAATTCTCAGTTCTCTCAAGGCAGCGCATTTTGCACACAGATCTTTATAGTGGAACCTCAAACATAGAGATAAACCCTTGTATCTACTATAGGGTTGCTTAGCCAAGAATTGGAATAGTAAAGGAATTAATTTTTTTGGGGACATTCTAAAAGATGACCTGTTAAAAGACTGGAACCAGTTGAAAATTGAATTCCACGTCCCTCATACCAATTGGAGTGCCTACTCTATTTTAAGAGAGGCTTGGAATGGCTTAGAATGGCTAGTTAATAGTTGATATAATCTAGAGAAATTCAAAGAGTTTTTGTGGACCAATGGGTCCAACATTATTAAACTTAATGCAAAGACCATTTTCAAGACTCTCAGTAAGTAATAGGGTATTTATGAGTTTTTAAATAACAAGTGGAATTTAAATCTCAATGGCAATGAGTGGTCTAAAATGATCTCAAATTACTAGTCCAAAATAATAGAACCAAAGAAGGCATGCTTCAGATGGCTTTTGATCTTCCACAGGTTGGCTTACAAAACAAACTCTAATGATATTGAAACTTCCAGACTGTGTAGGGTACTAGAGATAATAAAGCACATATTCTTTGATTATATGTTTGCAAAATAAATTTGGAAACTATGTTCTAATAAATTAGATATATGGTACACTAGTAATACACTCAAAATGGATAGAGTTATTTTATTCAAAAGTAATAAGTTTGGAAAGGAGCAAACATTGTTTTGTTCTTGTGTTTCAATTGAAATATTATGACACATTTGGAAAGCATGGAATGATGAAAGATTTAAAGAGAATTTGAGGGTAATTACCGAGTCTTCAAGAAGACTCACCTTGCATAACATTGCATTGCAGGTCACTATGACTATGAAGGTTTAAAAGTTCAAATTTATCAAGCTATTGGAGGATGTTGTATTGCAAATAAACCTACAAGAGGTCAGGTTCGGTCACACTTGATAGGTTGTACAACCAAGCTCAGAGATCTTTCTTCAAGCCTTGGAAATATTCCAAAAAGACTTTAATGAAAATGTGGCAAAGGAGGCTTAGTTGGAGAACTGCCCACCGATGCGTAGGCCTGAAGATTTTACAAGGGAGGAGATTGAGGTAGCTAAGGCTCTTCTTGGAATGAAACACCCAAATAGTAGTGAGGAGTTAGCTAATTAAATAAATTCAAATCTTCATTTTTGGAATAGGAGTACCTTTTTGGCCTTGATGACTAGACTACGATATGGGTGGATAAGTACAAATGAAAAGGATAGTTACATGGTCATTTTGACAAGGATAGAAGTGATCAGCTGGCATACAATTTTTGGGACCACATGGGTGATAAATAGGGCATGCACACAGTAGTATAAATTTGAAGGCACCCAGCAAGACTCTCATCTTGACAACTAGATATGAAGATATAACAGGTTGTCAAATCTAATGCATTATATGCAAAAAGTTTCATGTAATAGCTGATGTAAATCCTGATATGTAGGTGTAATGATCTCAAATATATGTAACTGTTGCTCATACTATAATCAATACAGAAAAAAAACTCATGTTTTGAAATCAAAATAAATATTATTTTTCATTAAAGAGGGTGTAGGTGTGCAAAGTTTTTTCTCCACTAAAAGGTGACCATAAGTTATTTTCTATTTTATAAAATAGAGTATTCTTTTATCATGTTATAGAAATAAAGATACTTGAACCCCTCCAAAATATGAGTCAAATAGTGAAACGTAGGTGTCCACGAGTCATTTCTCATACACTTTACACATTTCCTAAAATCTAAATAGGTCTATTTTTTAATCATTATATAAAAAACAAGAAATATTTGAACACCCTTTTCAAGGAAATGGTTTTTGAATATCTCTACACATTCAAGTGTGTGTTATTCATAATTGTACTCAAGTTATCTTTTCGATTAATATAAAAATATAGATGAATATAATAAAATGTAAAATCTTTGAATAATGATTATATTCATTTTTAATCATTATTTTATTTTTAAGCTTCATCAATTATTTTCTCAACTAGTTAAAAAAACATAGAACTTCGAGTAAAAATTCAAATTATTTAAAAATTCCATATAATTGTTGCATTTTTTAATCATTATATACGAACAAAAAATCTTTAAATTCATTTCTAAATGACAATACCAAAGATACATTTTTTTCCAATATATAAATATAGATGATTATAATATTTTTATCTTACTGCAAACTAAAAATAATATCATTTATGAAATTTATCATTTTATATAAATTATAAATTTCACATTTAAGAAATACGAATTGTTTAAATATAAAAAATGGTTGTATTAATTAATAATTAAGATATGAGAGACTATATTACACAATTATTAGATGTCAACTACTAGAAGATAATGGTGGGTTTGGACTCAACTTATAAACCTTTTGTAATGTGTGAAATTGATAGTCTCTTGGTCTTCAAGTACTAGCAAATGTCCAACTTATTTATTTGATATGTACCTTATGAAAATATATCTTCAAAGAAATTATCCCTCATTGTAGCATAAAACATGTGGTTATAGTTCTATGAATTATTGATATAGGAGGATCTACAAATCATAACTCTTATTGTAATTTAACCCTAATCCTAAATTATTTAATCACAATACAAATTGAACCTTGAGTGAACCATAACCCTAATTGAACTATAATGTAACTTTTAACCCTAAATAAACTATAACCTTAATTGAACTTAAATTGAATCACACTTCTAATTAAACTTTAATCCTTACCCTTACCATAATCCTATTTGATCCCCTATCCTAACCCTAACCCTAACCCAAGTGAGTAGTAACCCTAATTGAACTCAAGATTTTAGCCTAATTAAATTCTAACCCTTATTAAACCATAACCCAAATTGAAACCTAACCCTAATGTAATCGTAACCTTATCCTTAATCAATTCCTAACCCTAAACCTAATTCTAATTGACCATTTATTGAGCCCTAATCCCGATTGAACTCTAACCTTAACTCTGATCCCTAATTAAATCATAACCTTAATTGAACCTTGGCCTTCACCATAACTAAACAATAACCATAATTCAACTAAAAAATTTAGCCTAATTAAATTCTAACCTAGAAATAATAGACATTGTATACAAAGGAAAATAATTGTTTATATAGAAAAAAGGCAAAAATGTAGTTATAAATAGACTATCAAAGAGTTTTCATATATATTTGACAAAAATATTTTAGTTATATGCCTCATCATTGTTAAAAAATAATACAAAACCACTACTCTAAATTTTTCTTTATTTCAAAGAAAAAAATGAAAGTTCACAACAACATGGCCTTGTTTACGTGTTGGATTAATTTAACAATTTTTACTTCTCATAGCTCATATTAGAGATAAAATTTTTGGACATTTGTGAAATTCTAAGGTTTCATTGATAATAAATTATTCTTCCTAATCTAAATAGTTTATTTTTAAGAAAATTATTATTATTAAAATTTAGATCATTGCTAAAATTCATTTCGATTAAAAATCTTCCCAAACACTATGTCCATATTGTGAACTTCTTATTTCTTTCAATCACAGTGAATAAAAGTAGCACTTGCACTCCAACGAGGTGCAATGGTTATGCCATAGCAGGATATACCTCAGTAATATATTGAAGGGTAGGGGAAAAATTTGCAAGGAAATGTAAATTTCTTTTCCTAAGACTAAATATTTATAGCAAAATTCAATTGATGGCGGGATGTGAGAAGATCAGAATAATAAAGTTGCCTTAGATGAGGCTTCGATTTTAATGCTAATCCATGCTTGTTCATAAAGCTGCCTTAGATGAGGCTTTTGTTCTAATGCTAACCCATGCTTGTAAGCATATGCACTCATGGTAACTGCAGTACAGGGGATCGAATCTATTCACACTTGTGAGGATTACAACTAATAGGAGGAGAAACAACCCTACATCTCTTTATCATATTCATAAATCTAAAGGAAGTGAAATTTTTACCCTCAAATACATGACAAGCAAAGCATTTGTAACCATTATAAGATTAACAACACTGACTATTTCACTAGAGCCTACAAAACAACCCAAAACTAATTAAAACCATAGCCACATAAAAATGTAACACAAAACTTTAACTGAAAATAAAATTGGTTCTAAGATGGCCAAAAAACCCATTATCCGGGCTGTCCAAATGACCATTTCTATAGCAGTAGTTATGTCATAGTCATTGATTCTATTACCCTAGAAAATATTATACACGACCTATCTGGCCTTAGGAGCCATCCCTTTGCTTGTTCCATTGTCAAATCCATAGAAACTCAGTCCTCTCACTTTCAACCTCATAGCAGTCAGTATAAACAGGCTAGAAGCTTACAGGAAAACCACTCTTCTTTATGACATGAAATTAAAGCAAAGCATGTGTATTCACAATCCATGCAACATGAAATGAATGAAATGCAATGACATCTGCCAAAGGATTTAATACGCCTCAAGTATCTACCCAAATGATGGTTGAACAATTTGGATGTTTTCTTCTTTATTCTTTCTTCCTACATGATTTCCCCCTTCACATTTTCTCTGCCTATCCATCTAATATGCAATTATGCTTCAAATGTTGTGAGAGATATTAATCTAAATGTTGGAAATGAAAGGAATGTAATAATAACTCTAATTTCAACCTTACAATGAACTAATATGACTATAACAACAAGTAGATAACTTCTAGACATTATAGCAAACACTTTGCATAAAAAACATAAATCCCATTATTATTGAGATAGTTTTGATTACAATCGATGCCAAGGCTCTTGGCTACAATTAGATATCAAATGTATGTCTATGCTATTATGAATATGCACCTACAATAGCCACAAATAAAATGCAAAGAAATTCAATAGATGAATGTTAGACAAGTTGAGGAACCTGATTTGAAAGCTGGAATAGCATGGACGATGAGTGGAGATAGTCTCAGAATTTTCTCAACATTTATTGTTCCCTCTAAACATGAAATCATCCTCTTCAGGTATAGCCGCCCCTCTCCCTAATATGCAAACCTTGGAATAAATAAATTCAATAATGTAGACCCACCAAATGATGCTATAATGTTTGCCAACATCTCAAGACTCCTATGCACAAATTCCCACAATGAAAGGATGCCTGTTTATTGAAATAGCAATGAATAATATTAGTTACCCTTTTATACTATAAAAAATCTATGGAGTCAAATTTTATTAAACTACACTACCCACAAGATTTGACCATAACGAATAATAAGGCATCCAACCTATAATAAAATGATTAAATCTCAATAAGATAATGTATTCAAGAAATTACTAATATATTGTTAGAATTAATAACAAATTATAATTCAAATATTTCAATGGAATGCAATACCCTCGCGCAATAATTTATTCGATATAAATAATCATAGTTATATGTAAAATTCTTTTAAAAGCATTATTAATTATTTAGTAAATAGTATTATGACAAAATCTTTAACTAAAATTAGTTTATACCATTTATTAATTAATCATATGACAAAATCCATAATTTAAATTAGTTTATACATATAATTTTACTCACCTGAGAAAATAATATAAAGTAAAGTGAATAGCTAATCTTAAGTTAGTTAAGATCTTTCTTTAAAGGAAAGTTCCACGATATAATTTTACTCACCTAATTTTAGTGGGGAAAATACTACCTTCTTATAAGGGATCCCTATCCCATCTCCCAAAAGCTGATTTTGTTCTTTTTTTTTGCTTTTGGCTCAACATGCATGCCTTCAAAAAGAAATAATTTTAACCAGTTCATCTGGTGGTGCCACACACAATCCTTTGGCAACACTGACTAAGGAAGAAGAACAAGCAATGATATGACATTTGTCATTCTTACTCTATTTTTTTTCTCTTCTATTTTTTGTTTATTGAATTTCTCTTAGTTGTTATTCCCATCTTTAATTGTATCAAATCTAAATGTTGTCGCTTCCTTTCTTAAAATACCATTTTTTTTTTTGGGTTTAAGATGACTATTACGGTTATACAATGCCCATTGACAATTTAAAAAAAAATCATAATACAGTGTTACATAAATGTCTTTTCAATTATGTCATTCCCTATAAAAAAGTTAATACTCCCATTGTTATCCATTTTAATGATATTAATATATGACTATTATAAATATTAGTATTATTGCTACATAAAATGGGAGTAATGATAATTTATTTTCAACGTAGTCAATATTGCAAATACTTCTATCTTTAAAAATATCATTATTAACATTATCCTTAGCATTGATGTTGGTATCCTAATACGTGTAATTTAATCATTTATAAATTGAAACCTTAAACTGCCTTATACCATTTAGAGTGGCTTCATTTGACTGCACAGGTGGGTTGGGAATATCCATATACAGCTAAGCTCAAATCTTCAAACTAATCTCTCAACTAAGAATTTAATATTAAATGCAGCAACGAACCTATATCAAACTTGATAGGTGTGACATTGGTAGGAATTATCGCCTATTTTCCCACGTTGGTTGACCTTCCTTCCTTTGTTCCTCCCATATGAGGTGAATTTTTGCACAGGCAACATTACTCTATGTTCTTGTTGATGGGCAAAGTACTCACAAAATTATTTAATGCTTCTTGGTTTGATGGGCGACCCTAAACTATCCACTTCTCTAGTTGCTACGCATGAAAAGAGGATGTTGACAATGGTTGTGAATTCAGCTTTCCATGTTTCCTTCTCTTTTCCTCACACAACTATCTTTCTTTTGTCTGCATGCCTGCTCGCCCTCATCTCTCTCTTACAAAATTCCATTATCATTTTTGGTTTGATAGAGCGTAATAACCAGTTCATAGACTCTCTTTTCTGCATAAGCAAGAAGGATGCCATCGATTGAGAGATTTGGTTTTCTGTCTATGGCCTCATGATACCCCTATATCTGTGGCCTCACTTACAGGAATTGCAGTTGAAAGGTCATGTTTGTTGGCCAGGACCAACAGCTTCACATCTGCTAGCTCAGGATCATGCATCAGTTTAGCTAGCTCCTATTTTGCTGCCTTTATTCTCTATTTATCATAGCTATCCAGTACAAAAATGAGCCCCTGAAACATCATGCCAAGACCATTTCAAAAAAAATCAGTATTACAACTACTCCAATTGACTCAACACAGAGGAACTATGCAATACACCATCCATTGAGCAATCCATGATCTCCCTATTTTTTTGGTTTCATTTAGCCAGAGATTTGAAATTTATATATTCCCAAGTACCCAAATTAGGTTAAATTGACTGCAAGAAAAATGCATTTTAAATCAAACTTTGTAAGGAAAGAAAAAGATGAATCACAATATTGTTTGAGCCTCCAAATTGAAGTTGAAGAAAGGAATCTGAAGATAAGCATTGAAATAAAAAAGCATGTTGATAACTCTTACGTCCAACCAAGACCCAGATCCTCTGATCCTCTGTGAGATGGATTAAAATAAAACCACGAGAGATTTTCCCACCCTACAAATTTTGTGTTGTTGTAAAAGCATACTTAACTGCCCACATCTTGTGCACACATCTCAAATTCCCATGCACTATTGAGTGCTGTTTCCTAATTTGCTTATCTATGGGATATTAATGGATTCTTCTCAATCTTTATTTGTACATCTCCCCTTTCAAATCCTATTTCACCTAATAGATGGGAATAATCTAACTTGAATTGATTAATTATATGTCTTATTATGATATTCCTATCAAGATTCAACCGTGTAGTTTTTGAGTCAAACTCATTGAATTGACTAATTATATATCTTTTAAGCACCAATAATTTTTAAGGTTATTTTATTCTATGGAAGTGATTGTTGGGTTGAATGAACATATTAATACCAAGAGACATAGTCATGCAGACATCCCAATATTAACCAAAAATGCAGATTAGTGTGACAAGATGTACAAGTTATCGAGCTCACAGGCAGATGGAAACTATATCAGAGCCTCTGCTTTTTTTCTTCTTCTGGTAAGCTTAAAGGATTGAGAATAACTAAAAACAAGCTACCTGAAAATAATATAATACATTATGTTAAAGCGCTTGTAGGATGCAACAGAGGGAACTTACTAAAGAATGACATCTACATAAGCCAAACATGTACCAATAAAATATCTAAAAATCTAAAAGACTTTAAAAGTCTGCCTTCTTTCCTTGTCAAGTTACACAATAGAAACTATGTCAGCATTACATTTCTTACATTTCATCAGAACATAAGTCAAATTCTACAAGAATTCATTGTCCTTGTGTGGTACATACCAAAACAAACCCTCCACAAATTCAGCAGCCTATATAAAGAAGATGGAGCTATATTACCTGTGCATTGACCATATACTGTCTCCAGAGATGGCAGATTTTATCTTGGCCACCCACATCCCACATAGTGAAGCTCAAGTTCTTGAACCTCACTGTCTCTAGATTAAACCCAATTGTTGGAACGGTTATCACGTACTCACCAAGTTTGAATTTGTACACAATCGTAGTCTTGTTTAACAGACATAATTCATATACCCAATGCTACAGTCATAGAAATGCCATTATAAAATATTTCAATCCTTCAAACAAACCAGAGGGGCAAATACCAACCTGCACCATCGAGACCGAGCATCAGAATCCGAACTTCCTTCGGTCCACAGGAAAATACATGCTCAAAAAATCTTGCTATGGCATTGCCCATTGCTGTTACATAAACCCAAATAACTATTCTAATGTATTTAACATGGTTCGACACAAAAAATTTGGCTTCCCCTCCGCACCCTTACAAACACCTCTTGGTTGAGGTCGTCCCTCCTTATTTCATTCTCCCGGCCTTATGTTTTCTCCCAAAGTAAAAGCTCTACCCTCTCCTGTGCGATTTTGGGTGCCCTCCTTTCCAATTTTGCTCCAACACCTCTTCGTTGAGGTCGTCCCTCCTCTTATCTCCTCCTCTTGCTCGATCCTCTACCCATTTTTTTCCCATTTTCCGGTCTCTATCTCCTCGAAACGCCTCTGCAACTCATGCCAAACCTAGTCATTTTTGTTCATGCCTTCCATTAGATTTCTCCTCCCATCGTTATCTCTCCTTGCTCGCAAATCTGTATTTTCCTCTCCTGCACCGTATTCCTTCTCTTTACATTTCCTTCCTTCTGCTTTCTCTCCCAAATCTGCGTGTGAACTCTTCCCATCCCTCCTTCCTGCTTTCACACCTGAATGGAATTGGGAATCGAGGGGGGGCGTCGTGATAATTTAGAGTCTTCCTTTCTCTTTTTGGGTTTTCCGTAGTCTGCCATCTCCCAGGCTCTTGAACTAGGACACCATGCCTTTTAATGGCACAGACGCCCCTTCACTTGACCCATCCCCCCTTGTGCATGCTACGCCATTCTTTTTAAATGGTGTTTGTCTCCTCAATTGATTGCTTTATTTGACCACACGATGCCCCATACCTTCATCCATAATGGTCTCCCATGCTTTTGACCTACGCCATCCCTCTTGAATGATTTATTTCTCCCGCCCGAGAAGAATGTCGTCAGCGTCAAACAGCAAACGAAAACGGTGGGATTTCCCACCCATAATAATTTCGCCTCGCACTGTTAGGTGCCTGCGTCAGTTGAGTACTTGCCCTCTTTCCTGGCTATTTTTCCTCCCTGACGGCGTCAGACTGGGGGATCTCCCCACGTAAATAGCCTATAGGCTAATTAAAGAAGCGATAATCCAACTATTGGACATGAGAGTAAAACTCTTGGGATCTAATCACTTCAACCAAGCCTTCTAATATTATTGAGATTTAAACTTTTTGTAGATAAGGTAAAATTTAATCAATTAGTATATGTAGCACAAAATAATGTGAACATTGTTGCATCTAATCATCCTTGACTTTAATAGTTAAGATTGGTTTGTATTTTCCTAAAGGGATCCAAAATTGGTGTTATTTATTTAGATTTAATATTGGATTGTATTGTTTAAAGAGTTCCAACATTTGCATTAATTTTTCAAAGTTAAAATTGGATTGTATTTCTTATAAGTTTTTGGTGCAGTTTGAAATTCAATGATTTTATAAAAAAAAATCATTTTACAACCAAAAAAATTTAATTCCACACATACCATGTAATCACTTTTCAAACTAATTTGGATTTCATACACCATTATCCAATTAACAGAATCCACCGACCAAAAAAAAATAGAAACAAATCAAGGAACTTATTTAATTACTTCTTCTAGTTGGTTGCAAGTAGATACATATCACCATCTATAATATTAATTTCATTCAAATTCCTCTTCCAATTTTTTATTCGACCACCACTGAGCACTCGACTTTCTCTTTCCTACCAAATTCAATTTGTTCAATCCTTCACTATGGCCAAATATTTTTGCAATTCAACTTACAATTCAACTTGAATCTCTCTATTAATTTCCTTAGGTATGTGCTTGTAATCCCCACTTTGCAAATAATTTATTTCATTTGGATCTCTATTCTTACACTACTTATTTCTCTTCCCTAATCACTTCCTTTAGATTCTTTTCTTTACATTATTTAAATTATTTTTTACTACCCCCTTTTCGCTTCAAGCATCATGCAAATCTAGAACTTATCAATTGTCAAATACTCTATTTTTATAGCCATCACACCTCCCATCTTCCTTTTCGTAGCTTGTAGACTCCACTTGGCATACATTTTATTATTATTTGTTATTATATTTTTCATTCACTACTCCACCTTTGCTTCTACCATGCATCTTCACCCCTCTCTCCTACTGCACCACTTCTCATTTTTTTCTTCTTTCAAACATCCTCCTACTTATCTCAATCATTTTTTTCCTTTTCCCCTTCCATATGTAGTGATAACAAAAATGTAAGGAGAGAGAAAATAATAATACAAATACTACAACATACAAAAAAAAAAATTATTCATTTTTTTTAAAGCAAGTTCCAATTACCTCTATATTTATAGAGGATTTGATGCACACGATTTAGGAGATAAATGAAAAGTAAAAAAATACAACTTAAGTATGTGAGATGTGGAGAATAGAGTAGGTAACATGGAGGATGGAGTAACAAACAAATAACACAACTAGATAAAAAGTAAAATAACTTATTCTGGCATAATTGACAGCATACATGGGAAATAGTTATGGAGATGTGGACGATGGACTTACCAAATAGATTTCATCGATTGACAACAAACTTTAGTTTAGTTTCAATTGCTAGACCACTTGGGAGAAATTAGACCATTTCAACACTCCCCCTTAATTTCTACCATTAATAGCTTCAACATTAGTTATACCTAGATTTTCTATTAGACACTCAAATTTCTCCTTTGGTAATGCCTTTTCGAAGAGGTTTGCTAACTAATCTTCAGATCTGTAAAATTCCAAATGAATTTCTCCATTATTCACCAATTCTTTGATGAAATGGTACCTTGTATCAATGTGCTTGCTCCTTTTGTTAAAAAAATGATTGTTTGATAATGCAATCATTGAATTTTTGTCACTAAAGATTGGTGTTGACTCCTCTTGTGCTTCCAATAAATATATTAATGCTTTTGTCATCCAAACTATTTGGCATGCTATTGTTGTGGCTACTACATACTCTACTTCATCTTATGAAAGTGTTTACTATTGGCTTCTTCTTTGATGCCTAAGAGATTGCACCTATCCCACCATGAAATACATATCCAGAAGTATTCTTCCTATCATCCATGTTACCTACAAAATCAATGTCAATATAACCAATCAAATAAAAATCACTAGTTTTGAAATACACGATTCCATGTTGTTCTTGCCACATATCTGAATATCCTCTTTCCAACATGTCAATGCGATTCTTTTGGTGACTCCATGAATCTTGAGATTAAACTAACACCATACATAATATTTGGCCTTGTAGCTATGAGATACATCAAACCTCCAATTAATCTTTTGAAGATTATAGAATCAACATTAGATATTTTGTCTTATTTTCTATCTTTAATGCCTATTGCAACCGGTGTAGACGTTGGATTACAATTCAACATCAAAAACCTTTTCAACACATCCTTTGCATATTTGGATTGACTAATAAAAATTCCTTTATCTGATTGATCAACTTCAATGCCCAAAAAGATACTTCATTAAACCCAAATCTGTCATCTCAAATTATTTCTTCATTGCTGATTTAAATATGTCTACAAACAAATTTCTAGTGAAAATTAAATCGTAAATGTATATAAACACGCAATCAAAATATGACCTTTATCAATATTTGTGTAAAATATGGGCTCACTCTTGCTTCTCTTGAATCCATTTCTTTGTATGTATTAATCAATTCTACTATACCAAGCTCTTGTTGTTTATTTAAGACCATAAAGAGCCACAAATTTGACATTAGGGTTTGCTTCCCCCATTCTTGGGGATTCGTCCAAATGATGATCCAGATCTCCCATTGTGTGTGTTGCACATTCACCATACTCAATAGTCAAAATGGAGGATCCGCAGGGACTTTGCGATGGTTAGTTAGGGGAGAAGACCCAGTATTCGCCACCCATTGAATAACCACCACCTCCATGCTCACTCCACTCCCCAAAAAAATTTAACTTTGATCCATTAAAAAACTTTATTTCAACAAATAAAAAATTACAACACCAATGGCTTCTCATAACACAATGAGTAACTCACCAATCATAATAGATAGCTAAACATGCTTTTGCATTTATAAAAAATGTCAACTTGCACATAAAAAGTCTCCTTTACAATTCAATTTAAAACATTTACTATTACAAATACCCCCACTTGCAAATGTTTATCCCTCATTACATTTTATATTTACAACTACACATGCACACTTAACGGTGAGCTTTACATTATATAATCACAATCTCCTATTAACTCTATGGGATTTGAAATGCATAGTCTTCCACACACTCCTTGGTAGATATATGTATTTACTTAATTTCCTATAGGTACCTACACAATTAAATACAGGTGAAAGGCTCCCCAAATAAAAATCAAATCCAAATATAATGCATAATTCAATCATATTATCTTTAAAAACCTACGTAACTGGCAGCTTCAAATTCAAATGCTCAAACAAATTAAAATTTCAAACTCAACAACCAAATTGAATGCATTCGATTGTCAGATTCAAATTCCTAAATAAGAGGGGGAAAGCAGCCAGCGAAATTCACAATTGCATCTTGTGAAGAATTATTCTCTACAAAATTCAAAGCATCGATAGGAATCCTCTGCCCATTCCTCCAATATCCCAAGTCTCAGGTTGGTACTTTATACATTCTACTTATAGTTATTTTCATGAACTGTGCATTTAATATTTATATTTATGCAGTTTTTTCTTACTTTTCTTTATAAGTAAATGAAAGGTCTTTTTTGGTGATGGGTTTTTACTTTACTTTGGTTTCATTTTCTATTTTTTGTCATTTATATTTGTCATTTATCAGGGTTTAATATGTATATATGTGTATATATATATTTGTGAATATATACATATATATATATATTAATTTAATATATGTGTATTATGTATTTAAAAACATATACATAGATATATATACAAATACATAAATACAAATACTTACATATATACATGTATATATATATATGTGTATACATACACAAACATACATATATATATGTATATAACTCTATTCAAATACGTTTTGTTTGGCTATCCAGTACAACAGACTAGCATTTGTTTATATTTTTCTACTTTCCATTGCACATATAATAGACCAGCATACATATATTTGTCATTTTACATTATCTGTCTCTTGTTCATTCAACAAATTGATATATATATGTGTATCATTTTCCCATCCTTTGAAAATGTAAACAATGGTATTGGTTAATCATTTTCTTCAGCATCTTATTAAATTTGTAAAAGAATGTGTACAATGTTAATTATATATATATAACACACAACTTATTGAATTTGTAAATGAATGTGTATAATGATATATAACACAACTTATTGAATTTGCAAATGAATTTATACAATGTTATATATATAACATTGTACACATTCATTTATAAATTCAATAAGTTGTGTGTTTGAATTTGTAAATGAATCTGTGCAATGTTATATATATAACATTCTACATATTCCTTTACAAATTCAATATGCTGTGTGTTTGAATTTGTAAATGAATGTGTACAATGTATTATACATTCATTTACAAATTATGTGTATGTTGTCTCCTGTTCATTGAGCAGATTGATATATATGTCTGTATCCTTTAACTGTCATTTCAAAATGCAAACAATGGTATTGGTTAATCATTTTCTTCTGCATCTTTCATGACCCATGAAGGGTTTATTCAATGATTGAAAAATTAATACTACTTGTTTATGAAATAAATCATTCCTCATACACTCCTTTTCACCATGTGTTGTTTGATTTTGTTGGATCATGGTGCTGGTGTTTTACACACTGGTTCTTTTGGGGTTAAATGATTTTCTCTCCTTGTTTTACCACGTGCTCACGGCCTGGTAAAGTCCATTGTATGATGATTTTGTCTGCAGAAATGATAGAGGAATTTAGTGGGTTTGACCACATGTCTGCAAAAAATGTTTTTTTAGGTCTGCATCGACCTTTCTATAAAAAAAACGTGTGAATATGGGCATAAATCGACAAGACCATTTATTATATGCCATTTTTGTGAAAACCATTGCTTGGTTTTTTTCCAAATTTGTCTGCTTAAAAAATTAATCTCATGAAACCCTGACATGGACTATTTGACATCTATCTGAAAATGCACTTTTGTATTTCTGTGAGTGAGGAATTATTATTATGAAACCCTTGGTTAGTTTTTTGTGCACATTTCTGAAAACCCAAATCTATAATTGATCTACCTCTGTTCAAATTAATATCTTATCACTATTGAATACAACACAACTTCTTTCATTTTCTATACAATGTGGTTTGAGTATTGATATATATACATACATCTATCTACATATATATATATATATACGTATATGTACAAATATATGCAGGGTGATCCCACAATAGTGGTTTACAATTTTTGGCCGAACTAGACACTGAAATTATTATTTTTAACTAAATCTTCGCATTCAGGCACCTATAGCAGCTAAACCGTGAGGAATTTGAAGGTGATGCAAACTAAAGTCTCATCACATTTTGTCTGTAGATTCTACAAATATTTTTTTCAAACATTTTGGAATCAGATTGTACTTTTTTTTCCATCTCCCACGAAATTTGGTTTTTTATATATGTATGTATGTATGAATACACAACTAAGTATATGCATACATATATCTATACATTTATATGTAGCATATCCATAAATTAATCTATTTGAAATTATAAAATTTTCAACACCTATACTTAGAAATCAAACTAATTTTAAATTATAAATGTAAGTTTACAATGAATAAGAAAAATGAACATTATAAATGAAAACAATGGGTGCTGCCACAATAGTGGGTTACAATTTCTGAGAGGAACTGATTTATGTTGAAATCACATATTTTTAGAAAATATAATGATTCAAGTCTTAAAAAGTTCCATTTTAAGGATTCCAATTGAAGAGGGTTTGATCAAACCACTTTAGATCAAACCCCCTTGTATAGACTCTCCCTAGTTTTAAACCATACCTATAAATGAGTCTCCTTTACACCTATCAAAATATTTATAAAAAATCACTTTTGATTTATCTTTTGGGGGATCAAATGAATTCATTTAAAATTTATTTCAAATTATTATGGTAGTCCTTGGAACAAGCTATCCAAAAAATATAGTTTTAATATGTTTTGGTTTTATTATGTATTTATTTTTTAAGTTTTATTAAACATAGTTTTTTCATCAAAAATGAAGGTCTATGTTCTGTACATGTTGAAAATAAGCAGATTATCAAAAAAAAAATTGAAAAATATGAGTGCACTAGATATTGAAGTCTTTGATCCAACAAAAAAAAAAAAAATTTTGATAGACACAAAAAAAGTTACGCATTATACAGTCATGCTATGTCTGAATTGAAATTGGTTTGACTTTGAAACTTGATTAAAAAAAAAATATTCAATAAAAAACTATCTAACCAAGTGGAAGGACTAGATATTGGAGTTACAAATCTAAATTTGAAAGAATTAGAATTTTATCCTTCATGAAAAAATGTTATGCATTATATGGTCTGTGTCACTTTTTAAAAATGTTGTTTTATGAAAAAAACCAATTTTCATGGAAGATGGAAAAAGAAGTGCAATCTGATTGCAAAAAAATTGAAAAAAATATTTCTAGAATCTACAGACAAAGTGTTATGAGCCTCTAGTTTGCATCATCCTCAAATTCATCACTGTTTAGCCACTATAGGTGCCCGAATGTGAAGATTTAGTTAAAAAAATAATTTCAGTGTCCAGTTTGGCCAAAAATTGTAAACCACTATTGTGGGATCACCCCAATGTCTATGAGGTCACAGCCAAAGTAAAGTCTTGAAAGAATTTACCTGAAATGTAATCTTGCAATTTGAAATGCTCTTTACAACCTCCTAGCCATTTGACATGCCTACCACAACAAAAAAATATAATAGAACAAATAAACATGGACAATAGTTAGTGATATAAATAAAAAAACATACTAGTTAGTGAACAATATAGAACAATAATTGAAACTTAGAGCCACTTGAAAAAAATCCTTAATTATTTGGTGTGTTGAGAAACACATTTACCAAATTTCCCACCATGAACATTGTTGCACCACCTCTCTTTGTTCTCTCGTGCCTACAAAAAATAATTTGCAACGACAGGTAGTCACAACCGAGGCTAGTAACATACAAACATCATACGAGATTTGAAATAATGCATGCACAACGAAACATAATTAATCAATTTCAACATATTAAAAGATCCATATGGAATAGATAAATATATGTAAAAACATATCAATGTTTTTGATAAAAGGGTAAAACGGGTTTTACAGGGACTCGAAACCACAAAGTTTACAAAATAGAGAAGAGACCACCAAGGGTCCACCAAAAAAATACAGCTACCCAAAAAAAACCAGCAGCAAGCAGGCAAAAAAGACCAGGAGGGTCAGAAAGGAAAGGACAACAAAAAAAGAAAATAGAATTACTTCAGAGACCTAAGGATAGTCTCTATCTCTGCCTCCAAAACCTGCATATCAGTAACCCCCTTCTTGAAGGTTTGAACCATTTTCAGGGTTAAGGGGGCCTTTCGCTGCAAATTGGTGCGGGTTCTTCTAGAAATGTCTCCATTCATTTCCTGGCTTTTATCTTCAATGTCTTCTAGATCAACCACCAAGGATCCTTGTTGGGCTTTGTCAAGTTTTTCAGTCATTGCATTGATTATTATAGCATTGTGTCTTTCTATTCAGTTGTTCTGTTCTGCAATGGTTCTGATGTTAATCCTTAGGCCCTCAACATCAATATCAGTGATCCTATTACTATGCACCACATCTTTCTTGCCCAACTCTGCAATCATGACACCCATTTCCTCCATCTTGCTTTGCAGGGCCCAATTTTTAATTTTAAGCTCATTGATTTCGGAGAAGGTCTAGTCTAGGAGTTTAGAATGGGACTTGGAGTTGGTTTTAGCCAAGTACAAAAAATCAAGGGAGGGCTCTTTACCAGTGTTAACAAGGGAATTGTCAACATTCTGTATGTTCTGAACAGGGCCCACATAGTGCTCAGAAGTGTTGGTATCGGCTTCCTCCGGCTCAGAGGACTCTTTGGTGTAAGAGACAAGGCTTTTAGCTTGGGTAGTCTTGCCAGCAGGGCTGATCTTAGGAGGAGGATAGTTGGGCTCAAGCGCAACCCAGATATTACCCGGATCCTTGGAAGGGCTAGCAAACTAGGGGCTTTTGGGCCAGGGCTAGGGTTAGGAAAATAATCCGAGCCACTGGGCTCAGTATCATCACTATCAACATCAGGGTTGGCTTCCGAGGTAGCAGGGGAATGCACATGCAGATATTCAACAATAAGCCTAATTAACCCAGTATGGAGGATAGGAAATCTTTTGGGATTCTTTTTATTGTCCTTCAAACTTTTCTTCAGAGAGCATAAGAGATAATAAGGGATAGAAACCCTTACCTTGTGGTGGAAATGGTTGAGGAGGGTGAAGTGGTACCCATAGACTTTAGTGAAATGCCCGTCCACCGTGATATACTCCATGATGGCTCAAAGGACCTTTCTCCATATAGATTTTATGGAGTCAACATCAAAGTAACTATTCGCAATTTTGACCAAGTTTTTCTTTTCCTTGTCATTTTTGGGTAATTTGATAACAGCTTCATTAGAGTAAGCCCTGTCCCTGAAAAACTTCTTCCCATCAGTGGGTAATCCCGTAACTTTGGCAATTAAATCTTCGTTGAGCTCCACATTCTTGCCGAACAGAGTCAGGTTGCCATCATGCCAATTTTTGGCAAAGAGATTTGTAGCCTCTAGATCAGAACCATGAAGCTTCTCTAGAAAAGGTAAAAGACCTCCACTTTTTATCTTGTTCCAAGCCTTAGCATTTTTCATATGGGTTTCATAGCTGTCCAGCTCAGTTCTCTTTCTGTCCCCACCCATATCGACCGACACAGTGAGGAAGAACCAAACACAATCCTTTCTAAAATTGGCCCCACCAAATCTAAGCACCCACAAAGCGTGCGGAGTAAACTTGCAAATTACTCCACAGAGCTCGGTCCCATACAATCTAGTGATTGTGATGTGAAAGATCCAACCTGTCCTCATTAAAGGGATAACATGATGCCTTACCATGTGATTTATCATAGTTTAATAGGGCACATACTTTAATATTAAGATCGCTATTATTAAGCCAGGTACACACTTATTTACTCTTGACTCCTTCATTAGCAAAAAAGTCTGCAACATCATTGGCTTCTCTATAGGCGTGTGTTATTTTAACTTTTTCAAACTTGTCCAATTTCAATTTAGCTTCATCAATCCACGATTTGATGGTCCACGAAGGAGGAGACTTGCCATGGAGGCAGTCAATTATATTTTTGGAGTCTCCTTCTAGTGATAAGTTTTTTATATTGAGACTTTGGGCTAAATTTATAATATGGTAAGTACCAGCTGCCTCCGCCAGATGATTAGTTTGAGAGCCAAGAGGAGAGGTCGTCACACCCATGAAATTGCCATAGGAATCCCTTATTACTCCTCCCTTCTAAAAACATATAAATGTTAATAGAATTGTATACCAAGATTTATTCAACTTATATTCATTGTTTCTCATCAACCTTGGATATATGAGGAATGTGCAAAGGATGCCATTCAATGGTCTATAGTATGGAGAGGATATTACTAGAGGAGAATAATTGTGAATGTCATTGGTTGTTGTCCCTCTTATTTAGAAAATTGAATCCGACAATTGAATGCATTCAATTTGTTTGTTATTTTTCAAATTTGAATTTGTTACAGCATTTGAATTTGTAGCCGCCACTTACATAGGTTTTTAAAGATGATATAACTAAATTCTGCATTATATTTGGATTTGATGTTTATTTAGGGAGCCTTATATATCTATGATTTTTTGCATGTTTGTATAAATGCATATAGTCATACAAACATAAACATACATGCAAACATTTATAGAAACATAAACTTACATGCATGTATTTATATAAACATATACATACATATACATTGTAGAAAATCACTAATAGACATTGCAAAGCAAAAAAAACACTTAAATGTGTCACTATTAACATTTAATTAAAACTACTTTTATCATTCAAATCCTCTCAAAAGTCAATGAGTCTAATTCACATAAGCACCTTATAAAATCATTTTGGTGCCCATTAAAATCAATCCTACATATTAATCTCCTAACATTAGCAGCGAACACCAAACACATTACACCCCAATTAAAATTCATTTCGATTTCGATTAATGCATATGACTGATATTTTTTTTTTAATATCCCATTCTTGTCCATCATTTTATCGTGCACTCTCTTTGGAAGGTTCTCACAATGATGGAAGGTATATACATACATACATGCATAAATATATACAAATATATATGTATGTATGTATACATATACATACATACATATACATATACATATATATATGTATATATACATGTATGTATGTATACATATATATATGTATATATATATGTATCTATGTATATATGTATGTGCATACATACATACATGCATATATATATGTATCTATGTTTGTATGTGCATACATACATAGATACATACATACATACGTTCATATATATATCAATAACACATGTGTGTATACATACATATATAATTTAATTGCATCCTAATAAGAACTAGGACTACCATTGTTTTCACTTTGAAAGGAGAATGATGTTTGTTGTTATTTCACACCATGGACACACAACTTTATACATACATACATATGTAAATGTATGCATATACATAGTTGGTGTGTGTATATATATATATGTATGCACAACTAAGCATATGAGTGCATATATATATATAACTATACATCTATATGTAGCATATCCATAAATTTTAATTGTAGGTGTAAGTGGAAATCAATTTAATTGTAAATTGTAAGTAAGTTTACAATGAATAAGAAAAATGAATATCATAAATGAACACAGTGTCTACCAGGTCACAACCAAAGTAAACTCTTGAAAGACTTGACCTGAAATATCATCTTGCAATTTGGCATGCTCTTTACAACCTCCCTAGTTGTGTATAGATATATATATATATATATATATATATATATATATATATATATATATATATATATGTATATGTATATGTATTTATATACATACATACATACATACATACATACATACATACATATATATATGTATGTATACACAACTAAGTATATGTATACATATATCTATACATCTATATGCAACATATCCATAAATTAATCTATTTGAGATAATAAATTTTTCAACAACTACACTTGGAAATCAATCTAATTGTAAATTATAAATGTAAGTTTACAATGAATAAGAAAATTGAACATTATAAATGAACAAAATGAGTGCTATCACAATAGTGGTTTACAATTTTTGAGAGGAACTGATTTTTTTTGAAATCACGTATTTTTATAGAATATAATGATTTAAGCCTTAAAAAAATTCATTTTAAGGATTCCAATTGGAGAGGGTTTGATTAAACTACCTTAGATCAAACCCCTTTGGATAGAACCTCGCTTGTTTTAAACCATACCTATAAATGAGACTCCTTTACATCTATCAAAATGCTGATAAAAAATCACTTTTGATTTACCTTTTGGGGGATCAAATGAATTCATTTAAAATTTATTTCAAATGATTATGGTAGTCCTCTAAACAAGCTATCCAACAAATACAATTTTAATATGTTTTGGTTTTATTATGTATTTATTTTTTTAGTTTTATTAAACATAGTTTTTTCATTGAAAATAAAGGTCTTTGTTCTGTACATGTGGAAAAATAGCAGATTATCAAAAAAAAAAATGAAAAATATTAGTGCACCAACTATTGAAGTCCTTGATCCAACAATTTTTTTTTTGAATTTTGATATACACAAAAATAGTTACGTGTTATATGGTCACACTCTGTCTGAATTGTAAATGGTTTGACTTTGAAACTTGATTAAATAAAAAATATTCAATAAAAAACTATCTAACCAAGTGGAAGCACTAGATATTTGAGTTAGAAATTTAAATTCGAAAGAATTAGAATTTTATCCTTCATGGAAATTTTTTTATGCATTATATGGTGTGCATCACTTTTTAAAAATATTATTTTCTGAAAAAAACCAATTTTCATGGGAGATGCAAAAAGAAGTACAATTTGATTCCAAAAATTTTGAAAAAAATATTTTTAGAATCTACAAACAAAATATGATGAGACTCTAGTTTGCAGCATCTTCAAATTCTTCACAATTTAGCCGCTATAGGTACCCGAATGTGAAGATATAGTTAAAAAAATAATTTAAGTGTCCAGTTTGACCAAAAAATGTAAACCACTATTGTGGGATCACTCCAATGTCTACTGGGTCACAACCAAAGTAAAGTCTTGAAAGACTTTACTTGAAATGTAATCTTGAAATTTGACATGCTCTTTACAACCTCCTAGCCATTTGACATGCCTGTCACAACAAACAAATATAATAGAATAAACAAACATGGACAATAGTTATTGAAATAGTTAAAAAAGACATACTAGTTAGTGAACAATATAGAACAATAATTGAAACTTAGAGTCACTTGAAAAAAAAATCCTTAATTATTTGGTGTGTTGATAAACAAATTTACCAAACTTCCCACCATGAACATTGTTGCACCACCTCTCTTTGTTCTCTCGTGCCTACAAAAATATATTTACAACCATGGGTAGTCACAACCGAGGCTAGTAACATACAAACATCATATGACCTTTGAAATACTGCATGTACAACAACACATAATTAATCAAGTTCAACATATTAAAAGGTCCATATGGAATAGATAAATATATGTAAAAACATATAAATGTTAATAGAATTGTATACCAAGATTTATTCAACTTATATTAATTGTTTCTTATCAACCTTGGATATATGAGGAATGTCCAAAGGATGCTATTCAATGGTCTATAGTATGGAGATGATATTACTAGAGGAGAATAATTGTGAATGTCATTGGTTATTGTCCCTCTTATTTAGAAAAGTGAATCCGACAATTGAATGCATTCAATTTGATTGTTGTGTGGGTATGTGTAGGATCATCATGGAAAAAACAGGCCCTTAAGTGGCAATAAAATTCAGAAAATCAAAGTTAGGCAACTTGGTGTAAAAATTTGAATAGGTTATCTATATTATTTCAAAAATATGTAAAAATAGAATCTGTAGAAAATTGAATGTAGTTTGTAAACTACTATGTTTATTTTTTATTTTTTTAAATCTATTTGGTGAAAATTTGAAATTTCAATGTAGTAGTACTTAAATTTCAGGGAAAAAAAAAGAAGTAGGTGTCTTCTCACCACCCTAACCACAATAAAATGATAATATATTTTTATAAGATTCTAGATATAAGTAGGGGACTCATGTCCCGATGTGATGTATAATTTTTTGTAATTTTTTTTCAAGTAAATAATTAATTATGAATTTTTTATTACAACTTTTAAAAAATATTAAAATCCGTATGTCTGACCACCTTAACTTGGTAAAAAATTCATAAAATTTAGGGTATGTGTAGGATCATGATGAGCCAAAAAGTGGTGATATGTAAGACATATGATGGCCCATGTGGCTGACGAATTCTTTTTTACCCAAAATTGATGAAACAAAAAGGGTTTTTAGAGGAGATTCTCAGCTTTCCACCAATATAAATTATACTTTACTTTGAATTTAATAAATAATTATTATTCATTTTCTATTAAAATTATGAATAAATTCATGATTGATAGGTTGATTGAAAAACATCTATAACTTTCAAACGGTATCATATTTTTTGAATCCAAAACATGCATCACATTTTATGCTTTGTATACTATAGGATTAAAAAAAATAAAAATTGAATTTCATGAATTTTTGACCAAGTTAAGGTGGTTAGATAGACGAGCTTTTATATTTTTCTAAAATTGTAATAAAAAAATCATAATTAATTATTTACTTGGAAAAAAATTATAAAAAAATATGCATCACATGGGGGCACGAGTCCTCTACTTATATCTAAAATATTAGAAAAAATATTATCATTTTATTGTGGTTAGGGTGGTCAGACAGACACCTACTTCTTATATTTACCCTGAAATTTAAATACTACTAAATTGAAATTTCAAATTTTCACTAAATAGATTTAAAAAATAAAAATAAAGGTCTAGTAGTTTAGAAACTACATTCAATTTTCTACATATTCTATTTTTACATTTTTTTGAAATAATATAGATAACTTATTGAAATTTTTACATCAAGTTGTCTAACTCTGATTTTCTGTCTTTTTATTGCCACTTAAGGGCCTATTTTTTCTATGATGATCCTGCACATACCCTTCAATTCTTTTTTTTTTTAATCCTATAGTATGTGAAGCATAGAATGTGATGTATGTTTTGGATTCAAAAAATGTGATACCGTTTGAAAGCTATAGATTTTTTTCAGTCAACCTATCAATCAGAACTTTTGTCGTAATTCAAATAGAAAATGAATAATAATGATTTATTATATTCAAAGTAAAGCATAATTTATATTGGTGGAAAGTTGAGAATCTCCTTCAAAAACACTTTTTTTTTCATCAATTTTGGGTAAAAAAAAAGTCGTCAGCCACATGGGCCATCATATCACTTAGATATCACCACTTTTTGGCCCATCATGATCTTGCACATACTCGTGTTTCAAATTTGAATTTTTTATAACATTTGAATTTGTAGCTGCCACATATGTAGGCTTTTAGAGATGATATGACTGAATTATGCATTATATTTGGATTCGATGTTTATTTGGGGAGCCTTATATATCTATGATTTTTTGCATGTTTGTATGCATGCATACAATCATACAAACATAAGCATACATGAAAACATTCATAGAAACATAAGCATACATGCATGTATTCATATTAACATATACATACATATACATTGTAGAAAATCACTGATATACATTGCAAAGCAAAAAAAACACCTAAATGTGTCACTATTAACATTTAATTAAAACTATTTTTATCATTCAAATCTGCTCAAAAGTCAATGGGTCTAATTCACATAAACACCTTATAAAATCATTTTGGCGCCCATTAAAAATCACTCCTACATATTAATCTCCTAACATGAGCACGGGACACCAAACACATTACACCCCAATTAAACTTCATTTCGGTTCTAATTAGTGCATCTGACTAATTTTTATTTATTTTAGTATCCCATTCTTTTCCATCATTTTACTATGCACTCTCTCTGGAAAGTTCTCACAGTGATGGAAGGTATATATATACATACATACATACATGCATATATATATATATGTATGTATGTATATATGTATGTGCATATATACATACATACATAGATATATACATATATATATATATATATGTATGTATATGTATGTATGTATGTGCATACATACATGCATGCATACATACATACATACATACACACATACATACATACATTCATATATATATGAATAACACGTGTGTGTATACATACATATATAATTTAATTGCATCCTAATAAGAATTAAGACTACCATTGTTTGCACTTTGAAAGGAGAATGATGTTTGTTGTTATCTCACACCATGGACACACAGCTTCATACATACATACATACATACATACATACATATATATACATATATATATGTATGTATGTATGTATATATGTATGTATGTATGTGCATTCATACATACATACATACATACACACAATATGGGAAAAAAAACCAGCACCGTGACCCAACAGAATCAAACAACACATGGTGGAAAGGCGTGTAAGAGGAATGATTTATTTAATAAACAAGCAGTAATAATTTTTCAATCATCGAATAAACCCATCATGGATCGTGAAAGATGCATAAGAAAATGATTAACCGGTACCATTGTTTTCATTTTGAAAGGATAGGCAAAGGATACGAACATATATATTGATCTACTCAATGAACTAGAGACAACAAACACATTCATTTACAAATTCAATAAGTTATGTGTTTAGTAATTAAAGAACTACAAATTGCATATAATGATGAGATTTTCAATTTACCCATGACCATGCTGAAAGAGTTGCTGCAAAACTTAGGAGAATTCATTTTGCATATCTTATAAAGACACCAAAAAAGACCTTCATTTACTTATAAAGTAAAGTAAAACGGCAGTGCATAAATATAAATGTTAAATGCACAACTCATGAAAATAACCACAAGTAGAATGTACAAAGCACATTGTATAGTAAATGAAAGAAGTTGTGCTATATTTAACAACAATAGGATATTAATTTTAACAGAGGTAGATCGATTACACACTTGGGTTTTCATAAATGTGCACAAGAAATTAACCAAGGGTTTCATAATAATAATTCCTCACTCGCAGGAATACAAAAGTACATTTTCAGATAGATGCAGAATATTCTAGGCAAGGATTTCATGAGATTAATTCCTTAAGAACACAAATTTGGAAAAAACCAAGGAAGGGTTTTCATAAATACATATGTATTTAAAATGGGTTTGTTGATTTATGCCCATAGTGACATGGGTTTTTTATAAAAAGGTCAAAGTAGACCAAATAATATTATTTTGTAGACATGTGGTCAAACCCACGAAACTCCTCATCCTTTCTAGAGACAAAATCATGAGATAGTCAACTTTACAATGAGCCAGTCAACTTTACTAGATTGTATTGAATCATTTAACTCCAAAAAAACCCATATTTTGAAAACAAAGGAAGGGTTTTCACAAAAATGGAGTATACTAAATGGGCTTGTCAATTTATGCCCATATGCACTTGGGTTTTTTTTATAAAATGTCGATGCAGACCAAAAAATTATTTTTTGCACACATATCATCAAACCAATGAAATTCCTCTATGATTTATGCAGACAAAATCATGATACAATCGACTTTACTAGGTTGTGAGCATGCGGTAAAATGAGGTGAGGAAATCATTTAACCCCAAAAAAGCCTGTGTGTAAAACATCAGCACCATGACCTGACCAAATCAAACAACACATAGTGAAAAGGCATGTAATAGGAATGATTTATTTCATAAACAAGCAGTCTTAATTTTTCAATCATCGAATAAACCCTTCATGGGTCATGAAAGATGCAGAAGAAAATGATTAACCAGTACCATTGTTTGCATATTCAAAGGAGAATGATGTTTGATGTTACCTCAAGGCGTGCGAACTAGCAGGAGCCATGGAGAGTCGTCACTATTTGCATTTGCTTCCATCATCGAGAACCTTCTAAACAGAGCGTGTTGTAAAATGAGGGAAAAGAATGGGATACCCACAAAAAAAACATTAGTCATATGCATTAATTGAACCCCACATGAAGATTAGTTGGGGTGTAATGTGTTTGGTGTCTGGTGCTAAAGTAAGGTGATTAATATGTAGGAGTGATTTTTAATGGGTGCCAAAATGATTTTGTTAGGTGCTAACATGAATTAGACCCATTGACTTTTGAGCGGATTTGAATTATAAAATAGTTTTAATTAAATGTTAATAGTGACACATTTAGGTGTTTTTAAATTTTTTTTTTGGTGGTTATAGCTGGCAGATACTAAAACATTAGGTGGCAGCGAGCAGATGACACCTCTAAAAGGTGTCTTTTTTACCTCCGTTTGCACATCCAACACTCCCGTACTCTACTGAATTTCCTAGAAGCCCAAAACCTTAGTTATAAGCACTTAGCTTGTGAGCAAAAAAACCCATAATTTTTTTTTTCATTCGACATATAGTTTGAATTCTATGGTTGCATGAAGTTAGCCCTTGTGGATACTAGGTCTTCTCCCCTAATGGTTCCCTAACCCTTTGACCCACATGAGGAATTCAAGGGTGACAAGAAAATGAAATAAGAGAAAGATACCAAAGAAATAAAAATAAAAATTACAAATACTCTTCATTAAATGAAAAGACCAAGGCAAAAGGAGGGCGACATGTAGAGGAATTAAAACCCTTTGATGGTGTATGACCATCACAAAGTTTCCTCGAGATGAGCACCCTTCCTCACACTTGAGAGCCTCCACAACTACGTTTAATTTATATTTAATGTTTAGGGTGGGTGCAAATAGGGTTAGGGTTAGGGTTAGGGTTAGTGTTAGTGTTAGTGTTAGGTTTTATCTTATAGGTAGATTAACCTATAAAACAATATTTTCTTTTCTTTTCTAAATCTATTATTACAATCTCAAATTTCTCAAGAAAGTCAATGATTAAATGTATTGTTCATTAAATTATTTTTATTAGAATAAACTTAAAATACATTGCATGAGTCATTTTATTATTTTTACTTTTTAGTTGTTAATTTTAGATTATTCTTTTATTATTATTATATAAATATAATATAAAAACAAGAATAATACTTAAAAACTATATTAATATAACTATTTTTATATTGTATTGCTCATATGTAAAATTATTGTATAATTGTATATTTAAAAATATTGTTCAATAATATTATATTAAATATTATTATTATAGTATTATATTTAATTATATTATATAATTATATGTTTAATGATAAAATAATTAGTTTATTATATAATATATTATATCATCATTATATTGGTATTCTTATTGTATTATTATTAATATTGTATTGTATTGATATTATATTATATTATTATTACATTATATCAAATTATTATTATATTCTTTTTCTTATTATATTATTGTTAATAATATATTATATAATATTAAAATTATATTATATTATTGTATTACATTTTATTAATATTATACTATACTAATTATATTAATATTATATTGTATTATTATTGTATTGTATTATATTAATATTATTATTTTAAACTAATTATATGTCAGATATAATATAATTATAATAGTAATTATTATATTATAATAGCAACGAATCCAATAATTTTTTTGTTAAATTAGTTCTTAAATCTTGTTACCTTCTAGAAAAATAAAAGAGCATTTCACCCACAAGAAAATGTGTTTGGTATTAGTAGAATGTTAGTTGAAAAATAAACTTAGAGAGTTGGTTAGTGGTTACAAAGTAAATAAAAACACTATGCTAAGTAAAAAATCATAAGTATAATAAAGACAATTTGAACATAAGAAGTAATATTAATTTAATATATTGGAACATTAATTTATTATTAGATTTTAGATAATAATTTTTAATTATGCTTTAATATATAACAAGTAAATAAATCTCTTCAAGATGTGTGTAAATATTATTGATAAAATAATCTATTGAAATGTGATAATATTTTAATCTTATTTTTTATTAAAAAATACCTTGAGAAATTGCAAGAGAATCCATCAAAATCCACCCTCATGCTTAAAAAATTTTAACAATTGAAATTGAAGAAAATTAATTTTAAAAAAATTAAAAAGTTAAAAATCTCACATCTTAGTTTAGAAAAATTAAAATATAATTTCTCCAAAAGAAAATAATGAATTCTTATTATTTAAAAGTAAAACATTAACCACTCGTTAAAAACTACCCTCGAAAATAAAAATAATAATTGTACCTTTTACCACCCAGTATCTGCCTAATTCAAAAAAAAAAACACTTTTATATAATACTTTTAAATGTAATAACTAACAATCAAACTAATATTTTTAACATTAAAATTAAATTTTTATTAATTATTTTTTTTTCTAGAGGAGAATCTTTTTGCGTACAGTCATGGAAATTGTATGAAATCAGTCGGCAACACGAAAAGTTAATGACATTTGTGTACGAGAAGAGAAGATAGATAATACGTGGAAAACAGAAAGAAATCATGGAAAAGGCGTGACAAATAACAAAGTAGTCAATAATATGAAGAGAGGTGAAATAACTGTATCCTGTGGTTCATGCCTTCAATACTTTTATTTATTTACACTTCTTCGTTGAAATGAATTATAAATAGTAGATTGAAATGTGCATAACACCATCTCTCTCAAATATGCATAGAGCAAAGTAGAGATTGTCGAGAGTATCTTTTGAAAGTGATTTGATTTTAAATTTATTTTAAAGATTAATGTTTTGTATGAATTTGATCAAAATATTATTTGATTAAATTAGGATGGGAGGAATTGGTAAGAAAACAAAATCAATTCTTTAATGAAAGAGTCAATAGATTATGTTGATCCATGTCATTGTGTTGTAGAAATCACGCTTTAATAAATAGAGTTTTAGATGTTGGTTTTGCATACAAGTAGCTCAAAACTCTTCATAAGACCAAAATGTTAATTTATTGTAGTTCGGACATTGTTTTCTCCATTCCCAAAAACTATTATTTAATTCTTCAGACTTTTATTAATTAGAGATAATTAATTAATTGATTGGTTCTTGAAACTAGTTAGTTAGAATTTGCTAGAGTCTAATTAATCTTAGCCAGTGATTGAGATTAAATCATGGTCATTGGTTTTCTAATGAGAATAGTTTAAAAGGGGATTAATGGGCATTTGGAGAACGCACATAGCAAAGGTGCAATGATAGCATTGGAGGCAACAGTGGTGGAATTTCAGCAGGAGAAAATAAGGGAAGAATTTTCGGAGAAGAATATTGTTAAAGCTCTGTGAGTAAGAAGCAAGCAGTTTATGTATCTCTTGATTTGCCAAAGATTAATAAAATTTATCATTTACAGTACTGGGGACAAAAATATTATGTTTATTATTTTGCATGTTTTCTTCTTTATTCCCATGGTTTTATTTCTGAAGTTGCAGTTGTATTATTTATGTTTTCTTCTCTTCCTTCTCTTATCTTTCAACTACAATAGAAGTCATATGTTTGTATATTGCGATGTTGCCTTTGTTTACACTACTTTATTGTCTCTATACATAAATTTGTATTGAAGTGTATTTTTTCTAGCTCAAGTCTATACAAAGGTTATAGAATAGCCACCTTCATCATCCTTTTCTATTTAAAATATTTCATTACATTCTATGTTTTAGAATTTTTTAAGATGCACTTTTGTTCATATTAATTAATAAAATGAAAATAAATAATATGATATATTTTGATTTTTAATTAATAAATAAATATATTCAAATGAGCATTGTGAATTGTAGACATGTATCATCTATAAATGATTTATAATTATATTATCAAAAACAGATTTAATAGTAAAAGCATAATTTAGAATTATACTATTGCCTTTTAGACATACACCTTGTAAATTGATAAATAAATGTCAAGGTTTTGTGATAATAGACTCTTAAATAGAAAGTCCTAACAACTTCAAATTCAAGATTTACAAATTTTGATTATAAAATATATTATCAATTGTTTGATGTTTTATCACAATTTATTTATTTAGTTTTTATTTAATTGACCTATATTTCATTCAAAATATTAAACAATTTAAAAAGAAATGAAGTTAATTGAATAACTAAAATAATAGAAAAATATCAATTTCAATGATATTTTAATCTAAAATATAAAATATTTTTTGAAAATAAAAAAATGTTGCACTAAAAAATATATAGATGTATTAAAAATTTAGTACAAATTAAATAAATTTTAATTTAGATATTTTTTTTGCTTGTTAAATCGTTGCACATCATGTTTATTAATCATCAAAAAATATGAATTTTACAGAGATTAAGATATTAGTTTCCCTTCACACACCATATGCACGTTTTCCCTTGTTTTCAAACTTGCTATGATCTCCATTTTCTTTGGGAGATTTTATATTGCATTTAGAGTGGGATCATAGGTCCATGCTATGGTAGGCAACCACACATGTGCATGGATTTTTCTTTTTTCTTTTCACCTCCACCCAAGCTTTAGTGTTCTTGGGGAATTCTCTCGGTGTAAAGGGGGAGTAATGGATTCCTCACCTAATGTATGAGAGCTAAATCACAACCCTCGATTTAATAAAAACCCCTTCTTCAAATATAAAAATAAACAAGAAACTCTCAATCATAAAAACAAAAAAATCTAATTTGATCACACAACTTTGAAACCCTTCTCCTGCACTTACACATGAAACAATGCATTAGAGACTACAAAATATTGCTTAGTGTTTTCATCAGTCCTCAAGGGACTCAAGGGCTCCAACATAGCCCACATAAAATCATAAATAACATAAAAATATTATCAACTATAGCAACCAAATCTGATCATGCAACCTGAAAACCCTTGTCCTTCCTCAAAACTTGAAACTACACCTTGCAAATGGGTGATCCCACAATAGTCGTTTACAATTTTTGGCCAAATTGGACACCGAAATTATTATTTTCAACTAAATCTTCACATTCGAGCACCTATAGCGGCTAAACCGTGAGGAATTTGAAGATGATGCAAACTAGAGTCTCATCAAATTTTGTTTGTAGAATATAAAAATATTTTTTTCAAAATTTTTGGAATAAGATTGCACTTCTTTTTCCATCTCCCACGAAAATTGGTTTTTTCCAAAAACAACATTTTTAAAAAGTGATGCTTACCGTATACAACATAAATTTTTTTCTATGAAGGATAAAATTCTATTTTTTTTTTAATTTAGATTTGTAACTATGATATCTAGCACTTTCATTTGGTCTCATAGTTTTCTATTGAATATTTTCTCCTTAATAGAGTTTAGAAATCAAACCAATTGCAATTCAGATATAGGCAGAATGTATACAATATAACTTTTTATGTATGTATCAAAATTCAATTTTATTTTTTTTAATGGATCAAGGACATAAATACCCAGCACAAACATATTTTAAAAAAGTTATTTTCATAATTTTCTATTTTTCCACATGTGCAAAACAAAGAGCTTGATTTTCGGTGAAAAACCTATGTTTAATAAAACTAAAAAACCACATACATAATAAAACCAAAACATGTTAAAATTATATTCATGGGATAGCTCATTTTGAGGACTACAAGAATCATTTGAAATAAATTTTAAATGAATTCATTTGATCCTCCAAAAGGTAAATCAAAAGTGATTTTTATTAGCATTTTGATAGGTGTAAAGGAGACTCATTTATAGGTATGGTTTAAAACTAGTGAGGTTCTATCCAAGGGGGTTGATCTAAGGTGGTTTGATCAAACCATCTTCAATTGGAATCCTTAAAATGAAACTTTTAAAAGCTTAAATCATTATATTTTCTAAAAATATGCGATTTCAGCAAAAATTAGTTCCTCTCAGAAATTGTAAACCAACTTTGTGGGATCACCCAAAATGTACAATCAACACCTCCCTATGAAAGGAAACTATTGTAGCTTCAAATTCATGCTTTCAATCTACAAAAACAAACTCCAAAACCCTTCTTGGAGAAAATCCTTTCCCTTTTTGAGTTTCTCCTCCAAAAATCCTTTGGAAAATCTAAACAATAATGAAACGTTTTATCTTTTGTATTCCTTCAACAATGAAATGAAATGAAATTTCATTTTCCCTCATAACTTGGAATTTCATTTTCATTTCAACCTTGGTAGGCCCAACTCATGAAATTCAAAAAATGTAACAATAAATCATAAATGGGAGTGGACTCTTTCTTGTTTTTTCTCTTTCAGTTTTAAAGAAAAAATTCAACCTTATCATCTTGGGCACCCACCTCCACTTCCCTATTTTTTAGGGATCTTGGAATTATGAAAGAAATTGATTATTATGCAAATCCCAATGCCTCCCCACTACTTTTTCAAGAATTTAGCATTTAAAACACCTATTTTCTCCATTTGAATCGCTTATCTAGGTGCATTTATTTTGAACTCAAATGCTCAAGGAAATGAAATTCTAAAGCCAAGTATGTGAATTACCACCACTCCAAAATTGCCACTCAAAAATTAAAGAAAATTGAATTGAACAAAATTACCACTTGGCCATGGACGCTCCTACATCATCATCAACGTTGACATGTGGAAGATAGTCGGTTGGAGTTTCCTATGACTCAAAATGTTTGGAAGAAAATTTCACCTATGGTGTAGCATCCAACTCCAAGAGACCCGTCTGAACCAATTGGGAGCCATGAATAGAGCCTTTTTCTTACTTTAAATTAACCCCAATAGTGGGAGTATACATTGGTGACATTTTATGTGCATCCAAGCTATCCCCATGTTTCCCATGTACCTAAGGGGTAATTGGCGCTATAGAGTAATGCTCTAGATTTGCATCTTTCCACCATGTAGTAGAGCGTGTCTCTTTGGATTTGTAATTAAGATAGTGTGCAACAAGGTGGCCAGTATTGAAGCACCTCTAGCACCAAAAATAAATTCCTTCATAATGTAGTGATTGAAACCAACATTGAGCATCCACTCTAAAGGTTATCTCAGCTAGGAGATCTCTTGAAGTCTCCAAATCAGCCAATATCCAACCATAAGTTGTGTGCATATAATCTAATGATTTGGTGTCAATTGCCAAGTGTTTACTCAATGCATCTCCAATTTTTTCAAAGCATGCATCACTCCACAGATGGAGTAGTAGATTTGGGAGATACACCCAAATAGGTTTGACATTGAAGGCTTCTATGGGAGGGTTGAAGTTGGGGTTCCATGGTTTGGAAAACAATATATGTTGGTCCCAAGTTCAAATATTGTGAAGAATAGTGCTTCAATCCTCCACATCATTAAATGAAACAATGATAAATCCCCTAGAAAAGGGGTATATTTCAAGCTCATACTTAAGTGAGGGTTACCAGGATTTGCATATTCATTGATGTAGTTTAGGTAGGCTTGGCCACAAATACAAAAACCTATAGATTAACTCATGCACTACAGAATAATTATAGTTTTCTAAAATCTCCTCTTTAATCTCATCATCAAAATTTATATCAATAGGCTTACCTACACTCTGGGCATTCCTACCCCAATCACGATCCATGTTGGAATCCCTCTTGTAATAATTTCATCCATGATTTTTTGTCGCCTCCTTGCAGCTTCATTGTCACTACCATTTCCATGTGTCCCAAAAGCCTTTGTTGCTCATGAAGAATTCTTGCAATGCAGATCTAGGGGAAACATAGGTGTAATGTCAAAAAAAGGGTCCGTAGCCTTTTTGGTGCTTTTAAATCTCCTTCTTGTAGATTTTGGCTTAGTGTGGCCTTGATTTAGTGATGTACTATGGATAACACATTCCCATTAGGTCTTGGGCCCTTGTGAACTAATGTATTTTAATAATGCCTTCAAAAGGTGTTGTAAATAGTTGTAACACACTTTCACACTTTTTTAGGATTTCTACGCATAATTAGCATTCTTTCAATCATAATTTATCTTAGCCTTGCCTTATTTGGTGTGTTGTAAAGGGTTTTTACACACTTTCACATGCTTCTCATTAATAATTGGGCTCTTTTATGCTCTAATTGGCCCCTCTTTGCATCCACAAGCCTTATTTGAGTGTAATTTTAGGATAATCCAAAAAAATGGTATTTAAAACATCAAATCCCCAAAAACCCACCTCAAGTTCCTAAGTTGGAACTCATTCATCATTCTAGGTGAATGAGTCCCCATAGGTGGACCCATTCATCCAAAGTGGCAAATGAGTCCCCTTTAACTCAAAATCAAATTTAATTTAAATCCTTGGTGGGATTTTACTCTCTAAGAAACAATAGCGGCTTGTATTGTTATAATTTTGGGAATTCTTGCATAATTGAGTACAAATACAAGGTTCCTTCATTAATTTTAACCCAAGTCTTTTGTGAAAACATCCTAATAGCAATTGAGTTCACAAGATCATTTTATCAAGAGAATTCAAGGCTTTCAAGGGCAGATTACCAAGCTTTCAAGAGCATTACTTCAAGCATCAATCATCATGTCAAAGATCACATTCTTCATGTTTTTCATTGTGCTCACAATTGTGGTGTAGTGTTCATGATCCAAGAAAGTTTTGAATTCAAGATCTATCTCCATCAAGTAAGAATCAAGAATCACATCCATTGCAGTCATTTCAAGCGTAATTGTAGCACGTTATTACAAGGGTTTAGTGAGTTGCAACATCGTCTTTGTTCATTTATCAATCTATTTTACATTTTCTTTCATTTCAAGGTTTAATTATCAACAAGGGGTTTGACCAAGGCAAACCCCTATTCTCTAACTCCACAACCATTTTTCTCTCTCTTTAAATGTGATTTGCAAGTCTAGGTTGCAGATTTATCAAATAGAAAGATTGGAAAATTTTTCATCAAGTTGTTAAAACAATTCAAAGTTATCAAGATTGTGAACAAACCTTGGAGGAGCTTGGAGAGGACCTACTAGTTGAATTTTGCAGTTTCAGACCTGAGTCTGAATTAGGAATATCAGAGAAAACTAAGATCTATAGAATCCAACTTTGAATTTCTAGAAAACCTGAAGTGGAATGATTCGCCACTATTGGTGAATGAGTCCTATTGTACCTATCTGTCAGATATTTTTATAGATCTGAGTACCTATTTGTCTTAAACCCATTCTGACACAGTTTTCTTGAAACTAGATTGATTCATCCAGCTTGGTGTATGAGTCCCAATTGGCTTCAAAAGTGAATTTTTAGGGATTTTAGGCCACCATTCTACCTTCTTTAGTTTCCTAGGTGCACATTTCCAGTTATACAATTTTGTATTATTGTGTGTTTGTATTTGTAGGTCATTATTTGAAGCATTGCATCAAACTAGGGTTTTGTATTTGGTCATTCATTACATTGTCTTTCCAAGTCTAAAATTGGTGGTAAACCCCTTATATACATCATTCCATCCCCTAGAACACTCCATTTTTTAGATTTCAATTTCCTTTGCATTGGAATCTCAAGGGTTTGTTCTTGATTGGATGATAGAAATTATCATCTCTCCTTTTAGGTCCAACACCCTCGAAGCAAAAATAGATTTCCCCTATTTTATATGTTTCATTTTGGAGAAATTTCATTTAGAGCATCATAATTCTTATTTGGAGTGCATTTACATCCTAGATTTAGCTTGCATTAACATTACATTAGGTTTTGTATTGATTAATTTGCATTCTAGGTTTTCAATTTTTGCATTATTGAAAAGCTCATTTAGCTTGCATTATTGCACTTAATTTCATTGAAAATTAGTAAAATTATGCACTTTCATCTTATATTTGCATTAAAAAACATAAAAAACGTAAAATTCAATTCACTTTTTTTGAAAAACTTCAAAAAAATCACTACTTGGACTCATTCGCCACCTTGGGTGAATGAGTCCCTTTGCATATTTTTCATTTCATTTTTTGGCATTTACAATTCATTTTATGAGTTTATGTTTGCTGCTTCTTCCTTTCAATTTTACTTTTCGAAATTTTAGCTATAAGCATTTTGTTCTTATTAGTTTACATTGTATTTGTACCCACCTCACATTTAGTAGCTTTTGCATGAGTGTTTGGTTTCCTATTTATAATACCATAGTGAGAAGAAGTTCAAGACTCATGTCATCCTACGATATCACAATCATTGTTGATCTTGGGTTATCTAGAGCTTCCACTCCTAGTATTGACATTAGTACACTAGGCATGGATAACACCCTTAGTAACTCTTTTCCTTCAAAAATCATGCAAGTTGAATGAAATAATGATAGCATTCCACAAGAAAACCTAATGAACTTACAACATCAAATTAGCCTTGAAAATATTTCAACCACTACAATACGTACAATTGAAAACATTCACCGTATGCTCAAAAATGAAGATGGCCTTGAACTTGTGAAAAATATAGTGAAAATATTTGGCAAGCATCTTCCCTCAACCAATATTTGTAATTTTCCCGCAAAAAATACTTCAAGCCAAGGAGGGACTCAAATTACTCCTCTCACAAAAATACCCTCAATCCCTACATACACCCTTTCTCAAGTCACAACAATACAACAAGTTAGTAATGTGATTCCTTCCTGAGTATTCTAGCTAGCATCCCTAGTTCCTATGTGGCATCACATGTTATATCTCCTAATACCTTACCACCTAAGAATTCCGTTCACTCATCCCACAAACACATACACTCCATCACCACTTTCATTTCTATCTCATAACACAAGAAATGATCCTCTCATATATCAATTTTTCCAAACCATGTCATCCCTTAAAAAACAAGTATCCACCATCAACCAAAATCAAAATGGCCCACCCACATATTATGTCAAAATCAATCCATTATCCTTGGAGATACTATGAATGCCAATGCAACAAGGTATAGAGATCCCTAGATTTGAGAAATATGGAGGGAATGGAGATCCTTCTAACCATGTTAATGCCTACACTGCCCTATGTAATGACTTTGTCCTTGATGATAGATTTTTGGAAAAAATATTTCCTAGGACCTTGAAAGACACTACCTTGGAGTGGTTCTCTTCTTTACCAAATAACTCAATTCATTCATTTGAAGAACTTGTTGAGGCATTTATAAGCCATTTCCAAGTGCACATGACTCCGAAGCTACCCTTGGCCAACTTGATGATATGTAAGAAAAAAGAGGATGCACATATAATTGACTTTATCTCCCGATATCAATCAATTTATTCCCTAGTCGATGTCAAGATCCTTGACCCACACCTTCAAAAGATGTTTATAGAAATTTTTAAAAAAAAATCCAAGAAAAGTTCACCATGATGAAATTCCCATCCTTCATGCAGTTGTCCACTGCTCTCCATGATTGTGAAAAATTAGTTTCTAGTCACGATACAAAGTCCACTTCTACTCGAATTGAAAGATCCAAGCTTGTGCACCAAAATAACTCCCAACCCTTTAGAAAACCAAATAAAGGGTTCCTTCAATTCAACCCTCCTCAACAAAAAACTCAAAATTTCCATAACCAAGTTGCTATTGTCAAAGCCTGAGTGCCCTTTAGTTATGGAGATCCAAAGAGACAATTCACTCCCCTACCCAACACCCTTCATAATACCATGTCCCAAATTCTAAACCAACAAATGATTACCATACCCCATGTTATAACACTTGACCCTAATAAGCCTTTGCCTCTGAGATTTAAAGAAAATGCTTATTGCCGCTTTCATTGACAAAATGGACATGAAACAAAACATTGTAAGCATCTTAAACATCTCATGCTATACCTCATTGATTTCGTTTCTCTCTCCATTGCAGGTACTAATAATCAAGGCAATAAGTCGGTTTCCCCTCCAAACCAAAACTTACAATTTTTAACCAATCCCATGCCAAAACATAATATTTCATTTATCAAAGCTAGTGACACACCTAAGAATGATGTGATGAATGTTGATACAGATGATGAACACTAATGAGCTTATAATTTAGCCTAGTTAGAGGTGTAGAATCCCTTGCTATTTCCTCAATTACCATAAGTCTTTGATATTATATGCTAACATTTTCATATAGTTCTCTTAGACATATGACATTTGGACTAATTTCACTACTGTTGGTTTTAATGATATATATACCCATTATGTGGACCACCTATATTTATCTTGCATGTGATTGATGAATTTTATTAAGATGATTATGATTATCCGATGATTATGTGTACTGAAATTATTCTACAAATATGATTGGTATGCTAAGTTGAGAAATACAGCCACCAACTGGTTAGGCCAAGGAGACACACGAAGGTCAAACTCAGGACGCCATCTGAAGATTATGTGTCAACCGCATGTAAGCTCTCTGCACCAATCTTCAATGACATTGACCATCATAGGCGTTATTGTAGTGGTTGAGTCCATGTTTAGGCTTGCATGTCCAATGGATTCCACTGCATGTGTAACCGTCGCTTCCTCTTTCTCTCGCTTTCCCTAAATGGAATCCTCTCAGTTAATGGGATTTGATGGCTCTGTGTAGTTGATAAATAAGGCTTGATCCTCCTTCCTATGAAGCTAGCGAATTAGGAGTTGATCACCATATTCTTGTACAAGTTGATTACTAGCCACATTAGTATAATTGCATTTTTTGATAAATGACATGAGATTCTGAGTTGAGTATCCGAGCTTTATATTAGTTTAAAGGATACTCATTCAAGGGGAACCACTTGGTGAGTAATCCATCTTTTAGTTTAGATAGATTAGTGTTAGTATCTTTTTAAGTACTTATTTAAAATCTTGGCATTGATTGTTCCTACAGCGACTAGAACTTTGTTTTGTCATTGTTCCTATAGCCAAGGTAGGCAGAGTAGCTTTATGTTGAATGCTTAGTCTTTCCTTCCTATTATGTATGATCAGTTTAGATTTTCTTGAGTAATGTTCAACACTTAATTTTATTTCTTTCCTACAATTTACTTTCAGTTTTAAGTCTCCCTTAGATATAGAATGAAAATGACCACTATAGAATTCTTAGTGCACATACTGTGCAGACCTATTTCAAGTTCATGTCCTTGGGTTGAAAATTTAAATGTACCTTCATGGTGATTAAGATGGCTATTCGGGTCAGATGTCCAATCTTTGAATCATGGTAGTAAGAGTTGATTTATTAAGATCATTATAGGAGGTCGACATTTTTGGCGCCATTGCTAGGGATGGTGTCAAACTAGAAAATCTTTTGGAGTCATTGACAATTTTCCTGCTTTAATAATTTTGAAGTTTTCTCTTAATAGTAGAAGTATGATCCACTATTTTTCCCCACCCATTATTTGTGTGAGTTTTTTGCTACTGAGTTTATACCGCATGCATAGAGGGTGATCCCACAAAGTTGGTTTACTATTTCTGAGAGGAACTAATTTTTGTTGAAATCACATATTTTTAGAAAATATAATGATTTAAGCCTTACAAAGTTCCATTTTAAGGATTCCAATTGAAGAGGGTTTGATCAAACCACCTTAGATAAAACCCCCTTGGATAGAACCTCACTAGTTTTAAACCATACCTATAAATGAGTCTCCTTTACAACTATCAAAATGCTGATAAAAAATCACTTTTGATATACCTTTTGGGGGATCAAATGAATTCATTTAAAATTTATTTCAAATGATTATGGTAGTCCTTAGAACGAGCTATCCAATGAATATAATTTTAATAAATTTTAGTTTAATTATGTATTTGTTTTTTTAGTTTTATTAAACATAGGTTTTTGATTGAAAATTAAGGTCTTTGTTCTCCACATGTGATAAAATAGCAGATTATCAGAAAAAAAATTAAAAATATGAGTGCACAATACATTGAAGTCCTTGATCCAATAAAAATAATAAAATTGAATTTTGATATATACAAAAATAAGTTACGTGTTATATGGTCACGCTATGTTTGAATTGTAATTGGTTCGACTTCAAAACTTGATTAAAGAAAAAATATTCAATAAAAGACTATCTAACCAAGCGGAAGCACTATATATCAGAGTTAACAATCTAAATTTTAAAGAATTAGAGTTTTATCCTTCATGGAAAAAAAATTATGTGTTATATCGTGTGCGTCACTTTTTAAAAATGTTGTTTTCTAAAAAAAGACTAGTTTTCGTGGGAGATGGAAAAAGAAGTGCAATCTGATTCAAAAAAAATTCAAAAAAATAAATTTAGAATCTACAGATAAAATGTGACAAGATTCTAGTTTGCATCATCTTCAAATTCCTCATGGTTTAGCCGCTATAGGAGCCTGAATGTGAAAATTTAGTTAAAAATACTAATTTCAGTGTCCAATTTGGCCAAAAATTGTAAATCACTATTGTGGGATCACCCTAGAAGAAGAAGAGATGATTTTGGGAGATTTGTTCCTAATAATCATATTGAACCATTTCAGCTAGTATAGCTTCCAAATCTTCCTAGAGATAAAGAAGAAGAAGAACCATAGCTCTTTGTTGATGTATTCCCCGACTTGACCAACTCTAAAGTTTTCCTTGAAGATCAAAATTTTGTTGAAGAACCCTTTGTTCTAGAATTTCATCAGGACATGGCTGATGCAAATGGAGATAGGCCCAATAGGAAAAACTAACCAACTTTCCCCTTTCCCATTGTTGAACATAATGAAGTTGACAACCTCAAAAATATCCTTGTCTCAGTCCTTCCTAAATTCTATGGGCTTGTCATAGAAGATCACGATAGCTTCCTATTTGAGTTTGATATATTCTACATAAGCTATGACTATACCATTGATTCCCACAAACTAAAAATATTTCCTACTACTTTGAAAGAAGCTGCATTGAGATGGTTTATGAGCCTTGGTAGAAATACTATAAGAACTTGGCAAGATATGAAGACAAAGTTTCTTGAGAAATATAAAGAATATTGCAGGGGTAGTGACATGAGAGGAGGAGACATTTTAAGAATGCAGCAAAAAGAAGACAAGACCTTGGATGACTTCATTTTTAGGTTCGTTTTTTGTTTACAGAAATCTCCACATCATACACTTAATGGAGACTCATAAAAATTACTTTTCCTGAGAGGAATTAATGAAAGTTTCACTGATGCCTTGAACCTAAGGGTAGGAGGATATATCACTCAGGTACCTTGGGATGATATCAAGAAGATATGTCAAAACTATTCTAGGGAAGCCTCAAAAAAAGCAAGAGCCTACCAATCCTTTATGGGAAAATAATCTAGCAGTGGAGTCTCGAGGATGTAGATTACTAATTTATTGGTAGATTTCAAGCAAGATATAATTAAAAATCTAGCTACTCAAGTGGATACAGTTCAAGATAAAAAGAAACATGACAAGGTAAAGGGAATAATGACATAATATTGTCCCCGGTCTACACATAAGAAGAAAGAATACAGATGCAAGGTGATAGCCAACATTGGCAATAAGTAGATTCCACTTGAGTTCAAACCAATCCAGACTGAGGAAGACCAAGTTTAATTTGTTGCACAAAAGAGGTTGCGGGCTTCAAGACAAGGTATGGCACTAGACCCACTATCTTTTGTTGGACCATATTTTAACTCCTATTCATCTATTAACTAGTGGCAGTGACCCTATCCATCCAACTATGGAGGATACCCACCCAGTACTTGGTTCAACTATCAAAATACCTCACGTCAGTGGCATAAACCTAAAGGGAATTGGTAGCAATTTCAAGGACCTTGGTAACCACCCCCAAGAAATTGGCAAAAACCATCTCAATGGAGAGGTGGCCAACAATGGCTAAACAAACCCAACAACCTACTATAATGCCCCCTCCTCCTAATCCTAGTGCCAATATATCTAAACCTACCTAGTTACTAGCCCAACCCACACCCAACCCAAATAATAAACCACAACAGCAACCTGCATATTCTATTGATCCAAATCAATTTCCTACATATGTTGTGAATTTAAGTGACATACGTTTACTTTCAGGAACAACCTTGCAAGCTCCTTCCGCCCCCATCATCACTGAGCTACCTATGGATGAGCAAGAAGAATCCTTGACTGATCCCATTCAACCTAATGCACTTAAATCGCCTGAACCAGCTCCAGGAAACCAAACAACACAAGAACTATTGTTTCCTCAGAGATTAGAAGCTATCAAACAAAAAGAAGATAAGGAAGCAACTGGATTTGATATCCTAGATCAGCTAAAGCATATATGTGTTCAGATACCTCTGTTTCAAACTATAAAGGATGTCCCTATCTATGGAAAGGCAATCAAGGAAGCATGTATCAAGAAATTGGGTAGGAAAAAGGACCCCACTATAGTCCATGTAGTAGGGTAGCTTGCTGACATTATGCTTTGAAAAGTAACTATTCCCAAGTACAGTTATCTAGGTAGTCCTATAGTTAAAGTTGTTATAAATGGAATGAACATAAATAATTCCTTGATTGAATTAGGTGCAACAATCAATGTGTAAATTAAGGACATTCTACAGTAACTGAATATTGCAAATATGTGATCCACTCCTATAGTCCTGTAGCTTGTTGATAGCTCCACTGTGAAACTAGATGGCATAGTAGACGGCCTAGTGGTGGTCCTCGATTCTTGGGAGTATCCAACCGACTTCATGGTTCTCTCACCTAAAGACACATTAGGCGGATATCCACTTATCCTTGGTCAACCATGGTAAGAAACTGAAGATGATTAAATATTGGTTGTCGCTCAGGTGATATGACCATCTATGATGGTACGAACAATAATTTTTTTTCTCTCTATCCTCCAATTCAGCCATACCAACATACAAAAATCTCAATATGGCCACATATTGGTGACGAAGCCGAAGAAGTCAACTTTGTGGCACAACATATGATGCTTGTAAGAAGTCCTTTCCTACAGCTTCAAGATGAAGATGTGGTGTTATCTAGTATCATTCAAAATTAATAATAGATAGAGGAAACATAATTTGGTTCCATAGACAGTGAGCAAACACTTGCATATCTGCTCTGCATGATCTTCCTGCAACAACTCTTCCTACAGGAAGACTTCCTGCAACCACTATTCCTATAGCAACTATTCCCATAGACAAAATTCCTACAGCCATAGGTATGTTTCAGACAATTTTTCCACCTAAACTTAAGATACCTTGTATTAATGAAGAAGATATGATATAAGTAGTCACACAAGTACAAGTGTTTGAGCCATGATCTCTAAATACCAATAGTAAATTAAATGAAGGACAACAATTGATATTAGGAATTTTTTTGGAAGCACATCAAAAATAATTTTCCTAGGGTTATCATGACATGAAAGGACTAGATCCAAAACTCTGCACTCACAGATTCTATATCAAAGATGATTGTACCCCTCTAAGACAATTACATTGGAGAATCAACCCTGTCTTGAGAGAAATTGTCAAAACTGAACTGCAAAAGCTACTAGACGCAGGATTTATCTACCCTATTTCAGATAGCCAGTGGGTTTCCCCATTGGTAATTATGCCCAAGAAGGGAGGGAAATGGAGAGTTTGTGTTGACTATAGGGAGCTCAATTCTTCCACTAATAAGGATCAGTTTCCCCTACCTTTTATAGACCAAGGCCTAGACTCTCTTGTAGGAAAAAAATACTTCTCCTTTCTTGATGGATTTAGTGGATACAATCAGATTCAAATTGCACTAGAAGAGCAAGAGAAGAGTATATCTACATGTCCTTCAGGGACATATGCATATTTTGTGCTTCCATTTGGGCTATGCAATGCACCTGCCACTTTACAGAGAGCAGTCATCAGTATATTCCCAGACATCTCCTTTGACTGCATGGAGATCTATATGGACAATTTTACCACCTATGGTGCCACCTTTGATGAACCACTACAGAATCTGAAGAAATCACTCCAGAGATGTGAGGATCAAAATCTGTCCTTAAATAGTGAAAAGTGATTCATGATGATGCAAGAAGGTGTAGTCCCTGGCCACTACATTTCACACCTTGACATTCAAGTTGATCCAACAAAAATTGAGGTAATAAATAATCTTATTATACCTACAGAACAAAAGGATGTTAGGAGTTTTTTAGGACATGTAGGATATTACAAACGTTTCATCAAGGATTTTAGTAAAATAATCGCCCCACTATAAAAATCTTCTAACAAACGATGTTGAGTTTCAATGTACAGAAGGCTATGACAAAGCATTTTTTGATTTAAAGATAGGTCTAACTCATGCTCCTATACTTAAAGGACCAAATTGGGAAATCCCTTTCCACATACATACTGATGCTTCACACTATGCTGGATAGGAGCAGTATTAGGAGAAAAAGAAGATGCTATTGAAAATGCCATCTATTTTTTCAATAAAAACTTGCAGGGAGAAAAATTCAATTACATAGTCACAGAGAAAGAAATGCAGGCAATAATCTATGCCTTGAATAAATTCAGGCACCATATCATAGGTTACCAAATTTTTGTCCACACTAATCATGCAGCCATTAAATACGTCATGAACAAACCCCTAATCTTAGGAAGATTAGCTAGATGGTTGCTACTAATGCAAGAATTTGACATAACTATTATTGACAAACCAGGGAAAGAAAATGTGGTTGCAGATTTTATCTCAAGGTTGACATCATCAAAAGATACTCAAGCCATAGATTACTCCTTTCCAGATGAGCATCTATTCTCTATAAGTGTGCAGACACCCTGGTATGCTGACATGTCCAATTAACTTGTGATAGGGAGAGTTCCTGCTCATTTCTCCCCAAAGGAGAGAAGAGTGTTGATTGAAAAGTCATTCCATTTTTCTTGGATAGCCGGATTCCTATTCTATACTATACCAAACCACATTATGAGAATGTGTGTAAGGGAAGATGAAACTTATGAAATTTTGCATGCATGCCATGATGAACCTTGTGGAGGCCACTTTGCAACAAAAAGGACAAAAATGAAAATCTTGAACACATACTATTGGCCTATATTACACAAATATGGAGGGAGATACACAAGGAAATGTGATAGATGCCAAAGGATGGGCATGCCAACAAATTCAGATGAAATTCCACTCTGTCCACAATTGGTAGTCACACCATTTGACAAATTGGGTTTGTATTTTGTAGAACCCATTGATCCTCCATCGAATGATAAGTCCTACATACTAGTGTGCATTGATTATGTAACAAAATGGGTTGAAGTCAAAGCAATGAAACATGCAAGAGATAGTAAGGTTGCACAATTCCTTTATGAAAAAATTTTCATAAGATATGGGGTACCAAGATAAATAGTAACAGATCAAGGCACTTAGTTTACATCCACCCTTATTACAACATTGATCAATGAATATAACATCCACCATAGGAAATCCACCCCTTATCATCCTCAAGCAAATGGAGAAGTTGAGGTGACAAATAGGGAAATTGAGGCCATCCTCACCAAAACAATGCATATTCATAAAAAATATTGGGCGAATAGATTATCAAAAGCAGTTTGGGCTTACAGGACCACCTAGAAGATAACTACGGGCTTCACCCCATTCAAACTACTATATGGGAAAACAACCATGATGCCTATAGAATTTGAGCACAACACTCTCAAAACTGCTCTAGAATTGGGGATGGATATTTCTAAGGCATAGAAGTAACAAATAATGTAGCTAAATGATTTGGATGAGATGAGGAAAACAACATTACATCATACTGAACCTGTGCAAAATCAAAGAGTCAAATGACACAACAAATCTATGAAAGAAAATAATTTTTTGTTAGGTGACTGGGCATTGCTTTTTGATTCTAGGTACAAAGATAATGTAGGAAAATTGTACACAAGTTGATTAGGGCCATATGAAGTTGCAGAGGTCTTTCCCAATGGAGCTATGCAGCCCATAACCATTGATCCTATGAAATTCAAACTACTGGTGAATGGGCACTGTCTCAGATTATATCACAGACCGGCACAACAAAAGAGTTCATGTAGTAGTTTGTCCAACATGCACAACATGAGAATGGTTGTTGCAACAATGAAGTTCCTACAATCGAAGACAACAGACCTAGTGTCCCTCCTTCTAGTTAAATGAGGTACATAATTATCATAATAAAGATTTCTACTTTCCATTTCTTCACCCATCTACCCATCCACCCATCTGTACCACCTTTCTCTCTCTTTATTTATTTCATCTCATCTCACCCCATTCCATCAACATTAATTTCTCAATTATTACTCAACAACACAAGTGAAATTTTCTCCTTGATTGATGAAACGATTTCTCCACCATCATACTTGCATACACTCAAGTATGTGCACATTAATTGCATTCTTAATTATTCTTTAGAGTGTTTCATTTAATCACTGTACGATAAGATGGGCATTCACATAATCATCTTTAACTCCCCTGTCAAATCAATCTTGTCATTCCGCATGTGTGGACACATGTGCAAATTTAGGTTGGGGTGAGGGGTAAGCAAAATACATAAATTTTTCTAGATGTCGATATCTGATTGTTTGCATTAGCAAATCTTGTTGAGCTGATTCAAAATTTAAAATGAACAATGACTCGCATGTGTGATGTGACACTAAATAGCTACCACCATTCCCTCTCTTTATGATCCCTTTTATTACCATTTCTCCTATTCTTAACTCTGCCATGATTCTGAAATGCAAGTGCTAAGTTACTAAAAATAGGGAAAAAAGGAAATTCAATCGATGGATTCACCTAGCAAAGCAGATAGGAATTTTTTTAAAAATACAGAGGTAATTTGCGAGGTGATGAGTTGAGAAGAAACAATGGGAGGTAGACTCATTCAGAATGAGCCCTCAACTTATGAAGCCTTGTTATAGGGCGTAGTATGCTTGGCTGAATTTTAGAATTGCAGATGGCTAGACTATTTTATAAAGTTGGATGGTTTCAATGAGGGAATTGCATTGGAGTTTGCTCAGACATTCTCAGACAGAAAGGCCATGGTGAAAGGACTAGAGGTTATAGCGACGGAAGAGGGAATTGCTAAAGTTTCATGGCTGTCAGCTGATGGTGAACCATACCCTATTTCTAAGGATGCCAAGACAACCAAAGCTATATTTACAATGCATGGGGACCCTCCACTCACAATTGACAAACAAGGTGCTAAGAGGATCTCTATACCCGAGCCATGGAAGCAAGTTGTTGTGCATATCATCAAATACATTACTTGCAAAGGTCGATTATTGAACCTACAGTCAATACATTTTAAATTGTCGAGTCATATGTGGCATAGGAGAAAGATGAACATGCCTAGTGTACTATACAACCATTTCTCTATTATGGTAGAAGAAACACAAAAAGGTAGAGAAAAATTTGTATACCACCACTGTTTAATTAAATTGTTGGTTATGAGATCTTTGCATGATACAAATCCTAAAATGGCCTAGGATGATTTTATGAAAATTAAGCAGCATAGGCCTGAGCCTTCTCAACTTAGGGTTTCATCTTAGTCACGTAGGTCTAGCAGAAGATTGAGCACAATTGAAGGTACCTTTGGTGCTTCGACCTCTGGTGTTGTTATGGATTCCCCCATTGAAGAAAATGCCATAAATGTTAGTTCCTCTCACCATGAGAGTGAAAAATAAAATTCATCATTACGTTCTAATGATGATGAAGTCCCATTAAAAACTATGATAAATACAAGAGCACAAAAGAGAGGAAAAAGAAAGGAGAAGAAAAATGCAATTTGCATAGAAAAAGGCACCAAGCCCTAAGAAAAGGAAGGCTAGTACTATTCATCCTACAGCCAAAGAGAAATGAAAACGCCCTCTCAAGAAATTGAAGTTGGCTTACCCTGAGCTTGGTGGGATATTGGGTGAAAATATAAATTATCCAATGGAGTAGGAGAAGGGACAAGAAAAATATGTGTTTGAAGAGGTAGCAAAAATGACCCTGGCAGATCTTGCTACCATCGCTGAAGAAGTTGAAACACAAGACATTGAAGAGAATGAGGACTTCATGCAACAAGACCAATAGTGGGACTTCCTGTAGAAAATTTAGGAAATAGATCAAGAGCCCCTGCTGCCATGGCTAGAAGAAGAACAAGAGGTCCTGCAGCAAAGTGAGGAAAGAGGAATAATACCTCAATAGCCTGAATTGGTGAGACCTCTTGAATCTATGTAGATAGTCCTCTATGGGAAGCAACCATCTACAAAAATTCTGGTAGGAATCCACAACCCTCTTATTTTTTTAGTACATACAACTATTTTGAATTTATGGTAAGAAATACAAAGAAGAGAGGAGGAGTTGAAAGAGGAAAATAAAATATTGAAAAAGGAATTTTAGATGAGGGATGAGATGATCGAAGAAAAGCATGAGGAATTTTTTTTTTCTGAAGGAAAGAATACGTGGCGTTTCAACTCTAGTGCCACAAATTTTGGAGTGTAGGACCCCTCTAAGGGTTTATGCTTTAGACTTAAAGGAGAAATATCTTTCCTTTAGAATGTCAAGAATCATCTCAAGTCTAAACCCCTCCATTGAAACGCCTGCTGAATTTTTTAATGCCTACAAAATTGCTTCCCCTGAAGTGAAAAATTTGTTGTGTGAATTCTATTTACAAAATTTTTCTATCCCAAAAGATAAAGATTGGAAACCATTGCCTTATGTTGGAGATATACAACTGAGAGAATTTATGTCCTAGGTGTAGAATGAGATTAGTTGGGGTGAGCAATAAAATGCTCACAAGAAGAAAGAATCTTGTATTCCCCTAGCCATCAGGGCTAAATCTAAGAGCTCCAAAGAGAGTTATACAGATTGGAATAGGTTTCTATTTAGGTCAAGATATGGTGACCAAATTATACTTTGGATTGAGGTTGTGTACAGTAAATATGAGGTAAAAGCTGCTATAAAAGAGGATACTATGGGGAGATATCTATCCTAGTATTGGAATTTGTTGACTAATGAGCTAAAGTAGGATGAACCCCACTATGTCCACAATTATCTACTGCATTGAAGAGAATTGACAAATATATCCAGCTTGGAAAAACTAAAGGGCGTGAATGGCTTCCCTTGACCTTCCAAACGCCCATCCTCCTATGGCCTATGCATAACTTTAGATTCTATAGATATGACGTTGCAAAAGACCAGCAAAGATGGAGAAGGCTTGATAAGCTAGGCAAGTTTTATTGGAATCTTGATTCACCTAGTATAGACACCTACAATGGACAACTATCAGTTGTAGATTTCAGGGCCTTGACAAAGTATAAGCATAGCTCTTCCCCTACTGGAGGACCAACAAAATGTTAGGTTGTGGGGATTGATGAACTTAGAATTTAGCCTAGTTAGAGGGGTAGAAGCTCTTTATATTTCCTTGATTTCCATAAAAAATTGATATTACATGCTAACATTTTCTTATAGTTCTCTTAGACATATGACATTTCGACTAATTTCACTACTACCAGTTTTAATGATATATATACCCATTATGTGAACCATCTATACTTATCTTGCATGTGATTGATGGATTTTCTTAAGATGATTATGATTATGCGATTATTATGTGTATTGACATTATTCTATAGATATGATTGGTATGCTAAGTTGAGAAATGCAGCCACTAGTCAGTTAGGTTGAGGAGACGTGCGAAGGTCAAACTTAGGATGCTAGCAGAAGAGTTTGCGTCAGCCGCATGTAACCACTTTGCACCAATATTCAATGACACTAAGCATCGCAGGCGTTACTGCAGTGGTTGAGTCCACATTTAGGCTTTCATGTCCAATGGATTCCCCTGCATGTGTAACCGCCACTTCCTCTTTCTCTCGCTTTCCCTAAATGAAATCCTCTCAGTTAGTGGGATTTGATGGCCCTATTTAGTTGATAAATAAGGCTCAATCCTTCTTCCTATGGAGCTAGCAAATTAGGATTTGATCGCCATATTCTTGTACAAGATGATTACCAGCCACATTACTGTAATTGCATTTTTTGATAAATGACATGAGATTCTGAGTTGAGTATCCAAGCTTTATAGTAGTTTAAAGGATACTCATCCAAGGGGGGCCACTTGGTGAGTAATCTGTGTTTTAGTTTAGATAGATTAGTATGAGTCTCTGTTTAAGTACTTATTTAAAATCCTGGCATTGACTGTTCTTACAGCCACTAGAAATTTGTTTTGTGACTGTTCCTGCAGCCAAGGCTAGTAGAGTAGCTTTCTGTTGAATGCTTAGTCTTTCCTTCCTGTTATGTATGATCATTTTAGATTTTCTTAAGTAATGTTCAACACTTACTTTGCTTTCTTTCTTGTAATTTACTTTCAGTTTTAAGTCTCCCTTAGATATAGAATAAAAATGACCACTCTGGAATTCTTAGTGTACATACTATGCTGACCCATTTCAAGTTCATGTCCCTGGGTTGAGAATTTAAATGTACCTTCATGGTGATTAAGATGGCTATTCAGGTCAAATGTCCAATCTCTAGTGATTTTTTTAGTGGCTAATATTCACCAATTGGCTAATACTTGAAATTTGGGAATCCAAAATTGGCTAATAGTTCAAGCTAAAATGTAACATGAATCGCCAGATTTTTACAAAATTTTATTATAGTCTTATTTAAATCACCAAATAATTTATTTTATTAAAAACTTTAACTCAAAAATTCGCCACAATATTCGATACATCATTAGATCAGATTTTCCTAAATTTTATAAATTATAGTAAAAATATATATTAATTCGCCAATAGTATATCATAAGTATTAGTTTCTTTAGGACCATAATTCTAATATTTAGTTTCCACCATTGATTTATAATATAATCTAATAGCCCTTGTTATATTCCACAAGGTAAAATGTACACATGATCTATAATGCTCATGGGCCCCACAATTTTGGGTCTCATGAGCATTATAGATTATGGATAAAATTTACCTTACAGAGTAGAACGAGGGTCATTAGACCAATGTTCTAAAAGAAACTTTAAGAACCATGAGAATTACAGATCATGGGTACATTTTTCCTTACAAAATACAATGAGGGCCATTATATTAAAATTTAAAACAATGGTGGAAAGAAAATATTATAGTCTACCCTTTCAACCCATTGATAATTTTGATCATCAGGCCCCTACTTTTCCATGAGAATTATTTTTAGATTGGATAGATTCGCCATCATAATTAATGCATTTTTTATTATTTTCAAGATTCGCCAAAATTTTCTACAAAATTTTAGTGATGTAAAAAATAGCCAATAAAATTAGTACTTTTTTCAAAAAAAAATGAAAGATTCGCCAATAGAATTTAATATTTTTTCCTAAAAAAATGAAAGATTCGCTAATAGAATTTAATATTTTTTCCTAAAATAATGAAAGATTCGCTAGGATTTTAAATATTTTTTTGATGGGTGTTTCTTAAAGTTATCACTGCCAATCTCTGAATCATGGCAGTAAGAGCTAAGTTAAATTAAGATCATTATAGGAGGCCAACAAACACATTGATCTTGTTCCAAATAATGTTATCAATGTCAATCCTATAGATGAAATGATAGGGGTGATAGACATCATCCCTTGTAAGGGTCGAGCTGAGAGTCCTCTTGATATTTCTTTCTCCTATAATGATATACTTAAACATTTTCCTAATGGTCCTCTTTACATAGACAATTGTATCTATGATAAGCCCAGTAATGGGATATTAATAGATCCCAACTATGGAGAGAACGTGATCACTAAGTAATTCCTACTCTTGCATGAGCTCTATCAACATGATTATGACAAACCGAAAGCATGGATCAAGACACATAATGGTTTTGCAAGCCCTATGATTGGATCAATGAACCTACCATTACAAATAGGACCAAAAAAATTAGATGTTACATTCTCCATCATTCCGCAGTAGGACCAATTCCATGTGAAGCTAGGCCACCCATGGATTCACTCCATGAAAGCCATTCGATCGGTTGTGCACAAATGATTAAAGCTCCTCTTTGACAATGAGATATTCATTGTTGAGCATAGTGGCTTTAACTCCTTGCCATCTAAAGGAAAATTTTCCATATATGCCTTTTGGCCTGGGCCCATGGAACCTATCAAGCCAAGAGAAGGCTTCTTTTTCTTGTCCTATCAAAAGTTCAAGGCAAAGAAAATAAAAAATTTATCTCTTCAAAACATGTCCTCATCCACCTCTAAGCCTACCACCCTTGAAAAAACCATGCCTAAACCTAAACAAGATCAAAACAAACAAGACCAACCTAAACTTGAAACCTTGCCTACCTCTTATAAGCAACCAAGAAACAATGAAACCAACCTTGCCACACCTCCAAGAATAAAACAAGTTTAGAAATTCAAAGAGAAAGAGGTTGAACAATGCCTCGTGGTTCCTTTCATTCCTATCCTTAGGAAATAAAAGAAACCCGTGGTTGATCAACCTGATCCTATGTAGCTTGGAAATAAAATAAAATTAAATAGAGGTGCCAGGGAATGTAGACATAGATGTCGTGCCCTTGTTCACAAATTCCATGATGAGTTAAAAAAAATCAAGATCCAAACTTGACTAAAGCAATGCATGATGCTCTTCCTCCCCAACCATGGCAAGATATTTTGATGCATCCTCCACAACAAGAGTTGAACTCTTCTATGGATAGTATCCTTCAACCTCTTCTTGTGATCAGCTTAGATGATGATAATGAGGATGCAAAAATTGATGAAGAGATGCATAATGAACTGAACACATTATTTTCGTCTTCCATGAGCTTAAATGACAAATCTTCTATAAAGAGTGTTGAACTTAGTGCTTCTCCTAGTTTTGCACTTGCTCTTGTCCCTTTGTCTATTCACTCGTCTTCGATATACATAGAACATGATTGGGAGTTGGATGACTTGCTCATAGGTTGACTCGCATTTTCCTTACTAGTCTTTTGCATTATTTCGTTTTCACTTTATTTTGTGTGATTGCATGTGTGTAATGTGATCCCCCATAAAATTTTGTTTCCTCTCTCTTCGTGACATTCCTCTATTTATACCTTCATTCTTCTCTATGTCGTCCATCACTTTCAATTTTCCATGATGCAAAGCATCGAGACATCCATGTCTCCTTCATGTTGACTCAAAAGGATTTCTTTTTATTTTTCCTTTTCATTTCATCTTTATCCTTTTCTTGTGTTTTCCTTTTGGGGATGACATAAGGCGTCGAGACACCCTATGTCTCTTCCATGTTGCCCCAAGAGGTTTTTCTTTTCTTTTCACTTTGTTTGTGTTATTCTTCAAGTTTTGTGTGTATTTGGGGAATGATGACAATTCTGAGCTCCTTACAATCATTGTAGGAAAGAACATACTGACCCCAAATCCATAGATCCCTTACTTGTTTGGTGCTTTCATTTTGGGGGAAATCCCTCTCTTTTCTTTTTCTCTTGCATGAAACCACCTTACTTGGAAACATATGACTTGGCATAGGGCTTTCGAAATTGGCTCTCATGTCTTTCTTCTTGTTAGAATTTCTCATTTTCTACTTTAAATTAATTTCTCATGGCTTGGTGTTTAACAATTTCTTTAAAATGGGGGCATACATTGGCATTATTTCTTTTGTATCTTTCATTTTCATGGTTCTTAGTGCAACATTCTTGCTTCATGCGATGTGTTTGTCGCTTTGTGGATGAAATTGGGTGTGATGTCCTTCATGAGTGTCATCTCTCTTAGAATATTACATTCCTCTTAGTGGCTTGATGTGATGCACTACATCCCCTAAGTTGTGAATCTTCTATTCTTTGATTGCTCCTCTCTTGAAGACATTAGGCACAATGTTCCCTAAGTTAAAGACCTCGCATGAACTAAGCGGGACTCCTTTAAACATTTCCTATGTTTCTTTTTTTTATATGGCCACCTTGTATAACACAACTTGCACACCTATGGATCCATCCTATTTTTTCATGAGCTCCAAGCATACAAAGTTTTTCTTGTCTCATGAAGCATGAAAACCAAGTCATTTTTGTGGCACCTTATTAAAGTTATCAGGAGGTATAACTTTGGTATGGTTGAATGGGAAGCCCAATCAATGGCATGAATTTATCCATAGCCACTTGCATGTGTGTGTGAGTACATACCAGCCATGAGTGTATGTTTCTCACCCTTTCAGGACTTCTCACCTAGTGGACAACCATGAGTTCCATCGCTTCAGAGTGAGTATGCATTTTTCTCAGATAAACAACCTAGATCTGATCCACATTGTGTTGGAAAAATGGACAAAGCTTAGTTTAGTTTTCTCCTTCATTTCTTTTTTTCATCTTTGGTTGTGTTTGAAATTGGCCTTGTTGTTGTTCTTCATATCATTTTCATGTGTGTTCCTTGGTGTTTATGTTGGTTTCCCATGGGATCTCGGTCCTGGGGGCTTGATCATTCCTCTTGATCATTATTGTCTTATCTTGCTAGCATTGATACATTGGAACCCCCTTGATGTGTGCTTATCTACTTTAGTGTGAGTTTGAAGCATGTTCATCCTCTCACTAAAGTGGGGGCTAAATGTAACATTGAAAAAATGGTCCTTAGCCTTTTTCACACTTTTTAAGCTCCTTGTTATGGATTTTGGCTTAGTGTGGCCTTGATTTAGTGTTGTAATATGGATAAAAGATTCAAATTATGTCTTGGGCCCTTGTGAACTAATGTATTTTAATGATGCCTTGCAAAGGTGTTGTAAAGTATTGTAACACACTTTCAAACTTTTCTAGGATTTTTAAGCATAATTAGCAGTCTTTCAATCATAATTTCTCTAATCCTTGCCTTATTTGGTGTGTTGTAAAGTTTTTTAACACACTTTGACATACCTATATGCTTTTCATTAATAATTGGGCTCTCTTATGCTTTAATTAGCCCCTCTTTGCATCCAAAATCCTTAATTGTGTGTATTTTTTAGGATAATCCTGAAAAATGGCATTTAAAACATCAAATCCCCAAAAACCCACCTCAAAATCCTATGGTGGGACTCATTTACCATTCTAGGCAAATGAGTCCCCTTTAACTCAAAATTAAATTAAATTTAAATCTTTGGCAGGATTTTATTCTCCTAGACCCAATTTCGGCTTGTAGTTTTGTAATTTCAGAAATTCTTCCATAATTGAGTATAAATACAAGGTTCCTTCACTCATTTTCACCTAAGTATTTTGTGAGAACATCCTAATAGAAAATTGAGTTCACAAGAGCATTTGAGCAAGAGCATTCAAGGCTTTCAAGGGAAGATTATCAAGCTTTCAAGAGCATTCTTCAAGCATCAATCATGCCAAAGATCACATTATTCATGTATGTCATTGTGCTCACAATTGTGGTGTAGATTTCATGATCCAAACAAGCTTTGCATTCAAGATCTATCTCCATTAAGAAAGAATCAAGAACCACATCTATTGCATCCATTTCAAGTGTAATTACAACACTTTATTCTAAGGGTTTGGTGAGTTGCAACATCATATTTTGTTCATTCATCAATCTCCTAAGTTACATTTTATTTCATTTCAAGGTTTAATTACCGACAAGGGGTTTGACCAAGGCAAACCCCTATTCTCTAACCCCGCAATCATTTTTCCCTCTCTTTGGATGTGATTTGCAGGTCTAGGTTACATATTTATCAAAGAGAAGGATTAGAAAAGTTGTCATCAAGTTGTTAAAACAAGTCAAAGTTGTCAAGATGGTGAACAAGCCTTAGAGGATCTTGGAGAAGGCCTATAGGTTAAATTATGAACTTTCAGACCCGGATCTGAATGAGGAACAACAGACCAGACTGAGTGCTTCAAAATCCAAATTTGAATTTCCAGAAATCCAAAAGTGGACTGATTCACCACTATTGGCGAATGAGTCCCATTGTTCCTATCCATTAGATATTTTTGCAAATCTGAGTACCCATTTATTTGAAACCTGTTTTGGCATAGTTTTCCTGAAACTGTATTGATTCACCCAACTTGGCATATGAGTCCTAGTTGGCTTCAATAATGGATTTTTCAATATCTCACCTATCTCCATTCTACCTTCTCCAGTTTCCCAGGTGCACATTTCCAATTTTATAATTTTCTATTGATTTTTGTTTGCATTGCTAGGTCATCCTTTGAAGCATTGCATCAAACTAGGGTTTTGCATTTGATCATTCATTACATTGTCTTTCCAAGTCTAAGCTTGGTGGTGAATCCCTCATTTGCATCATTTCATCCCCTAGAACACTCCCATTTTTAGATTTCAATCTCTTTTGTATTGGAATCTCAAGGATTTATTCTTGAGTGAAAGATAGAAAATAGCCTCTCTCCTTTTAGGTCCAAAACCCTAGAAGCAAGAAGAGAGTTTCCCTATTTTATATGTTTCAGTAGGGTATCCCCTATCTCCCAGTACAACATAAAATTAGAGTGGCCTTGAACCATTCACCAACCCTGCAATGAAACCATTAGTTCTTCTCATAAAAGCATATGCCATATTCCTACAAGGGTTGCACAAATAATATTAGCAACTTCCTAAACACACCAAATAGTCACACGTTAGCATTAGGTAAATATGTGAAATCAAAGAACAACTTTCAAATTGACAGATTCAAAAACTAAATCAAAAGTGATCATGTTCCCTATAATAGCGAACAAGTTTAGGTCAATAGCGCCCCTATAAATATTAGTTCAAAAAATTCTATTCAGAAAAATTCAACAAAAAATGTCAATAGCAATCTATTTTGGGTCAATAGAAACCCTATTTTAAATAATAGTGACCAAATAGAAAAGGCATGTGCATTCAGGTTTGGAGCGAAAATATTCCAGTTTTAGCAAAAATGACTAAGAACCTGCAACTTCTTATCAAACTCAAAGAAAAATTTAAAGTTAAGGACCTGAGTCCCATTGAGTGTGCCAAATGTCATAAGGGTGGAATAAAGAATTAGGGAAGAAAATGAATTAAATTAATTTAATCCAAACAAGATTAAGATTCCAAAACCCATTACTCATGAAATGAAGCTCTAAACTATAAAAGAGAACATGAATTGAATTCAAAAATTTAAAACATATACCATCCCGTGTTGGAGTTGCATTTGCATTGACATTTATGTCAGAGTGCTCAATTCAATACAAATCCTCCATTGTTGATGTTGTAAAATTTTGAACTAGAATGTGATGATAACATGTAATGTGTTCAAAAGATAATTGTGTAACGCTTTACTTATTTTTTCTGGTTACATTAAAATAGTGAATAACTATATTGAGATAAAGAGTTGATCGATTAGACAACACGAGCCTCTTTTGGAGCACTTTTTAAACTTGGGAAAAAGGGCACGCTTACACCCCAATAGTACATATTGTTGTGTAATATTGATTGTGATAATACTTAGAGTGTAATAAATACTCCGTAGTTTCTGAAAATGACTTCTTAGAACTGTTACACATGCATTATTTTCTATAACAAATATATGTGTCAAGTGATTAGGGGAGAGGACTTTTCCCTGAACATGTGGTGATGTGATAGTATTTATTATGATTTGAAAGTTTTGTGTTGATCTCCTAACTCATAATTGAATCAAATGTATTATTTGTTGGAAAAAATCACACATGAACTGAAGATGGATCGACCACAAAGTGGGTCGGTAGCTCAGTGGTAGAGCACTCCAATGAAAAATGAGAGGTCCTAGGTTCAAGTCCTAGTTGGTACATGAATGCAAATTTCAACATGGTATCAGAGCCAGACCAAGCTAGGAGCCCTAGGTGCAACAAATCTAGCTTATGGGGGGTGTTGGAAAAACAACACACCTGAATTGAAGATGGACAAGCCACAAAGTGGGCTAGTAGCTCAGTGGTAGATCATTTGAGTGGAAAATGAGAGGTCCTAGGTTCAATTCATAGTTGGTCCATGAATGTAAAATACAACATTATTTAGATTTGTTTAGATTTAAAAAGCAAAAAATTATGTGATATCACATCAACACAGAGACAAAACATGAATTAGTGCATGATTATCAATCTACCCTTTTTGGGGTCTTTTTAAACACCTCAACAAAAAGCATATTGAAGTGGCATCATTTGATGATGTGGACCTACAACATTAATTATGAGCAGGGGTCTTATTATGTAAGCTACTATAAAAAACTATGATTTTAAATTGCCTTGTATTATTTTGAGAGATACAAAATTAGAGTGTTCAACTACTAGGTAAGTCATCTCCAGTATGAATACATTTTCAAACAATACAAGATATTTTATAATTTTAACTGTAATTTTTAAAACTAGAAATGACTCACTAATCAGATACTTCTCATTTCTAACACATAATCATTTGCAGTAATAAATTTAAAATATAAAAAAAATAATGATTTTAAATCATACTTGATTTTTTATTTTTTTTTATATGACTTGTGCTAAAGACTATTTAAATACTAGTTTTTGGGAGTATGTCTAATAGTTTTTTTTTAATCCAATTTACAATTACACTTAAAAATTGAAGATTAGACAAGCAATAACCCTCTAAAATTCTAGAGGCAATTCAATGATGAGCTCATGAAGCACCAATGGGTTTCATTATCTTCTTATAATTGTTGTTTTTGTGGATACAATTTTAAAGATTTTATAACACAGGCAAAACTACCACATACAAAAAAGGATTGAATATTGCTAGAGACTTGGTAGCTACAATAGGATACACACTTTGTTGATTTATAATTCGAAAACTAGACAGCATTCAATTTGTTTAGGCCATCACCTGTAAAGGATATTTCAAAGCATGCATATTTCGTGTCCTGTCACACTTGAATAGCTCTGAAATTCGACATTATATTTAAAAAGCTTCCCTCAAAAGTAAAATCGTCTTCAAATGTGTGGTTCGAGAATAGTACTATAGAATGTGGTTCAAGTTCAGAATAGTACTATATCATCTAAGATTCTAGCCAATCATTATACAGACCGGAACATATGCTCAAAGAAAATTTAACCCTTGCAAAATAAATAAACAATATATAGTTGCTGGTTGGTTGATCCTAACATCGACGGGATCATATCTGCCTTAATGGTCACCACATTGAAACCTTGTGCAAATATCAGTTGGACAGGCTAAGGATTTAACTGCATTAGAGGCCTGCGCATTAGCTCACTTGGTGAAGAGTGCTAAATTTTTTAATCTAATTATTATCACTTGGAGTGATTTAATAATCCCCAAAGATTTTCTATCAATTCAGACAACTTGAAACAACATAGCATTAAACAAAATTTAAAGAAGTTGATACCATTGTTAAACAATGAGAGCTCACATTATCTCTATTAGTGTGCCCCAGTACATATTTTTAACATGATCCCTTAATCAACTATAAATTTTTGTTATATTGTCATTAAATACTTTACATGGTTGCCTAGAAAGGTTGCATGGTTACTTTAAAAAGTGTTCCATAAATATATTTGATGCATTTACTTGGTTGAATCTTATAATATTTCGCTATATTAAATAGCACAAGAGGCCAAACTCATACTGCAAATGCAACGTTCTTATATGTCACACTTGTAAGGAAAAAAGTAATTAACAATCGAGTACAGTTTAATACTAAAAAAGAGTGACACTGTAGGATGCCAAAATCTTACACATGGATTGCATAGATTTAGCCATCCTCATAGAATAACATAAATCATTGACTCCAAACAAAATGATAAAACTAAGACAAACATGCAATAGAGAAAATGAAATACAACCTATTCTATGGTGGATTGGTGCCCTCCATGAAGATGTGAGAGAGCCCTTTCCCAATCCCTTTCTAAGCCAAATGAAATAGACAATGAGTTGCTATGAGCTCAAGTTGCCTATAGTCTAGATGCATTCAAAATGTAGATGTAGAAATGAGAGAAAATGCCTTGCATTTATAGGAGAAGTTGAGAGAAGAGAGGCCAAAATTGAGAGATGTGGGACTAAATCCCATCCAATAGGATAGAGACACTTGTCATAATGGGATTGGCCAAAGCTTGTGCAAGTTTTGGCCAATGTGCCCATTCAAATTTGAAAAATGTCAATAAATGCATGTTGTTGAGGGTTTTGGGGGGAATTATCTTTGTCCAAAAAAGTCAAAGATGAGAGTTATTGAGGGAAAATAAGTCTTTTTAATAAATCAAATAAATTGATTTATTGGTGCAAGTGGGTGGGTTAGTTAGGAGTTTAGATTTGACTCTAGTTGAGTCAAAAGCTAGAGAATGGTAATTATGATTAGAAGCTAATTAATTTAGATTAATTAACTTAGGGGATTTTAGGAGTTTGACATTTGATTTAAATCAGTTTGATTTATTGAATCAAATAAGAAGAACTTTAGGAACTTAATTAAATAATTTGATTTAATTAAGTCTGATGAACCTTAGGATTTAATCAATAAATTGTATTAATTGATTAATAGTAGAATTGGATGCATGATGTTAGTTTTGCATGTCTACATTTTGCCCCTCTTTGAAGCAATGTACTTGTTGCATTAGTTCAAAGAATGATTCTGCTGACATCGAAATTAAAAAATTTCTACATTGTTTTTTTGAATGCCCCAGTGAAAATAAATACGTTAGTACATTGCCCCCTCGAGACATCGAGCGAGAAGATTTGATTTGAGGTCGATCTCGCGAAAAAGAGGTTCAAAATGGGTGTCTATATGATAATGATGATGAAAATGAGATGTTTGCAAGATGCTTAAAATAACAAATCTATATTATTTTAAATATGTTAAATGATTGTGTAGTGCATGTGAGATGGATGAGATGGATGATGTCGTCCTATGATGATATGAAGTGATTATGCATGAGATGGCATGATTATGCGAGATGAGAGGATGAATGCAACATGGATGCATTGTTAGCACAAAAGAGGATAGAAGAATGAGAGGGATCAACCCTTAAATTCAAGAAGAATGTAGAAGTCCAATAAGTCCATTAGTCGTCAAGACTTTATTAGATATGATGATGAATGATGATGATGTGTTGCTTATCCAAGGATGGGAATGAGCATACCTTTCTTTATGTTTGATAACACACATAGGTGCGATGCATCAAGGTATTAACAACCGGGATGGCGTGGCACCTAGTGTGATGGACTTTGACTTGTCAAACAGATAGGAGTACTCTTGTTCACACTTGAAAAACATAACCTTATTCAGAATGTAGTTCAGATATCTTAAACATCTCAGGCCAAAACATAAGAAGGAAAGCCTTCTTATGTGGTCAACAAGACACTCAAAACATCTTCCCTACAAACAAACAAAGTACGCCTGACGAAGTTATTTTACAAGAATATCCAACAAGCATAGCAAATAAAAAGATAATGATCCTTGCCCCATTCCTTTCTCTCTAAACCTATTATTTTTAGGCATCATCGAGAGGTCCTTGGAATGAGCACAAACTAAGATAAGTCCAAACAAGACCAAGATAAAATAAACAAACAAACTGATGTTCTTTGTACCGCTAGCCAAGGCTAAACTACTGCGAGGTACCTGATGCTTATGTCCATCGTGGGAAAGCTTCATCCTAGGACATGTAGTGATTAGGTTTTTGGTGGGACTGATTGGGTGATAAGCTATTGATACTCCGAGTTGACCAACTTGCTGACTTGCTGACTTAGACTTTTGAGACTTTGACGATTAGGGAGTTCACTTTGGAACCTGCTAAACTTGATTCTAACTAACTCACCAAAGGGTGAAAGCGACGATTGACTTTATTATGAGCAATGACAATCACGGGTGAAAGCGAGATGAGACGAGTGCACCATTTTGGATTTTTCAAATGTTTTGAGGCTATTTTTGGAATTTTTGAGATGTTTTACAAATGTTTTTGGTAATTTTGAGATTTATGAATGTTTTTAGATTTTGTGTCTCGAGGGCCAATCAAGGATGGCCTTGCCTATGTTTAAGCTTAGAGACGACGTAGTTCAGACTCCAATTGACTTGACTACTAATGAGATAGATGGGCAAACGGATTGCCATTGTGACGAATGCCTAAAATCCTAAAAAAATGGACAAACGAGTGCCTTTACGACAGACGCCTAACTAGATGGGCAGACGAATGTCATTGCGATGGGCGCCTAAGGATTGACCTTAACTGTAAAAAATAGATGGGCAAACGGATTTCCAATGCGACGGATGCCTAAGGACTGACCCTAGCTGTCTCAGGGGATGATCAAAGATCAACCTTGCCTACATTCAAGCTTAGAGATGATGTAGTTTGACTAACGTCAGATTCGACTTAATGAAAAGATGGATGGAAAAACGGATTGCCAATGCGGCAGACGCCTAAAGGACTGACCTAAATGTGAAAACTAGATGGGCAAACGGATTGCCAATGCGATGGATGCCTAAGGACAAACCCTAACTATCTCAGGGGATGATCAAAGATCAACCTTGCCTACGTTCAAGCTCAGAGATGACGTAGTTCGACAAGGTGAAAGACTGACAAGACTCAATGATGAAATTTTTGAGGATTTTCCAATATTTTGACATGTTTTTGGATTTTTGATGATTTGGAGGTGGATATGAATGATGATATCAGTGCTCTATTTTAGGATTTTGTTGAAAATCAAGCTTAATGTTGATCAATCACGATTGATGAATTGATAGATTGACTAAGTGTGTTAAGTCAAACAAAAGTGATAATCCACTCGTAAGTTCCAGGAAGTTGTGTTATCCCAGAGTAAACTTGTACAAAAGGATAATTTGGCTAGGTGTGTTAAGGCAAATGAGGTAATTGTGGATTTGATAATTTGGCTAAGTGTGTTAAGCCAAACAAGATGATAATGGACTTGTAAACCCAAGGAAGTTGTGTTATCCTAAAGTAAAATCATGCCCAAGATGATGGTTTGACTAAGTGTGTTAAGCCAAACAATGTGATGTTGATTGGATTCAATCGATCAAGATTGATGAAGCTTGATTTGGAACAAAATTGTTTTGATGATTTAATGTGATGCTAACGTTTAGATGCGACTAATATTGATTGCTCAAATTGATGTTTGACGAAAGATAAAGCTTGATAAGGAACGTCTCCTTGTCAAAATATGCCATGGACAAGTGATTTGGATTTTTTGGTTCACAAATGCCTTAACCAATTTGATTTCACATTTTCCAATGTTCAGATCACCACATAAGTTTGAAGATATAGATCAAGATTTATTCCCAAAGCGAGATGTAAATATATGCCCCCAGTGTCTAGCAATGTTTGAACGACCATGGGTGGATTCTTGGATTCTTGGATATGGATTATCCTACGATAAGGTAAGGGTGTTTGAACAGAGGAATGCTCATTCGAATAATGCTTTGAGGCTCAGATAACGTTGGATAGGATGGGATCAATGAAAATGACCCATGTGAAGACGTTTACCATAAGAAAATGTAAAGTGTGTACCAAAAATTCATCAAGATCAAGATAAGGTAGATATATGGTAATGGGTCGGATAAATGGTTCATGGATGAATGGGTGATACGGCTGAAATGTTGGTTTTATTATGGATGTGATAAGATGCTTTCTCTTGAAATGGTGCACACACATGCTCAATTCTACACATGACGCTTGTTTGCCAGGTTTTCATCATGGTACCTATCCAAAGCGCCATCGAAATGGTTTTTGCTAGAGGATGATTTTTTTCTTTACTATTTTCAATCCTTTTTCTGATTTTTTTATTTTTATTTTTATTTTGTTTTAGTATTTTTTGATTTTTTTGTTGTCGCCAAGACGCCTGTTTGCCAGGTTTTCATCAAGGTAACCATTTTTTTAGGACTTTTTCTGATTTTTTTTGTATTTTCTGAGAGATTTTAAGCTAATGCTGAGCCACCTGGTGGTGCTGATGTAGATGCTTGTGTCATAACATGCCATCGGTATCCTATTTGAAGAAGTTGTTTTGCCAAGATACATGCACTCAAATACAACTTTTGAGATCCCGGATCTACTTTGCTGATACCGGAATTAACTCTGTCTTTGTGCACACATCGCGATAGAGTACCTTCTGAATCCTTATGATGAAGGGTCATTGCCAACACATGGTCAATGTGAGAATTGAATATCATGCGTGGAGGCGTGGATGGAGTGTGTTTAGGAGTAAGAGATGGATTGGTTGGCAGTTTGGAACTTTTGACTCTCCAAACTTGGTAAGATGAGCAATAATGGGTGGATATGGAAGTGTTCGTGGAATTAGGACCAACTGCTTGATACACTTTGTATGTTGCGTGAGAAGCCTGCTTTTGCCTTTGTGGACATCTTTGATGGATACTTTTACCTTTTTTATTTTTCCCCATAGTTTCTTTGACTAATGGAGTTTGATAGGGATAATCTTTCTTTGTATTTTCTGGTATCCATATGTATTTGATTTGTCCTTTGAGCTTCGCTACTTCATTTTCTTTGATAGCATTCTTCGTGCTTTGATTCAAATATTTATTTTGTTGTTGGTCCTAATTAGTGGATGGGGTGATGGGTGGATGAAGATTCATGACGTGGTGGGTCGTAGTATTGGCATCGGTTTCATCATAAGGATTCTTCATGCTCCCTATGTTGACATTTGCTCGAGATGAAGTTGCCCCCAATTTTGTGGAATTATTAGTGATATGTTGAGATCCCTTGATTGTCGAATAACCAAGGCCTTGATGCCTAGGATTGTCGATGATCTACACTGGTTCTAAGATACCTTGTTCACGCAGGCCTAATCCTCTGCCTTGATAATTCATTTGTTGAGAAAACTTATTTGCAATAGGATATGATTTACTTGGGAAACAAGGTGTTGATCCTTCTCTTCTTTGTCGTAGATCTTCAAAGGTGCTAACTTATTCATTGATAAGATAGCTTGCCCTGAGAAAGGTGATTGATCCAAGTTTATAAGTGATAGGATCTTCCGCATGTGGGATGACTTCTTGATTGATACCTTTGGCTTGATCTTGTGAGATATGATATTGTAGTGCTTCTTCAAGAAGAGTTGATACTTCACTGTCCTTGTAAAAGTCTTCCTCATGACTCAATTCACAAGATGTTTCTGATTCACGACTTCTGTAGGAGTCTTCATCATGATTTGTTTTTGCTATGTCTCTGCATTTGTCCATATATTGACCACGTGTACAAATGTTAAGAGTATGAGACTCTTGTACCTTGGTAATGATATCAAGAGTATGAGACTCTTGGTTTGAATAAAGATCATCTACGTGTCCATCCAAAGAAAGCATCTCATGGGTAGATGGACGTGCGTGTGCTATATGGATATGATCATCATTTGTGACATCTTGTATAGATAAAAGAGTTCCCATTAGATCATTGTAGTATGAAGATACAAATTCTTGATCTTGAGTGATTTCAGAATTGCTTTCGACATGCTTTGGATCAAGTTCTTGACATGGGTCGATTTGAAAGGATGGATTGCTTAGAAGGCATTCTTGGACATCATCCTTAGGCATGGGAAGTGGATTAATATCCGCTTGTTCTTTGAATGAATTTGGATCAAATGGTGAGTTAAGGATTTCTTCAATATCTGCTACCATGAGGTCAAAAGATGTCAATATGTCTTGGAAAGGACCATTGCTAGACTTAAGCAAAAGATGTCGATCATGCTTCGGGGAAAAATCTTGAGATATGTCCTCTAACTCATTAGGTGATGTAGGGACACTTTCAACATGATCATTAGTTGAAGGATCACAATTTATATGTCCTTTGAATAGATCATTGTTGCACATCATTGGTGGATTTTGATCGTGATTGAAAAGTGGTTCTTGGGGTGTGTTGATTTGATCGTTGGATAATGTGGAAACATCTTCAATATGCTTATTGATAGATTGATCTTGATTTTTTATTTCAAGAATTATGGTGGGAATTTGTTGCAGGCTTTGTTGAGCGAGTAATTCTTGTGTTTGTTGTTGAGCCAACAATGCTTGTTGTTGGTCATGTCGTTGTTGTGCCAACAATGCTTTTTGTTGGGCTTGCAATTGAGCTTGGTATTTTTCTTGCGCTTGCGCTTGCTGAGCTTGGAATTGCACTCGTGCTTGAGCATGTACTTGTTGGATTGCTTGTGCCATTTGAGCGGCATGTGCGGCTTGCATAGCTTGTGCAGATTGTGCGGCTTAAGCAGCTTGGGTGGCTTGCAACATGATGGAGAATGAATTTTTCATGTTGTATTTTGGCAGCGGTGGTGGTGGGTTGGGGATGGTGTTGATTGTTGGGATTGCTTGGATGGTTGCCACCTGTTGTTGCAATATTGATGGCAAAATGGGATGATTTGGTATGATGTTTTGATTTGGCATTATAGGTTGACTCGAATTGCTCATGATGGATGGATCAAGTTTGTATTCCATGTCCCTCTTGTGTTGAGATTGAGTTTGAACCATAAAATGAAGATCAATTTTCAAGAATGTAAGAGATGAACCTCTACTTCTTTAGATTAGTCTAAACCTTAGGTTTAAAGAAGTGAAGAACTAGGATAATTAAAGGATCAAAGTGATGATGAGGATGAGATAAATGAAATATGAGTGATACAGATGAATGGAACTCTTAAAGAAACTTTGAAGGAAATGCTAAACTTTTTAGGACTTTGATTGATCGTGATTGGATTGACGGTTTGACTAGATGTGTTAAGTCAAACAAGAGTGATAAATGTAATCGTAAAACTCTAGGAAGTTATGTTATCCAAGAGTGAACTCCTAAAAGATGGTAGTTTGACTAAGTGTGTCAAGTCAAATGAGGTGATGATTTGATAATATGGCTAGGTGTGTTAAGCCAAACAAGATGAACTCATAAACCCTAGGAAGTTGTATTATCCAAGAGAGAACTCATGTATAGGATGATGGTTTGACTAGTTGTGTTAATTCAAACAAAGTGATTTGATTTCACCTAGAAGTTTAGCATAAAAGATGTTTACAAAGTTTCCAAGAGCTGTCGGTGAGGTGATTTTTGACTGATTTAATGGTTGAGAGATGGATGAAAGTGATTGAATTTGATCCTAGACTTGACCTAGAATAACACTTCTTTTTACAAGACCTCGGTGTTGAAAAACACATTATATTTCCTATGGGAGGAAAGCAAGCCTTTCAAAAAGTTTGGGATTCTACTGATAGTAAAACTCATACAACTTAGGATTGTTTCTTGAAGCTTTTCACGAGCTTTCAGACTAAGCTTCTTGAACTTTGGTTTTGGGATTTTGATCTTGCGAGAAATCATGTTAGAAAACACATGTGTAATCCAATTTGTCTTTTATCTTGTCTTAGTGAATTCCTTTTACCAAAATCACTTGCTTGATTATGTTTTCAAATTGAATGTCTAATGTCCTGCTTTCTTCCTCATCCCACAAGGTCCATTATGTGGAAATAAAAAAAAATAGGGCAAAAGTCTCCTATGTTTAACCTTATTGAAAACAAATGATGATAGAATCCAAACACTTAGAAACCTCTAAGGATATGGTCCCTAGGGCAAGCAAGAGTACTTGAATTCGTCAAGGATATTTGTTTCCTAAAAAGGGGTTTGAAACTTGAGGCTCTTTGTGAATGTCTGTTTTTCAATCGTTTTGACAACCAAACAATGTATCTTTTACTTCCAAACATTTTTTACAACCCTAGGATGATGAGGCAATATCTTGTTGAGTTCCCACTTGGATGAATCTAGCTGTGCATATCTTGTGCGAATGGCTAAATGCTTGACCACACTAGCTCCCCTCCATGACACTCACTTATTCGGGTCAGCCAAGCATTAGTACCCATAAATCTCCCATGGCATACTTTTCATTTCCACAACAAGACCGCATGTATAACGTGGGGCGGCTTCAAAGGACATGACCTTTTGCACCAACAAGATAGACAAGGTTTTGGCCTTTTTCTAAACAAAGGGTTCTAATTCGGGCATTCCGTTCATGGGGGATTATCCAACATCGACGAGAGTCCATTGCTGTCCATCTCGTCGGAATAATCCTCGTGATATTGGCCTTTGTTCCAATATCCACACTTATATCTTGGGTGGAAGTCGCTTGGCTTTAGTGTGTTCCTAGTTGGGTCGTTCCCTTGGGTGAGTACTTTTTTCCTAAAGGCAGGCCCTCTAAGATAAACAAAAGCGAGTAAACATATTCGTAGTTCGATCAACCTTCATTTAGAAACAAAGGGAGAACACTCACAATAAGTTTACTCACACTCGCAAAGTGTTTTGTTCAATTTTAAAATGTCCAAATTGAAGTGTGGAGGCAATATTTTTGACAACTTAACATCACCAAAATGCTTTTGATTCTCAAGATCGCTGTGAAGTGCGAGAGAAGCGCATACGCATTTTAAATGATGTTAGTTTGTGAAAAAGATTGCAAAACATGGAAATATTTGTTCATTTTAAGTCCCAAAAGCAGTGATGAGTTCGTTTTAAAAGCATCAATTGAAATGTGAAGATTGCCTTGTTCAATTTTAAGTCCAAATTGAGATCTAGTAAATGTCTAAGGTTCTTTCTAACCAACTTTGAAAAGATCAAGTCAAGTGGTTAATTTTAAACCCAAAAGGAAATGTGAGTTGGTTTAAAATAGAAAAAAAAGGTAGTGAATTGAAGCTCTAAGATTTAAAATAAGCATTAAAAAATGCTTTTTCCAAGTCTTGATTTCAAAAAATATCTCCAACTCCACTCCATTCGCCTTCATTTTCGTTTGATTCCAAAGTCAACCTTCAATTTCAACCTATAAAATACCACAAAGTTATCACAAATGAGAAGTACGATATTTCAAGAAATGAATGATAACTTAACATAAAGAGCTCAATTTTAAACATAATTAATGTGTCATAACAAGTAAAAAATCCTTGGAAACAAGCCTCAGTTTTAGATTTAATAAACAAAGTAGACACAACTTGTGTGAAGAAATTACAAATTAATTTTCCATGTGACCTTTTCGATACCATGCATATAGTCCATAGATGTATGTAAATAATCAAATCGCTTTGAATTTGAATGTGAACAAAAAGACCATAAATCTCTTCAAGTGTAAACAATAGCCTAAACATAAAAGCACATGCCACATTGAAAAGATCAAAACCTTTCACAAAATTGACTTTGAACTTTATTCTGAGTACAAAATATATTCAGACTCATTCGTACATCTAATCTCCAAACATACACAAGAAGCCAAGTTCCCAATTTAATACGTACTCCAATATCCAATGCACCAACCAATAAAGAAATACAGCCGGACCCAAGTTTAAGTTTGTGAAAATCCAAAAATTTATACAAGCAACATATGTGAATGAGATAAATGCACAAGCTTAGGATTGGAAAGTACACATTTTTTTTTCTCCCGAATGACCCATAGGGAAAATGAGAGTACGCTTGCTGAGGATAATAAACTATAAATTACTTGTTCCGATGTACTTTGTCTTTTGCCCAAAATTCTACCATTAAAACAAAAACTAGTTTGACATTTGAGGAAAGTGCAATAATGGCCTAAAAGCAGAGAATAGAATGCATGGTCTCACACTGGAAAACATATTGTCAGGTTTTGGTAATTTCTATATTCTCTTTCCAATCATGTTTTCACACAATAATTGTATGTACAAGGCGATGCCACAAGCAAACAACATTATTTGTCAAACTTCAAGATTAAAAAATAAAACAAAATGAATGAGAAAAAATCCTCGAAATGGTTGTATAGGAAGTCAAACGTATAAGCATAGTAGGATAAAAGCGACAGATTGTAGGTTAGTACAGTCAGCAATAAAAGCATACTGTCCATGTCTCCTCTGTATCTACATCCTGCCCTAGCTCCCTGCAATGCCACACATTTCAAAACAGAAACATAAGACTAGGTTATCTTCGATGCTATAGTACAATGGTAGGAACTTAAAATTCTACTCTACTTCACGAAATAAGTATAACCGCCAAAAGAAAGAGAATAAACTTCTTCATAAAATAAGTATAGCCGCTAGAAGAAAGAGAATAAACTTAAGAGAGCTTCCAAAGAATTCATCAATAAACAAGCATCTATTGTCAACATCCATGAAATCCAAATCTATTGAATCTTCGTGGTCACATCTTTTACTGACTGCTTCCAATTTATGTCGATCCATCTTAGGATTAATATTGCGCGGGAAAAATCTCTCATGGAATTTTACTTTCAGAGATTACACTGTTAAGGATACTCCAACTGGAATAAACCCCTGTTGAAGCGCAAGAGATTGAGAATTCTTCAGCGAAAAAAATGAAATAATAAAATACTTAAAAAGTACAGAGACAGCTGAAGCGACATCCATTAAAGAAGAGGAACGGTGTGGGAGAAGGAAGGGATGGACGAGCCATTAATACGGTATGGCATCCCAGCTCCCCGGGCCATCCAAAATGCCAGGCATATGTTAGTCATTAAAAGCAACCGCCGCTGCCCCCTGCGTTCTTCCCTCTTCCCCTCGACTTCAACAAAAACGTGTTCAAGAACATAGAAAGACAAAATAAAATAGAAATAAAGGCAGAAAGAGAGGAGAGAGTGTGTGATAGAGGTAAGACGAAATAGAGGCGATTTTGGGAGTAGTTTGAAGGCAGGGAAAACAGAGGAGGATGGAGAAAATCACGTGGAACAGAGAGCCGAGAAATGTGAGCGGAAGTGAGAGAATGTGGGGTCGTACAGAGAGTTGCAAGAGGTGGAGGACGGAAAAGATAGAGAACCTGAAGAGAAGAAGAAATTGACGTGAGGTGAGTATCCACACAAATGTATTCATTGAAATGCGGTAGATTTTTCAAGCAAACGCAGTTACCAGATTAAAAGCCAAATTTCACAACCATTGCCAGCACCCTCCCTGCCAGATCTTTGAGAACAGGTTATGGGGGCCTCCTTCTAGCGCCATTTGTAGGATGTCAAAATCTTACACATGGATTGCATAGATTTAGCCATTTTCATAAAATAACATAAATCATTGATTCCAAACAAAATGATAAAATTAAGACAAACATGCAATAGAGAAAATGAAATACAACCTATTCTATGGTGGATTGGTGCCCTCCACGAAGATGTGACAGAGCCCTTTTCCAATCCCTTTCTAAACCAAATGAAATAGACAATGAGTTACTATGAGCTCAAGTTGTTTATAGTCTAGATGCATTTAAAATGTAGATATAGAAATGAGAGAAAATGCCTTGCATTTATAGGAGAAGTTGAGAGAAAAAAGGCCAAAATTGAGAGATGTGGGATTAAATCCCATCCAATAGGATAGAGACACTTATCATAATAGGATTGGCCCATTCAAATTTGAAAAATATCAATAAATGCATATTGTTGAGGGTTTTCGGGGGAGTTATCTTTGTCCAAATAAATCAAAGATGACAGTTATTGAGGGAAAATAAGTTTATTTAATAAATCAATTGATTTATTGGTGCAAGTGGGTGGGTTAGTTAGGAGGTTAGATTTGACTCTAGTTGAGTCAAAAGCTAGAGAATGGTAATTATGATTAGAAGTTAATTAATTAACTTAGGGGATTTTAGAAGTTTGACATTTGATTTAAATCAGTTTGATTTATTGAATCAAATAAGAAGAACTTTAAGAACTTAATTAAATAATTTGATTTAATTAAGTCTGATGAACCTTAGAATTTAATCAATAAATTGTTTTAATTGATTAATAGCAGAATTGGATGCATGATGTTATGAAATCTAAGGTAAACAAATAAGCCAATGGAGTCCATTCTATTATGTATTAAAGTAGCAATGAAGGGAGGTCTATTTCTTATTATTAAACAAAATATTAAAAACTATTATATAAAAAGAAGGGATGGTAAACTACTATTTAGCGAGAAAATTACTAATCAAACCTGCAACAAAACATAATGCTTCAACAGTCAGGAATAATACTTTCTCATCAAAGCTGAGTCTATTAGCAGCACTTGTTGAGTATGGACAAAATCTGATGCTTGTATGCAACAAGAAAAGTGCATTTAATGTCTACAAACTTACAGTCCGGATGTATTTAACACTACCTGTTTGACCTATATGACATTTGGTATGGAAATGGAATATAATGCGGTACAACTAAGTTTATTCCCAACTCAAACTACTTATTTCCCCTGTCTTGCAAATCAACAGTAGCAGGATATCCATCCTCAGAATTTCCTGGAACAAGAGTTTGATGGTTACTACTGCTTGTCACAGAGCTGCTCTCTGACAAGGGCTGAACAACCTGCTCCTGGTATGGTATGAGTTCTTGTTTAAGTTCTACTGATTTGACTACATTCAAATCAATATCACTCATGTGATCACGTTTTGTCTCCGTCTGCAAGCTACTCGGAGAAGTTTCTTTGTATTCACACACCTCTTTTCTATAGCGCTCTTTTTCTTGTATACCACTCTCTTGATAAAGCTGCCATAAAAAACAAATTAATATAAACTCAATATAAACATTTTGTATATATGATTATAAGTAAAACACTAAGTTTGTCATTTACATACAAGTTTTTCATCCTCTGAAAGGCTATTCCACAGATCGCCAATCGTCTTGCTTATTGCTCTATCTTCATCTGGTTGAGTTGACTTCAACCTAGCTCGTTGCTCAGCAAAGAAAAAGTCATAGCCAGTTCTGTTCTGCCTTTGTGCATTGGGATCCTTCCTAGTCATTAGCTTCTTTTTCCGCCTACGTTCAATCTGTTGTCCGGTGACAGAGGCTTTGAGCTCATTACCCATGCTATTCATGAAGGGAGATACAGTTGCATGGTGTGGTACAGTGGTGGAAGGACGAACATGGTACAAAACACCCCTCATTTTCCTTGTCCCAACTGTCACATTGACTAGGTAAACATGCTCAAATTTTCCATCAATACAGCCAGTAACAACACTTCCAATAGGTGATGTCGTGTCAGCTGCATCAAAGTTGTATTTATGATTAAATTTATTTATATACACAAAAGTTTACAGTAGTAATACAAAGGTCAGTCCCTAATCAATGAACTATTTAAAATATTGGTTACAAGGAAGGACCTCCAAGTGCTTGGGCAGAATCAATCTTCTGCTTTTTCATATCTACTACAGCGAATGGGAAGCTGGAGATACTGAAGGGAGTGAAACTGCTTATACAACAGAAAGTATACAATTATGTGAGAAAAACACAATGTTAATGTGAACATAGCACAGTTGGAAATTACAATTAAATACAGTTTTATCTAGATACCTGGTGATGGCACTACAGGACCCTTACGCTGAAAGAAGTAATCCTGCTCACACTGGTGAAGCATGTTGGAACATTAATTTCTGCCGTATCTTCTAGTGACCTCTACAGTCAAGCAAGTTTTGGAGACTTCCAGTGCCTACCGATAAAAAACAGGTGAAAACATTAAATACTGTATGTGCATCCATTTTTTGGAAGCTTCATGATGCCTATCGTGAACTTAAAACTATAATCTGAAAACTTCTGTCTCCGTTATAAAAAGAGAATCAATGTAAAGCTTTCTGTAATAAATAGAAGTGTCTGGTGCTGCAGCAATTTGAATATGTTGAACCTGTGTGTCTGTTAAATTGTTTTTTCATTATGGTATCAGAGCCCTTAAAATCTTGGGTGTGGGTTCTGTGTCTAAGCTGCCATCTATGAGCTGCATAGGCTGTGAGCATCATACTATGTTGACAACTAGAGGAAATCAGTGTAGTCGCTGTAGCATGCTCCAGAATGAAAGGAGCTCGCAGTAATATTGAAGTGAATCTGTAGAAGCTGCCGCTGCCTAGTCGCTGAAAAAAGAATCACCAGTTTTTAAATGTCCTAAAGAGGAAGCCGAGATTCTAAACTGCCAAATTGCAAGGTGTAGCTGGTAAGAATTGCTGAAAATGAATATCATATTGTTATCGCTGCATTTTGTGTTGCTAAGAAAGGATTGCAGATATTACAACTGTTACAATAGCCGTTGTGCATAAATAAGATTGTTGCTAACAAAATAAGAAGCTGTTGTGTATGCTAAAGCAGATTAAGAGTAGTGATTTGTTAGATTCTTTACTCAGTAATAGCTGTTAATGATATTATGATTCAACACAGAGGAAAATATGATTTTATGGATAAATAAAAAATGGTTGTGTTTGAGTAATTGCTTGTAGTGTTGTTTGGACAGAAGACAAATATTTTTCTGAGATAAATGAATTTGGTTGTCTCTGATGAGATTTGTGCTTGAAAAGTCGTCATTCTGTGTACTATAAATTGACCATATAGCTGCAGGAAGAAAGGAGCAAGGAGATTTTGGTGGAGTGTTAGCATTGAGGTTATCAGGAAGAAATCAGAGTCAAAATAAAAGTAAGGTGAGTTAAATTATTTGTTTCAATGGATAAAATTGGTGAAAGGGTAAAAAAATAAAGAGAGACTTTTTGGAGGAAGAACTCTGAAATGTTAAGAAACAAAATTTTGAATTGTTAAAAGATTTAGATAAAATTTCAATTGAACAACTGATAAAATATTATGATCTTGATATTGAATTAGATAAAGTTAAAAGAAAGAATGAGGTGTTAGAAAAAAAGCTAATGTTGTTTGATGAACTTTTAAAAGACTTGAGGAAAATTGAAAAGAAGAATAAAGAGTTGGAAGAAAAATGAAAAATTAGAAGAAAATATTAAAATATTAGAAGAACAAAATAGTTTGCAAAAGGAAGAATATCAAAATTGAAAAAGGAGAATGAATGTTTAAAAGCAAAACCACCATTTTGTGATGCTTCATGTAATACAGAAGACTTCAATAGTTCAGTTAATGAATCAAATGACTTGTGTAATATAGCTAAAGTTTATAATGAAGAATGCAAAGATGAAGATAAAAGTGGTTTGAATCTACAATTTTTAATAGTTGTAATGAAAAGAATGTTCCTTTGAAAATAATGAAAATAATGGGAGACAAAGGGCAAGGATTAGGAAAACATGAGCAAGGGATTAAAGAGCCTATTGAGTCAGTTATGAGGCCCAAATATGAAGGCCTGGGGTATGTCGCAGGTAGATGAAATAATGATACAAGCATTCCAAGCTCAAGCAAATTCATTCAAGAAATGAAGTGTATGCAATGTTCATATTGTTATAGAGTAGGTCATACAAAGGAAAAATGTTGAAATTTACATCCTTGCAATATATGTGGATTAAAGAATCATTGTGAGAAAATGTGTTTGAACAAAGATTGGAGGAATGAATCAATGACAGGTTACTTGAAAATGGATTGTGGATGGGCCTATGGACCAAGTTGGAAGAAAATCATAGGTATGATCAAAAGATTGTTCAAGTATAAGAATTCATATGTCATCAAAAATAGAAAACAAGAAAAGTTTAATCATTGTGTTGTAACACATTATACAAACAGTGAGTGTACTTTTGGATTGAATTTTTAAAGATTTAGAGATCAATCGTTTGAAGAAAATGTTTGAAAAAATATATGAAGATCTTGAAGATAGTTTGAACATTTGAGAAAATTGAGATAATTTGAAGGAAATCATTGTCTTGAAAGACATCATGGAATTTGGAAGATTATAGTTAATAAGTTTTCAAAAAGGGTGCATCTAAGACTCAAGTGAAGGTGAAGGTGCATTGACAAAAGGATAGCAAAGTGCAGTACCATAAGGGAGAGTACTTCCAAAAAGGAAGAAATTGGATCAGTGAGCATGCAAGGAAATTGCATAAGAGGAATTCTCAAGGATCAAATTTCAATATGTGATGATCATCATATAGTGACTAACTAAATGTAAATGGGTACCTAACAAGGCTTTAGGCCGAGACCCATCTTTTTACCTTATAGTTTGAACATTTGAGATAAGTGAGATAATTGTTAAAAAAAAAATTCATCAAAGCAGATAAAGATTATCCTTTTGTAAAACAAATGAGGCACTCATAATTATTTGAGGAAAGCCGAACACCAAAGTTAACACTTTTGATTTCCTATTTTTAATAACCCATGTCATGTGATAGGGCAAATCTTAACTATTAGCTTTAAACTCTGATCAAAATGCAATTGCCAAATTACCATGTAATAGCTCTATCCCAATTTGACAAAATATAACATCTAAAGAGTTCACTACATTGTTGTTTCACCATCATTAAATCAAGAAATATAAACATTTCAAATTTCTTTCTCCTTATAGCTATATTAAGTGTTCAAAAATAAAATTGTAGGGTTTAACAAAATTGTAGATATTCCAACACAATGTATCACACACCATGCACAATTATATCTTTTGAATTCCATATCATGTGTTTTTGTGAATATTAAACATAAAAGCTTAACTATATGAGAATCAAATGAGTATGCATAAACCTTTGGTTGTGTTCGAGAAAACTGGCAGATGCATGGCATAATCAATGTAAAGTGTGTCAGATATTATACTATTTACAACATCAGTCCTTTCTGCAGTGTCAATTGATCCATAAATAAGACGATTCAATGATGTTAATTAATATTTGATATCGAGAATCTAATTATTAAGAGAAGGTTAAAGTTTTGAAATTCTATTAATTTTTTTCGTATAGTATCTCCTTTCTAAATGACTTTTGTATAGCATTTCCTTGGGGTGTGAAAAATATTTCCCTGCTCTTAAACCATAAATTTTGTGAGATCCATCAAAATATAATTTCTATATGACCTAAAGTGTCTAGTGTGAATATTGACCCATCAAGGAATTTTGATACCAAAGGATGGTTTTTTGTACTGGGTGCACACATGATCTGGTCAGTTATAACTTGTCCTTATTTTTCTTTACACTCAACATATTGGATTTCATATTCGATTTGTATCATTACTGATTTGGCCAACCGTCCCATCAAAGCTACTTTATTGAGGAGAAATTTCAACGGGTCAATCTTGGCTATGAGCTTTGTTTGATGGTTTAACATGTAATTCCTAAGTTTTTGAGTGGTAAAGACCATTGTAAGGCAGGAACATTCAATGGGGCTGTATTTGAGCTCATATCCTACAAGCGTGTGGATAATATAGTAAATTTCTCTTTCTATGCAATCATTGTCATTTTGTGCCTATAGTAGTACTCCCAATGCTAATGTGGTCATTGCTATATAGAGTATGCGATGAATATCATCAATAGGATGCATTAGAACTTGCAGTGTTAATAGATAATATTTTATCTGCTAAAAGGCCTCTTGACATCGATTTTTCCACGCAAATGGCACTCCTTTTCTTAGCAACTACTAGAATGGTTGAGACTTATCTACTAGTTGAGCAATGAACTGTCAATGGACCGTCTGATGGATTGTAATCTTCCTTGGAGCATTTGCAAATTTCTTATGTGTTTTGGCGATGGAATGTCTATGGTAACCTTTACTTTGGTAGGGTCAACCTCAATACCTCTTCTAGAGATAATGTACTGTACAATTCTACCCTATGTTACTCCAAACACACATTTCCTTGGATTTAGTTGTACTTTGTATTATTCTAATCTCTTGAAATTTTTATCTAACACCTGCAAATGATCACCCCTTGAAAATGATTTTGGTTAAGAGGTCATCCACATAATATTTCATGAGGGTATGCATGAGATCATAAAAGATGGTGGTCATGGCTCACTAATATGTAGCTCTGACATTTTTCAATCCAAATAACATGATATTTCAGCAATATGTTCTCCAAGGATATGTGAAAGTTGTTGTATTCTAGTCTTTAGGAGCCATCCTAATTTTATTCTATCTTGTGAAACCAACCATGAGGGATAGCATCTCGTACCCTATTGTTAAGTCCACTATGATGTCAAAGTTTGGTAAGGAGAACTTGTATTTTGTGCATGCCTTATTTAGATCTCTGAAATTAGTACATATTTGGATTCCTCCTATTGGCTTTGTCACTGAAACCAAATTGGAAATCCACTTTATGTAGTCAATAGGGAAAATGAATCCAACATCAAGTAACTTCTTTACCTCGGCCTTTAACATTAGGGCAATTTGAGGATTCATTTTCCTTAGCTTTTGTTTGACTAGTTTAGTATCATAAAATATCATTGGCAAGTGATGTAATACCAACTCAAGATCCAAACCTGGCATGTCTACATAAGACCAAGAGAAGTTGATATGTCTTTCTATGAAGAAGGCACAAAACTTTGGTTGCTCTATTTCTGCCAAAGATGTTACAAAGTGGACAATTTTAGGATTTTCATCAATGCCCCTATTGACTTCCATAGATTTCTCTACTAGAATTGGAAATTTCTTGAACTACCAAAAACATATATAGGGCTGAAGCAGAGAAAGAGGATTCCCTTACTAGGCTCTTAGGGTTTTTCACCCTAAGAGCACTTAGTTGAAGAATGACTCTATTTCCTCTAGGTTGATATATTTAAGGCTAAGTTCATTCAAAAGGGGGGGAGGGATTTGATGATGGTTGTGAATGTGTGTGATGTGTGGCTAATGCTGACAGCAAAATGAAACTAATCTAAACGTATGCAAATCTAATAGGGTAGGGTTGGAAGGAACACTCACTACCCCATGCTCTATGTCTCCCTTGGAAGATCCTTGAGGTGTCACACTACACCACCTTAACCTATAGGTCATATACCTTGCTTAGGTACCCCTGGTTCTCCTGGCCAACCCCACTATCATCTCACAGTCAAACTCCCAAGACTATCTTGGTGCTATGCCACTATCTCTTCCTTAACCCTTAATCTTCCCTAAAGGTTAATTACTCCCAACTCTCAACTTATTCTTTGAAGGGGTGTAGAGATATTTCTACTAGCTTCACAACATCTTCTTAGGGTTATTGGACAATCACCAAACTCCAACTCTCCATCGCTTACACCAAACCCTCACCTAGGGTTAAAAAGGCTACAAGCACTAGATTCCCAATTAGGCCTCCTAACCTAAGAAAAATGGATAGCTCACCCAAATCCTCCAAAAGACCCCCAATATTTTCTTGGAATTCGTGATACCCTTGCCCACACCTTGAATATTTTTAGGGTTTGGATCCTCCACTGTCCGTACACTGTCCTAACCCTTGGTTTAGCAATTTTAGGCTTGTTTAAGCCATTTTCTAACCTCACTGTGATCAGTTAGTTTGTTTTGCCTCCTTCCAGACTATTGAAATCTCCTCCTTCTTGCCAAGCCCTTGCAAGGAAACTAGCATCCTCTCCACACTATGGTTTTCTAGGAGATGGGCACCCCTGCAACCTTAGTACTCTGCACTCTTTGTCCTTCCTAGTTGGGCACTGCCAAGCTCGCCTAGGAACAGACTTCTTGCATGATTCCCTGACCCCTAAATACTCCTACCTCTACTATATTTACAAGCATGGAGCCTAGCCACAGTTTCCAAGAGCCCATACACCAGGTATAGGAGAAAAGTGGACTAGAACTCCATTTCTAACGATCTGCCAGTTAGAACAGTAATGGAAAGAAACTAGCTAACTACAATCAAAAGCTTGAAATGATGAAAACAAGCTAACTACTAAACCAACCAATGCTAGGAAGACAACTACATTACATTCCACATGTTTCTCAGTGCCTATTTTATACCATTAACACACTAACAAGAGCAAAACACAAAAAATTAGTCAATCTTCTCACTGTCCTCGCTTGTACTCATTAATTTTTTAATAATGCAAAAGCTTCCAATGTCTTCCAACCCATCTACAAGTCGAGTCACACCTTATATAGGTTTCCCAAAGTAGTTATGCCTCCCTTTGGTCAGACAAGTCAGTTACCAAGTGGCAAAGGTGCAAAATGTCTCATTTTGCCACTTTTGCCAATTTCCTAGAAACTAACAAAAATGAGTGTCTAAACTCATAAAATTTTCCACTCCTGATAGCTCCTGACCAAGGCATTTTATGAAGTCTCTAACACAATTCCAATGGTCAACATGACCTTTAAAGTATCAAAAAACTCAAAACTTCATCCTAGGTCCTCAAATTGCCTAGTGCTTCCTAGGTGCTCCTGCACCATTCTCCCCCTCTCTAAGAAACACTAAGGAATGGAAGGAGAGATCAATGATATATCAATGCCATGCTTCTTGAACTGATCTTCTTGTACCCATGTAGCCTCAGATTCATGCTTGTTCTTCCACTTGATAAGATGCTCCATGTACACCTTATGCCTTGTAGACTTTTGCACTCTTGACTTCAAGATTCTTTCGGCTTGTTGCTTGTCTTGAGTAGGTAGGGGTATGTTGTTGACATCCTTGAAGATCTCCCTGCTATTTTGAGCTAAGTTAGTGACTAATCCCTTGAATCTGATCAAATTAGCAAGATTGAAAACTGGTGAAATTCCCAAATCCGAAGGTAACTCCACCTCGTATGCATTCTTCCATACTTGGCTAATACCTTGCATGGTCCCACTCTCTTCATCTGCAACTTGGTTGACATTCCCTTCTACAACCTTGATTTTTTAAGGTGAACCATGACAAAGTCTCCTACTGCAAATTGTAATTCTTTTCTAGATAAATCCACCTTCTCTTTTAACTTTTGAGTAGCCTCGGTGACTGTCCTCTTCACCTGCTCTTGAATCTCCTTCATGGTCTAAGTGAAGTCCTTTGCATGTCCACTCCTATTCTCCATAGCTCCTAGATCCCTGAGCTCACATATCCCTCTTGGGTGCATTCCATACACAACCTCAAAATGGCTCTTCCCTGTGGTCCGGTTCACACTGTCATTATGAGCATACTCAGCCTATGAGATAACCATATCCCATGTCTGTCCATATTCTTTAGTTAGGCACCTTAGAATGTTACCTAGCACCTTGTTAACCACCTCTGTTTATCCATCGGTCTGAGGATGGTAGGCTGATCCAAAAGATAGGTTGGTACCCAACGTTCTCCATAGAGTCTTCCAAAAGTGACTCATGAACTTCACATCCCTGTCTGAAACAATAGTCAATGGAAATCCATGAATCCTGACAATTTCCTTGAAGAAAAGGTGAGCAATGTAGCTAGCATCATGAGTGGTCTTGCAAGGAATAAAGTGACTCATTTTGCTGAATCTATCCACCACTACATAGACACTATCAAATCCAGTCTTGGTCTTAGGGAGTCCTACCACAAAATCCATGCTCACACACTCCCATGGTCTGTTAGGATTGGGTAAGGGTTGATATAGGCCAACATTACTAGCTCCTCCCTTGGCTTTCATACACACAACACATTGCTCCACATAACTCTTGACATCTCTTGCCAACTTAGGCCAATAGTAAAACCTTTGCACTAGTTCTAATGTCTTGTTGATGCCAAAATGTCCACTAAGACTACCTTTATGCTTTTCTTGAATGAGGGTTTCTCTCATTGACCCTTTTGGAACACATAATTGATTCCCTTTAAACAATAATCCACTTTTCAAAGTATACTCTGAGTATTGGCTATGAAAATGATTCTCAAAGTTAGAACATACCTTGTAGGCCTCTGAGAAATATTAATCCTCCCCATAGAGATCTTTGAAACTCTCTATGCCAATGCTCTTGACCTATATCTCTTGCACTGTCAGCAATCTTCTACTCAATGCATCTGCTACCTTGTTCAATTTTCCCTTCTTGTGCTTGATGGTGAAAGTTAAAGCTTGGATGTACTCCATCCACTTCAAGTGTCTATTGCTCAACTTCTCTTGGGTGTTGATATAGGTAAGTGCCTGATTGTTTGTAAAGACCACAACCTCTTTGGGTAGAAGGTAATGGCTTCACTTCCTAAGTGACTGAACCAAAGCATAAAGTTCTAGGTCATAGGTAGAATACTTCTTCTTAGCTTCATTGAGCTTTTAACTAAAGAAAGCTATAGGCCCGCCTTCTTGGCTTAACACTCCTCCTACTACAACTCCACTAGCATCACACTCCATAGTGAACAATTTGTGAAAGCTTGGTAATAAGAGAATAGGTTGAGTTTCCACCTCTTGTTTCAGTTTCTCAAACCCTTTCTCAGCTTCTTGAGTCCACACAAACTTAGTTTTCAAATCACCCTTGATTGTTTCTAGAACTGGTGCGCATATGTCACTAAAGTTTCTTATGAATTACCTATAAAATTGAGCCAATCCATGGAAAATTATTACCTCTATCCCTGTAGTTGGTGTAGGCCAAATTAAGATAGCTTCCACTTTGCTTGGATCCATCTTCAATGATCCTTGAGACACTACAAAACCCAAATATATAAGTTCTTTTTTGAAAAACTCACACTTCTTTATGTTGATGGCCAACTTCTCCTCTTGCAGCCTTCTAAGAACCATCTCCACATGTTTGAGGTGTTCTTCTGCTATCTTGCTAAAGATGAGTATATCATCAAGATATACCACCACAAAAATCCCTGTAAAGTCTTTGCGTACCTCATTCATGAGCCTCATGAATGTGCTAGGGGCATTAGAGAGGCCAAATGGCATCACTCTCCACTCCTACAACCCATATGTTGTCTTGAATGTTGTCTTCCACTCATCTCCATCCTTGATTCTGATATGATGGTATCCACTCTTGAGATCCAACTTGGTGTAGTACTGAGCTCCTCCAAGACAATCCATCAAGTCTTCAATTCTAGGAATACGAAACCTATACCTAATTGTGATTCTATTTATTGCTCTAGAATCAATACATAACCTCCACTTGCCTCCATTCTTTGTTGCTAAGACTATTGGTACTGCACATGGGTTGATGCTCTTCTTAATTAATCCTTGATCCAACAACTCTTGCACTTGTCTAGCCACTTCCAAATTCTGATCCAGTGTAAGCTTGTAAGCTGCTTTGTTAGGCAATGAAGCCCCTGGTATGAATTCAATCTGATGACTAATGGCTCTCTTTGGAGGTAAATTTGCAAGTGTACCATCACTTACTATGTCCTTATACTTCTCAAGCAAATTTTGGACTGCTCCAGGTATGACTAGTTTTTCAGTCTTATCTTCCTCTTTGAACTACAACAAGACTACATATCCTTCACCTCCTTTATGTAGGGTGTTAAGGAACTCCTTCCCACTACTTAACAAGACACTTTGTGTCTTTGACTGTCCTTCATCATCTTCTGACAGTGACTGCAACTTAAAGGTCTTCCCATCCTTCTTAAATTAAATTGTATTCTCCTTTCCATCTTGGATGGCACTTCTATCATACTGCCATGGTCTACCCAATAGTAGATGGCATGCATCCATGGGTAATACATCACAAATTAGCTTATCCTTGTACCCTCCAATAGAAAACTCCACCATTACTTGTTCATTAACAAGAACACTCTACCCTTTGTTTAACCATGTCAATTTGTAGGGGTTGGTGTGGGGTACCTTCTCCAATTTGAGATTCTTTACTACCTATTCTGAGATAATATTATCTATTGAACTTGAATCTACAATGACCTTGCATACTTTTCCAAGTATTGTGCATCTCACTCTAAATAGAAGTCTTTGTTGTTTCGGTTCTTCCTTGACCGGTTGTCTGATCAAAACTCTTCTAAACATCAAATTCTCTCCCATTTAAGATTCAATATGACTGATATTTGGTGATTTAGTGCTCATGGTGTCCTCTTGTGCATATGCCACCCTCTTCTCAGTATTGGATGAAGTTGCTTTCTTCGGGCACCTATAAGCTGGATGGCCTACTTGACCACAATGGTAACATAATATGAACTGATCTTGCCTGCTTCTCTTCCTCTGTTTGATCCTCCTTGATAACCTCTACCTCTTCCATAACCTCCTCTAGAAGGTGCTTCACTTCCATGCTCAGTGAGTTTGGATTCACCTTGGTTTCTTTGTTCATTTCCTCTACCTTGGTAGCCACCTCTTTGCCCTCTTTGATATCTTTGATCTCTGCCTTTTCCTCTACCCTTGAAATTAATATCTTGTTTCTTTTTTAGTTTCTCCTCCACCTTAAAAGCCATTTGATAAAAAATATGGAGGTTGATTAGTGTAAAGAGACTCAACTCTTCTTGGATGTTACATTTGAGGCAATTTAGATACCTCACCACCTTGATGGTTTCCACTTCTTGCACCCTAGACATAAGACTTAGTTTTTGGAACTCTTCTGTGTAGGCAGCTACATCTAGGTCTCTTTGCCTAAGGTTTTTCCTCTTTTTGTGTAATTGGACCTCATAGTCCTCAGGTAGATAATACTCCTTCACTTTAGCCACCATAGCTTTCCAACTTGAAATGTGTTTCTTGCCTTCATTCTCTTTTTCTTCTTGTAGGAACTTCCACCAAGTCAATGCTTGTCCCCTTAACCTTGATTAAGCTATCTTCACCTTTTGTGCCTCAGTAACTCCATCACACTCAAAGTGATTCTCCATTCCTTCTATCCACTCCATAACCAACTCTGCATCCATTCTTCCCATGAAGATGGGTATGCCTTCTAACGCTTTGAGGAAGGATTCCTCTTTTAGTGGAGGATCAGGGTCTGGCTCTATGTCTTCCTCAACCTGATCATCAGCCTTGTCTCTTACTACTGCTAGTTGTACCTTCATCTTGCCTGCAGCCTCTACCACCTCTTTTAGCCTTTGCTTCATCTCTTCAACTGCCTCTTCAAGTTGTCTATTTTTCTCTTGTTGCTCTATCAAGTCTCTTGCCAATTCTGCATTGGTCACCATGGTGTTAGAACCATTTGTTTCAAGCTCTAACATACAAGTCTCTATCCCAAATCGTTAACTTACTCTGATACCAATCTGATAGGGTAGGGTTGGATGGAACACTCATTGCCGCATGCTCTGTGTCTCCATTGGAAGATCCTTGAGGTGTCACACTACACCACCTTAACCTATAGGTCCTAAGGCTTTCTTAGGTACCCTAGGTTCTCCTGGCCAACCCCACTATCATCTCACACTCAAACTCCCAAGACTATCGTGGTGCTATGCCACTGTCTCTTCCTTAACCCTTAATCTTCCCTAAAGGTTAATTACTTCCAACTCTCAACTTATTCTTTGTAATGGTGTAGAGATGTTTCTACTGGCTTCACAACATCTTCTTAGGGTTCTTGGACAATCACCAAACTCCAACTCTCCATCTCTTACACCAAACCCTCACCTAGGGTTAAAAAGTCTAAAAGCCCTAGAGTCCCAATTAGGCCTCCTAACCCGAGAAAAATGGATAGTTCACCCAAATCCTCCAAAAGACCCCCAATAGTTTCTTGGAATTCGTGATACCCTTGCCCACTCCTTGAATATTTTTGGGGTTTGGATCCTCCACTATTCGTACACTGTCCTAATCCTTGGTTTAGCAATTTTAGGCTTGTTTAAGCCATTTTCTGACCTCAATTTGATCATTCAGTTTGTTTTGCCTCCTCCCGGACTATTGAAGTCTCCTCCTTCTTTCCAAGCCCTTGCAAGGCAACCAAAATCTTCTCCACACTATGGTTTTCCAGGAGATGGGCACCCCTGCAACCTTAGTGCTCTGCACTCTTTGTCCTTCCTAGCTGGGCACTACCAAGCTCGCCTAGGAACAGACTTCTTGCATGATTCCCTAACCCCTAGGGACTCATACCTCTACTATATTTACAATCATGGTGCCTAGCCATAGTTTCCAAGAGCCCATACACCAGGTACAGGAGAAAAGTGGACTAGAACTCCATTTTTGACGGTCTGCCAGTCAAAATAGTAATGGAAAGAAACTAACTAACTACAATCAAAAGCTTGAAAGGATGAAAACAAGCTAACTACTAAACCAACCAATGCTTGGAAGACAACTACATTACATTCCACATGTTTTTTAGTGCCTGGTTTATACCATTAACACACTAACAAGATCAAAACATAGAAAATTAGTCAATCTTCTCACTGTCCTCCCTTGTACTCATTAATTTTTGAATAATGCAAAAGCTTCCAATGTTTTCCAACCCATCTACAAGTCGAGGCACACCTTATATAGGTTTCCCAAATTAGTTATGCCTCCCTTTGGTTGGACAAGTCAGTTACCAAGTGGCAAAGGTGCAAAATGCCCGATTTTGCCACTTTTGCCAATTTCCTAGAAACTAACCAAAATGAGTGTCTAAACTCATAAAATTTTCCACTCCTAATAGCTCCTGACCAAGGCATTTTATTAAGTCTCTAACTCAATTCCAATGGTCAACATGACCTTTAAAGTATAAAAAAACTCAAAACTTCATCCTAGGTCCTCAAATTGCCTAGTGCTTCCTAGGTGCTCCTGCACCATGTAAATAAAGTAAAAGTAGGCTAATGCAAACTAACTAACTATATGGCCTAAATGTGTACTTTCTAAAAAATGACAGAGTGGGATAGAAAGTGTGTACTTGGAGAAATGATGTGATAGTTGAATGCTCCTGGAAGCTCCTAGAAATTGCTAGAAAATGACAAAAGGAAACTTATGCCAAGAGGGGCGACCTAGTCCTCCAACTCAAAAAATTTCTCGCGATAAGTTTTGGGGAAATGGGTATCCAAAAACATAGAAACCCTTTTTCTGGCCTAGCATAGGGACAAGGTCACCAATAGGGGCGACTTAGTCCTCTTGTGGCTTTTTGAGGAATTAGGCTTTGGTTTTGTGGGTCCCGGTTGTTATTCCCCTATTCTGCAATAATCTGTGACAAGAAGTCCTGAAAGTGACCTGCAACTTGTCTTTTGTCCTTCCTATGGTTTGAGACTTGGAGTTGACTTGTGGAGAATGTTGGTACTTCTTTCAACAATTTGTCTTTCACCTAACCTACATCAAAATATCTGCAACCACATGCAAAGACCATAAATATTTAGGGTTAGGATATAGGGGTTTTCCTAAGTCAAACCCCTTTGTAGGTGATTAAACCCAAATGAGATTAACACAAAGGAAAGCAAGGTTGAATGATAACTCAATAGAGTAGCTTACCAAACCTTTGTTGATGGTTCGCAAATTGCATGATTAGCTTCAATGAAGGAGGTTTGAAAACCCTAATGCTTGTTTGCTTGATTGTGAATTCTTGATTTCTTGAATGTTGACAGAAAGAGAGTGAAAATGAGGATGGAGAGTAAAAATGAACCAAGAAAGAGACAAAATTGAGGTCGAAACCATTATTTTTACAAGTAAAACCCTAATTTTCCTAAAGTGCAACCTAATAGGCCAACCTTAGGGTTTAGGAGGAAAAATTCTGGTTGAATCTTGATTAAAACTTGAATTTTATGCTTAGAGGGACTAGGTTGCCCAAAGTGTGACCTAGTCTTCCTAGGAAAATTTTAATGATTCTCAAGAATTGATTTATGTTTAATAAAGTTTATTATATTTTCCTCTCGAAACACACTTAGGTCGGGACTAAAGATGCACTAAATGGAAAAATTTGCATATGAAAAGGGTTGATTTAGGGGTGACAAGCCTAGATAAGTGTGAAAATGTAACACAACACTTTACAACACTCTGTTTTATGGCTTAGGAAGGTGTAAGAATGTATTATTTAGGTATATTATGTTGAAAGTGTCTTAGAAAAGTGAGGAAATGTATTACAACACTTCACAACACCTTAGTGAAACACCATTAGGTTAGTGTTGAATTGCAAGCTTACAAGGCTAAATTAGGGTAATCAAGACCAAAATGCACTAAAAAAGGCCAAAATGAGTGAAAAAGTGCCAAGGTATACACTTTTTGGTGACACATTTCTCTTGACTTATGGGAAGTAAGTCCAACCCTCCATCATTGGGTGCCTCAAAGAGGTTTTCACCCTTGGATGTGTCTTTTATTTTTAATTTTTCTAGGTCTAGAGGCACTTTCAGTTTTCAGCTAAAGACCTTTCCTTTTTTATTTGATCATTTTCACTTTTGGAATTGGAGAGTTGGACATTCTCCACAAAGTAGGTTGTTTTTTCAAGATCTATAGTAAATCCAACTATATGATCCCCATAGGATATTCCTTCACGAAGTCCAGCTATTTCTTCATCATTTTTTATCATGTCTAAGGTGGGTGGCTCTTGTTGGTCCCAATCTATCAATTACGGGCATCCTCGAGGCATGCTATCATCAATGTTGTTTTTTATTTAGGGAAGAGGAGGGTAAGGTGAAAATGGAAGTATTTTCAGAATCCCAAAAGGAATCGATCCAAGATTGGCCTTCAGTTGGGTGATCAAATACACCAAGTTTATGAAAGGTCTTAGCTACATTGTAATCACTGGATGTGTAGGAGTTCCACTCCCATTCATTGGAGTCAGGATAAGCATGGTAATCCTTAGATATCTCGATATTTTTTAGTTCACTCTTCTGCCCACTCAAAATTTCCTTGGTACTAGGAGTGTTCACTTTTAAGGGTTTATACCTAAGCCCTATGCTCTTTGGCCACTTGGGAGGTATCAAAGGTTCTATCATTCCATTCTTTTGTAAATTGTGTCTATTGTGTCTATCATAACCTTTGTGTTTCATGATCTCAAAGCCTTTACCATATTGCTTAGTTAGGATCCATTTAGGTTCAACATCTTTTTTTTTTGTAATAACTAGGAGGTGGTGTCTTCTTCATTAATAGCCTCTTTACTCAACTCTCCCCATTTTGTGAATGTTGTGGTGGGAGATCCTTGAATAATGACCTTGGGTTCCTTTTTGATAGAAGACACCTTACCATGGGATTTTAAAGATGTGGGTGGTTTTTTGACACAATGGGATGTCTTCATATGTGAACCACAAAATTTAATGCTTTGGGTGGAGGTAAAGGAATGAGTCCTCTACAACTTTCTACGTTTTTCACCTGGGAGGAAGAGGGTTTTCCTTCACCAATTGGGCATTAAACCTTGTGATTCATTCAATACTAGAGATTGAATATGAAATGAAATTGCTAAGTATTGAAATGTAATATGTAAACCTAACTACTTAACCTAAACTAAGAGAGTCTATGATGCTAGAAAACACATGATGTATTATAACAATGCTTAAGGGAAGATTAAACTAAACAAAATAAACTATTAAATCAAATGGGTGCACCTAGAAACTATTGTAGACCGAAGAGGAAGTTGTGGAAGCCTTGGAAATCCTAAGAAATCTGAATTCAGAGTCAGCTAGGACACTTACGATAGGTGGGGCAACATAGTCCCTTTTTAGGTAAACTTCTTTGGATGCCATATCTTCCAACTAGGTCTCCATATCTACAAATTTATGTGTTGAGAACCTCTAGTGGGACTAGGTCACGACTATGGGTGACCTAGTCCCTTCCGGTTGTTCTGGAAAACTAAAAGTGGACATAGAGGCCTATGGACTATATGTTGTTTCTTCATGGGAATTAAGACTCAGATGTATAAAATAACTTGCAAAACATGAGTTATTTGGGTTTCTAATGTGGGGTTTTCCTTGGTCAAACCCATAGTTTGTATTTAAACTTGTAATAAGATAGAAAATCTATATAAAACCCTAGCCTTAAGTTTGTCTAGAACTAGGAAAACTTGAAATAATACAAAACCCTATTCTATTGTGCTAGAATAAGATGCATGTAAAAGATTTGGAATGATGCAAGAATTCAACCCTAGAAACCCTACAACATTATAAATAAGTGTAACAAGGAACACAAATGGGATGTAAACCTTAAATCTAGAAATGGGTTGAAAGTAGAAGATGTAGTCACTTTTAAAATAGTCTTTAGGTGTGATTTTGTGGCTAGTTGCACCTCTTCAACCTAGATTTCTCCATGAATCTCCATGGGCATTTATCTTCAACCTTTGCCAATGTGTGATCTTGAATGTGGAGTGAGCTTGAGATCTACAAAAATCCCTAATTTGTTGTCCAAAAGCTTCAACATTTTCTGTGAGAGAGATGAATCTTCTTGAGGAAGATGTTTTTGCACTTGATTCTTGGAGTTGGATGTCCAAAATGACTAAGAGAGAGTGGAAAAATGACCTAAAAACAAGTATTTATAAGAAACAAGACATAATTGTTGGGAATTTTGACCTAAGAGGCTAACACCCATTAGGAATTTTTGATTAAATATTCATTTTCCTGCTTGAAATTACAAAATCCTCAAAAAGGACTAGGTCACCAACTTGGGCGACCTAGCCCCACAAAGGGATTTTGAAGTGGGAATAGTGATTTTTGAATAATTTTGATCTTTGTTGTAAGGGGTTGAATGATTCCTTAGGTAGAATAGGCCTCAAAGCCAAAATTAACAAACCTTAGGAACCTATAAATGTTGTTTTAGGGTGATAATTGATGAAAGGGGATCTAAAATAGGACCAAGACGGGCACAAAATTATCCTTATATTCAAAGGTATAGAATTTTTGGTGACACATTTAGCCCCCACTTTAGCGCCCATATGAATCTACGCGCATATGTAAGCTAAAGGACTCTAAACAAAAAATGCAACTTATTTTCATAAAAGGATACTCATTTACAAGGTGAGAGAATGAAGCCCCTAGTGCAGTTATCTGCAAAACCACAATGTTAGGAATTGCATTCTGTGACACAAATTGGTTACAATTCCTACAAATACTCTTATCTAATCCCTAAAGATAAAATTTGAGGGTAGATGTATGCCCCCCCTTGATTCTTCTTGCTTTATGAAGGTGGAATCAAGGTAGCAATCTAACCACATCAAATGAGGACACACATATCAGAGGGCATTTCCAAGTACCATGCCTCATAATGATAGGTGAGTGGTGATGTAGGGCATGGAAATATGATTTTTACACAACAAACAACATAAAAAATGGAGCTCACTAGCACCTAGTATGTTGATTTTAATGAAGAGCACAAAAAAAGGCTATCATGGTAAAAAGGTACAATTGTGCACATGTGTGTAAAATGAGTTAGTTAAAAGGAATGAAAATAGAGTAAAAATGCACTTACTTTCTCATTTACCTTTTGTGGCATTGAAGAGTGATGAAGAGAGAGCAAGAGGATGTTGAGCACATGTGATTTCACCCTTTCAAGATTGGACGTGTTGCGGGATCAGGTGGTGAGCGACAATCGCCAACATGAGGTCAGTTGATTCTAAAACCTTTTCTTTATGATTTTTGAATTATAGAATGAATTTAATGCATGTGTAGATTAGAATAGGGTCCTATAATTTTTTTTTGCAAAGTGTTCCTTTTTTCCTAAAGTGCCCCATTTGTTCACAAAGTGTCCCTTTTGTTCGCAAAGTGTCCCTTTTGTTCGCAAAGTGTCTAGTTTCTTCGTGAAGTGTCCTGTTTCTTCGCAAAGTTTCCCAAAAGGGTTTTAAAGTGTTTAGGCTCATAGGAAAAGCACACTAGAACAATATTATCACACTTGCATGATCAATTAGAGTAGAATTGAAGAGATTGGCCTATTTAGATGGCATATTTTGATAATTTAGAGAGGTACCCACTCATTCTTGTTAGCATCTAGGTGGTAGGAAGCTAAGTTTCCTAAGAGACTTGGCTCCGAATTGATCAGCAGTGGAGACAAATCATCTGCAGGTAGTTAGGATATATTGGGCCCATATCTCATGCCTCCAATGAGATATCATGATGCCATGATGATGGCATTGCGTGAGCGGTGGAATGTTGACACGTGCACCTTCCACCAACAGATAAGTGAGATGACCATCATGTTAGAGGACGTCCATCACATAATCTAAGTCCCTATTCAAGGGGAGCGAGTGTGTCTGTAGAGAGAACCATCCTTCTAGGAGTAGTGGGTTGACATGCAGTACTACCTCGATGGTCCAATACATGATGATAGAGTTGCAAGGCAGATTTATCTGGCGATGTTACTATACTCACGAGCGCTAATGGTGAGGCAGATTATGATGCATACAGTAGCATTGGTCCTCTTTCTAGATGGGCGAGCAACACATCTAGAGGGTGGTCTAGTACATCTAGTATGAGGGATAGCAAAGCATCAGATGGTTTATGCCTGGGGACAATCCATTCTAGCACATTTGTACTATGACCTTGGTCAGTTTTTATTCCGAGAGATTAATAGTATGGTACATTGCATGCTCTTATAGGTATGGTTCTTGGAACATATCACATGTACCCAACCAATTGGCTTCCCCTATTTGACAAAAGTAGCCTATCCATGGGTGTTTGGCTGTCCATTACGATGTCTATGACAGTACAATTATTTTCACTTTTGGAGGGTGAGATTCGACCAAATAGATGACGATGATATCCTATGGAATCCATACTAGCTTGTTCTTCAGTGGCTAGATTACACCAGATAGTTGAGGTAGTTATAGATTAGCAGGTTCCTAGTAGAACAAAATGATCATATAGTGCATTTGTTTTACTATGATCGGGTTATGAGGCAGTTTGGATAGGTACAAACACCACCACAACCATAGTCATCATTCATGAGGTATATTCAGAGTGCTCAAAGGCCAAGGGATACAACACAGTTCACACTAGATGATGTCATCCAAAGCGACTTTGACTATTCCGATCATGATTATCCACCTGTGGATGATGCATATGATGTTGGGGCCACATGGGACCATGAGGAGTGGTGGAGAGCATCACAACTAGAGCTAGTGTTCCTGATGGATGAGAAAGTGGGAGATGCAGAGCCTATACCAAATGAGAGGGAGGAGAGAGAAAGGATAGAGCCGAGGAGACACACTATAGGGTTGTTGACATATTTATTGATATGATTGATGAGGATTATGATAATGATATAGACCTAGATTATGATGGATAGGAGGGAGAGGAGGTGGATGTAGAGCAGGATGAGGAGGAGGAGGAGGAGAAGAGAGTAGAGGAGCCACCCCTGAGTGATGATGAGGAGGCAGCAGCCAGGGACTGATATGATCAAGGAGAGGTCTCACCTATATATATGACAAGATCTTGGACATTAGTAGCAGTAGGTGCTAGCACTTATAGCTGAGGGGAGGCGAGCACATCATCCATGGACCCTACACAAGATGAGGTGGACATTCCACATTCTACCAGAGATATTGGTGATGATATTTAATTTTGATACATGTATGTTATATGTTGGTGTATTATTTAATGCATATATATATATATATATATCATGATGTGTATTGATGAAACTCTAGTTTGATTTTGTAGGGTCTGTCGAGGGTTGGCAAGAATTCCTACATTAGGCAACTATAGAGATAGTGTCAAAAATTCTTGATGAAGAAGAGAAAGATATTGACTACATGTGCCCCCACTAATCATGGAGTGAGAGCTAGATACCCTAAGACCCTTTGTGAGATTGTAGGTAGGTTATGAGGGCCTGAGGAGGTACATCTGTCGAGGGAGGGATGCACCATAGGAACAACCATCACAACCCCCAGTAGAGGTGGCACGATTATAGGCATAGAGGGACCAGATAGCAAGTGAGAAATAGTTGACACTTACGCGGATGGAGGGGATGGAGTTCATGCTTAGATTCGGTGGATCACGATCACGATCATGATCACACATGAGTATCTCCTAACATCCTACTATTGATGTAGCTCGAGCACCAAATCTTGAGGGATCTAGTAATAACAATCCTCAGTGACACTGTATACGATAATGTCATGTACACAAGACTTTTGATATATGTATATATGTGCATTTTGTATTTTAGATGGTTTAATTTTTGTGTGGATGTTAAATTACAATTTGATTAATTAAATAGCCTTTGGTAGAGTATTTAATTAATGGCAACGTGATTTAACAGAATGTATGTGATCTAATTAAAACATATTTACATTTTTCATTAAATACAACATAAAGAATAAATATGTTATGCACTTATGATTTTGAAGTAACATAACACACAGGAGGGAAAAGTGAATGGTATGAAATCTAAAATAATTATAAAAATGAATGAAATAACCACTTTAGTGTTCAAGACAAAAGCATAATGATGTGTTAAGAACGAAGGAATGAGAGAGCCAATAGGATAAAATCTGATAGTTGTAACAACACTACTCTATAAGTCATACCATTCAAAAGGGGATTAACCATAATACCTATGTAAATGTGTGACATTAATGGGATCTTTAAGAGGAGTTCCATCATGCTTAGTTAAGGTATAAGCACTAGATACATAATTCATATCGATAACATAGGGGCCTAACCAATTAGGACTAAATTTACCTTTGTTAGCGTAATCAGTGGTGGTGTTACATTGGTTTTCATATAAAACCAAATCACCTTTTTTAAATGTTCTAGGAATGACACCAACATCATGTTTGCATTGAAATTGTTTAGCGTAAGCTTGAAGATGCTTGACAATGTTGATGCGCTATTCATCAAGCATTTCAAGTTGGTGTAGATGTTGTTCTGCATAAGTGTCATTATTGACAAGACCTTGGAGAGCGATCTGCAATGTGGGGACTTCTAACTCTAGAGGTAGGATCGCCTCAGTATTGTAAACAAGGGTGAAAGGGGTATTTCCAATAGAAGAATGAAAACTTGTGTGATATGCCCATAACACATATTACAATTGTGTATGCCAATATTTTTGGTTTTGATTAACAGTCTTCTTAAGGATTTTCTCTAGGATTTTTTTGGAACTTTCAACTTGACGGTTGGACTAAGGGTATTAAGGTGTTGAAAATCGATGTTGAATATGGAAGGTCTTGAGAAACTTCTTCACATCATTGTTCTTAAATGGTGTGCTATTATCTGAGACTACTACGGAAGGAAGATTAAAGTGAGCGATAATGTGTTCCAATAAGAAATGACATATCATCTCAGCAGTTGTGGATTAGAGGGGAATGGCTTCAACCCATTTGGTGAAATAGTTGGTAGCAATGCTAATGAATGTATGTTCGACATAAGAAGATGTGGATATTTTTCCAATTAGATCCAACCCCCACACTAAGAATAGCTAGATAGGTATTTCGGCACGAAGCTCAAAAGTTGGAGTGTGGATCAAATGACTATGTTCTTGGCACTGACGACATCAAATAACATACACATAGAAATATTTTTCCATGTTTTTCCAGTAATAACCAATGCAAAGGAGTTTTTTCACTAAGTTTTTTTCTCCAATATGGCCGCCACATGTACCAGAATGAGCTTGTTCGAGGGAAACATAAGTTTCAACATGCTTGAGGCATCATAGAAGGATTCCATCAAAGTATCTTCTATACAATGTATCGGAAAGGATTATATACTTAATGGCTAACTTTTTGAGGCGAATGCGGGTATTTCTAGTTGTAGGTTCAGGAATGGTACCATCTTTGAGATAATTATAGATGGCATCATACCATTCACACTGATTATTGGGAAAAGTGGGAAAAACATCATCAGGTCTATCATTGACGAAAGGTTTCAAAATGGTGTGGATGGTAAAGACTAATTTTTCAAAAGGATCGATCGATAGGAGATATAAGAGAGGTTGCACTAGCCATCGCATCTACATGGTGATTATCTTTGTGAGGATGTTATCAACGGTGAACGAGTCAAACTGCTCTAAAAAAGTGAGAACAAGATTCTTATATTGTGATAGTTTATCATTTTTAGTTTGATAGAGACTATTGATTTGTTTAATCACTAATTGTGAATAACCATAGATCTTTATATCTTTAACCTGCATGACTAAAGCAACACATAATCCAATGATTAAGGCTTCATACTTATTTGTGTTATTCGTACATAGGAAATTGAGATGATAAGATGAGGGAATAGGCTTAAATATAGGTCGAATTAAAATAACTCTAGCACCAGAGCCTGTTCTATAGTTGGATCCATCAAGGTACAATTCCCATGTAGGAAGGTCTATACTAAGAACACTGTCATCAAGGAAAGCTTCATTGGGGGGTAACACTAAGGGTGAAGGAGCATTAGCTAAATGGTCAATTAGGGCTTGGCCTTTGATTGATTTTTGAACAATAAACTTAAGGTCAAACTCAGTTAACAACATGACCCATTTAGCAAGATGTCTTGAAAGATCTATTTCATTGAAAAGATATCTAAGAGGGTCAAAAAAATTCATCACTTTTACTTTGGCATTAAGTAAGTAATGTCACAACTTACTAGTAGTGAATACAAGAACAAAAACATTTTTTTTCAATTTTTGAGTAACGGGTCTCATAATCAAGGAGCGTTCTACTAATATAATAAACAAGATGCTCTTTACCATTGGGATCTTGTTGAGCCAATAACGCAGCAAGAACATGGGCAGAAAAAGCTATATAAAGGATGAAAGGTTGGTTGGGTATAGCAAGTTACAAAACATGTGGAGTTATGAGGTATTCTTTCAAACTCTCAAAGGCCTTTTTACAATTGTCATTCCAATTGAATTTGACATCCTTTTTAAGGAGATGCATGAAAGGTAACATACGATTGGCTAAGAAAGAGACAAAATGATGAATGAATTGTATATGTCCTTATAATGTACACAATTGGGAGATGTTACGAGGTGGTGGCATATTAATTATAGAATCATTTTTTTTTGTATCCACCTTGATGACTCTGTGAGATATGATAAACCCTAAAAGTTTACCACTAGCTACTCCAAAGACACACTTTTTGGGATTTAAATGCATGTTATATTTATGCATACATTTAAATATTTTTCAAAGGACACACACATTATCTTGATGGGTTATGGATTTAGCAAGAATGTCATCAACATAATCTTCTAGGATTTTGTTAATGTAATCATGTAGGATTAAGGTCATTGCTTGCTGATAAGTAGCGCCAACATTCTTTAAACCACAAGGCATCATAACCCAACAAGATGTGCCCCAAGCAGATGTAAAGGCTATCTTGTATTGATCTTGTGGGTTGATGAAGATTCGATTATACCCAGAAAATCCATCCATAAAGGATAACAAAGCATGTCCAGCAGTGGAATCCACGATCATGTCAATGTTAGGAAGAGTAAAGTTGTCTTTTAAAGAGGCCTTATTCAAGTCTCTAAAATTTGTACATGTCCTAACATGATTATCGGGTTTGGCCACTACGATAGTGTTTGATATCCAAGGAGAATAATCAATGGGGTGAATGAAACTCGTGCCAAGGATTTTTTCAAGTTGTCTTTTAACATGCAAGGCTATCTTAGGGGTGTGTGCAGGATCATGATGGGCCAAAAAGTGGCGATATGTAAGCCATATGATGGTCCATGTGGCTGACGACTTTTTTTTTGCCCAAAATTGATGAAACGAAAAGGGTTTTTAGAGGAGATTCTCAGCTTTCCACCAATATAGATTATGCTTTACTTTGAATTTAATAAATATATATTATTCATTCTCTATTAGAATTACGAATAAAGTCTTGATTGATAGGTCGATTGAAAAATATCTATAAATTTCAAATGGTATCACATTTTTTGAATCCGAAACATGTGTCACATTCTATGCTTCTCATACTATAGGATTAAAAAATAAAAAATTAAATTTCATGAATTTTTGACCAAGTTAAGGTGCTTAGACAAACAAGATTTTATATTTTTTAAAAGTTGTAATAAAAAATCATAATTAATTATTTACATGGGAAAAAATTATAAAAAAATATGCATCACATCTAGACATGAGTCCTCTACTTATATATAAAATCTTATAAAAAACTATTATAATTTTATTGTGCTTAGGGTGGTCAGACAGACACCTACTTCTTATGTTTACCCTAAAATTTAAATACTACTACATTGAAATTTCAAATTTTCACCAAATAGATTTTTTTTTTTAAATAAAGGTCTAGTAGTTTAGAAACTAAATTCAATTTTCTACAAATTCTATTTTTACATTTTTTTTGAAATAATATAGATAACTTATTCAAATTTTTACATCAAGTTGTCTAACTCTGACTTTTTGTCTTTTTATTGCCACTTAAGGGCCTATTTTTTCCATGATGATCCTGCACATACCCTTAGGATTCTTTTTTTGAATCTTTTGGTGAATGGGCTTAGTGTTTTCAGCAAGAAAAATGTTATGGGTAACTATTTGGGGATCTATTCCAGCCATATCAGAATATTTCAAAGCAAATAATTTGGGAAAGCTATGAAGCAAGGTTGCAAGGTCCTCTTGTTCTTCATCATGAAGGAACTTCCCAATCTTAAGGACTTTATCTTTACCATCGATATCCATTGGTATGTCCGGGGTATATCCTAAGGGGAGTGCATTGGAATTAGGAAGTTTAGGATCATATGGTTCCTTGCTTGTGTGAGGTTCATTAACATTATTAAAGGTGTGCCTAAAACTGATCATAGCACACGAGGCATGTCTCTTGTAACGAGAAGTCCTATCCGAAGCACCTAACAAGTGTTTCAAATAATTATTTTCATGAACATAGGTGAATAGGGGAGAATCCACACCAAGAAACTTAGGATTTTTAAGAACGAGGTTGGTTTTTTAAGAATGAGGTTGGTTCTCGATGTGCATGTTATAGTGTTGATGTTGAGAGAGGGTCCTTGATTGTCTTTTGTAGATTTAGAAAAGGAAAAACCTAGAGGTTAGTCTTAGTAACTTGCGTATTAGGTTCAATGCGTACACAAATGCCTTGCTCATGCTTACCAGATCCTTTTCTATTATAGCCTAATTTTTTCGCAATATCATAACCACATCCATAAAGTCTTTCCATTTCTTGTGGGCTAGGGGGTTGTTTATAATCCATCTCATCAAAAATTGTCATATATGTTGTATTTTCATCCAAAAGAGATGAGGTAGATGTGTGGGAAGGGAATTATTCTTGTTGGGTAGAGAGGACAATTGATTTTTCTTGTTGGGTATCCTCTTTTTGTGTGACAATACACTTACCCATAAAGGAAGGAGTAAATTCTAAAGATCCCCAATTGTCACCAAGTAAATTAAATAGGGGGTTTATCTTCAGGTTGGTCCTTCTTAGAAGGGGAAATATTGGAGGCAAGAATTAAGGTATGGAGAGGACTTGATGTGCACTTTTCAAGTTGTAAGAAACTCTTGGGTTTTTGGTCTATGTCAATTTGATAAACATTGTTATTATAGACATATATTTCATTTTTTGATGAAGGGTAAAGGGTACCGCATGCATCTCATGTATCCATGGTCATCCCAAGAGGATATTATAAGAGAGGTCATAGGGCATGACCTGGATAGGAGTTGGTAGTGTAACTATTCTGATAGTAATGGGTAAGGTGATGACACCAAGAGGTTTCTTTGTAACATTGTCAAATCCTCTAATGTATAAGGAATCAGATTGTATTTGCAATCTATCCACATGTAGCCTATCAAGAAGCTTCACACTGCACACATTTAGGGAAGAGCCATTGTCAACGATGATCCTTTTGATACCTATCTGATCATATTGGGCAATGATCATAAAGGATTCATTTTGTTTTCTTATATCTAATGGAGGGAGCTCATGTTCATAGAAAGTAATCTCCACATTAGTTGTGTTCATTTCATGTAGGAGAGCCACCACATCATTAGCATTCATACCAGGAGGGACCACTATCTATTGCAATGTTTGAATCATACAATGATATTTAGGGGAATTTTAAAGGAGATCCCAAAGGGATATCTTGGAAAGAGTTTTTTTAAGTTGTTCAACCAAATCATACTCCCTAAATTGTGAGTTTAAATGAGGAGCTGCAGGTAAGATGGGATTGGGAAATGGGAGGGAAGTGGAGGTAGATGGTTGTTGGGGATGTGGTTTATTACGGGTATAATGAGTGTGAGCAACGATATCATGCTTAGGATGGTAAAGGGTAAACTCAAGTAGGGATGAGGTTGGAGGTGTAGGGGAAGGTGGGTAAAGAACGAATCAAGGTTGGATGAAATTGAAATCTTTTGTTTTAGGTTGTTTATCACAACAAACCATAGTGGACGAAGTAGGGGAGATGAAATCCTGGAGAATGCCATCTAACATGCCCATATCATCATGAATAAAAGGTTTAGAAGAAAAGGGTGGGGAGGTTTTAACTTTATCACCACCAACCTTAGTGGATGGAGTGAGTGAGAGGAATCCTTGAAGGACTTCATCTAACTTATCCAAATCATCACTACTAAAGGGTTTAGATGATATAGTGTTCCTATAGTGAAGAAGTGTGTGCATTGTATCATGTGAGGTTGCTATGTTTTCAGGTGTATGTTCCACTAAATTTTATTTCAAAGCACTAGGAACTCCAATGGAAAATGAAACATGTAAAGCTCTAATGCTAGTCATAAATGCCATTTTAAGCTAATAATAACCATATAATAGAGATCAACAAAACTAAAATAGATCATCAACAAAAAGAAACAGAAAGTGCAAAATTTGGAAAGAAAATGCAAAAACTACTGATGTAAAATGTGTGCTGGGACTGTAGACACCTAAAAATGACCTAGGCCTGCAAACACTATTTTACCACCTTCCATCCTAGCATAATTGTAACATTTGAATTATGTCCCTAACCCACGTTCAACTATTAATTAAATAATTCATGATTATTTAATTAATTCATAAACTTTCATTCTTCATGATTATTAAATAGATAAATCTTATTTATTTAATTTAATATGTCACTAATTATCAAAGTCTTCTAATAATTAAATAAAGACATCAATTTATTTAATTAATCCTTATCATAAAAGTCTTCTTGATTATTAAATTAATATATTTTAATATATCTATTTAATATGTCACTAATTCCTAAATCCTCTCTTAATTAAATAAATTCATTTATCTATTTAATTAATTAACTACTTCTTCTAGATTAAATAATTATTTTAATTATTTAATTAGGGCATGTGACACTTCTATATTTTTAAATAAAACAAATCATTTAAAAATATCTCACATACTTAACTGATTCTTCATTTAGTAATTAATTTCAAAAATCAATTACTAATTACCTCACAAAATCTTCTATTTTGAATTAATTTAATTCAAAAGGGAAATATTCTTCTACAAATCAAGTAATTTCCAAAATTATTGATTTTCTAAAATCTCATCCTCTTGTCTTCTGATTTTTACTAATTTCATCTCCACTGTCACATTCAGTTTGGATTTAATTCATTTAATTAAATCTTATTTACACCTGTGGGTATTTTGCCCTAACCCTAATTGAGGTTGCCTTATTGAATCTTGACCTTTGATTCTAGGTTATTCCTCAATCTCTCATCTTGTCCATCCATTCAAAATTGCATTTTCTATAAAATGACAATCTTGATCTCATTTTCGGATCCATGATCATTTGTTTACACTTTTACTATAGGCATTCTAGGCTTTTACTTATTTTACTATTTTGCATAATAAGAATAACATTCTATATTGCAATAGTTTAGATTTCAAATCCTTCAAAGGCATTGGCTAGGGCTAGACATTATAGGATTGCTCACAAATTTGAGGGCATCATACTATTACAACAATCCCAAGAAGGTATAATGGAAGTGAAGCATGGAGGAGAAGAGACATGGGTGAGATCTATCTGATTCATCTCTTTTCTTGTTATTTTCCTATTGTATTTCATTATTTGAGTTATGTTAACTTGCAGGTACAACTAATAGTTTGTTGAATGTTTGCAGGAAGATTTTAGGTCATTACATTAGTGAACCCGACATCCTAACACTCATTTACAGGTTTCGTACGGCCTCGAAATTTATTTTTTTGCAAGTACAGGTGCACGGAAAGCCACAACTACAACCTACAGCAATGCAACTGCTCTATCGAGCTGCATTTGCGATCGCGATTGCCGCATTTCACACATTGAACCGCATTTGTGAGAAGCAGAGCCGCAACTACCTACCGAGCCGCATTTGACTAGTAAATCTTCATTTTTTGTTGAAAAATTTGTAATCTGGATCCGACGCATCCACGGCTAGAAATTGATTTGTTTTTATGTTCTTTTTTTTTTCTAGATTAAAAAGAACCAACCCTAGGATAGGCACATTAATTGGAAAGCTATCAATCCTAAGATAGGCAACATTAATTGGAATTTATCAATCTAGGATAGTCACCACATCTATTTTTTGTTGGTTAAAAATGAACACCATGATTTTGTGAAGCAACATCTTCACCTAGAATAGATAATCTTCATTTGGGCTTAAAATTGAACACTTTCTTGCTGTGCTTGTGGGGTAATAGGTATATGCTCTCCCCTTTACCGGGTGATCAAAAAGCCAGACTTACCCTTTTTCTTTATGCATTTACTACTTTATTACAACCTTTAGAAGGCTTGTCGTAGTGGGAAAAAGTACTCACCCTATGGGAACGACCTAAGTGGGAACACCTAAAGCCAAGGTTTCCAACCCACTATAATCAAAAGCAAGTTGTTGATGAAAATCCAACTTGATAGTAGTTGACAGGATAACCATCCCCAAAGCCTTTGTTCTAAAGGTTGGGAGCTCTCTCGAGGGAGTATATCCATTGTCACACTGAACAGAAAGACTTACTAAGAACCTAGTGTAGTAGCCAGCCGTGTCAGTAACCAGACATCCTTTTAATCATGGTGCAAGGGCAGGGAAGAATCTCCCCCCAAGACACTCACCATATAATCACCACAGGTTGTTTTCTCAGGGGATTTAGTATCCACTTCCGTCACCTTGAGTATGCACCTGGAAAAGACAAAACCACGGGCGCCCTCTAGGGGGTGACAAGGCTATGTGAGTCGACGTGATTTCAAGATTTGGGTTGTGATTGCGAGGATGACCCACTTGAATTTTAAGAGTGAGTCTGTTTGAACAAGCATTTCACATTTTTGATTTCTATGTTTTCCAAGAATTCTTAAAAATCTTCAAACAAATTACAAAATCACAAATCTGAATCACAAAAACTGGTCGAAAACTACAAACTGTATTCGGTTTTTTTTTCCTAAAACTGCATATTGTGACGCAAGCGCTCTGCTCCACCACATTTGACATCTGAAAAATGCATTCGCCCTGATGAGCCACATTTGAGCCATCAAGAGCTGTATTCGCTCTATCAAAACGCAATCGACAATTACAGAGCTGCATTTGCAACCAGTGAGCCGCATTCAGTTAACTGAGCTGCATTTTCCAAACATAAACCCACATTTGCAAGATAGTGTCACAATCGACACTTCCAAAACTGCATTCGATTCTATGAGCCGCATTTGCTCTGTTGGAATGCATTTGCTGCGACGCATTTGCAGAACCTACAATCAATTTATCATTGTCAAAATAGAAATTCCACAACTTGTCTAAAATCCAATCAAGTCTTCCTTCACTGTTTCAAGTCAAACCAAACTCTAAATTGCTCAATCATCATTAAAACATTGCATTTTTAGATACCATCTAGCCCATTAGATTGCATTGGTAGCTTCACCACCTCGTTAGGCACTCACTTTTGCAGATTTTAGGAGTTGACTCTTGTCATTCATTGTCCAAACTTTGCATTCATCAATAAGTTATCATTGGACCCAATTACCTTTGTCATTTTGTCAATCCTTTGGTGAATTATTTCCCACTCAATAGTCTAGTGTGGAAATTTCACTTTGTCCTAGTTATAGTCCTTCCACGGTCCATTGGTTTTCCAAAAACTGAATCATTGCAAGAGCATTGTTTGTCCAAGTTTGTCCTCTTTAGATCTCTCATTAGTAAGTACATCTTAGGATCATTTATTGCATATAATTTAGTGTCATTCAACTTGCATCCACAAGTCCTTTTCATAGCATCATTTTAAAAAATCCAAAAAACCAAAAACATAGTCTCATATTTAGATCATTTTTTCCATCATCCCAAGTTGAGAAAAACTTTGTATGGTTGAAACTAGACTATAGAAAAAGAAAAGACTCATGGATTCCTTTGGAAAAGATACCAACTTTCTTGGGTTCACAACTGGCATGAGTTCATTTACTAATGCCACGAATAATCCTTGTTTTGACATGGAAAATTCCAACTTCGATCCTTTTAGTGAGATGAACATCCCATCATCTCCATCACATCTTTTTGAACCATTTATCCGATGGGATGAAAATGGTGATGTCTTTGAAGAAGACATAAAAGATGCCGCTGAAAACCCAGAAGTGGCCTCTTTTGTGGAAGAAATGGTCTTAAGTGACTCGTCTAGATTCCTAGCTATGCTCCTTGACCAAGGGGATAAGTTACCAAAGGGATTCGATATTAACACTCTTAGACCAACTTCTCCCACTCCATCATCATACAATTCCTCCATGGGAGCCTCTTCGCAAAACATCATCAACACAATCAATGCTACCTCCCTTGGTCACACTACCACCACAACCAACACAACATCTATTGGGGGATCATCTTCTCAAACCAACACCACATCACAATCCATCCCCCAACAAATATCCACCATTCCTCCACAAACAATGGGGGCAACCACATCAAACCTCTTTGGAACTACATCTAGTTCCATGGGTACATTAGCAAACCTACTATTAGGTTCTTCAAGTGCCATTGCAACCAATCATCTAACCCATTTAGGAGAAATAAAAGAAAGATTTTTCATCCAAGGCACCCAATCCACTTCATCACAAGTCAATACCAGCATTCCTATGACCCAAAACACCAACACTTCTCAAGGTCATAATCTTTTATTTGGGCAAGGCAATTAAGGCACGCAATCATATACCCCATTTGGGCATCAACAAGCTCAAAATCAACAAGGCACTCCATTCTTCACTCCATTTGGCAATCAACAAGGTCAAAACTAGCAAGGTCCTCAAATCCAGTCCAATATGGTAGGATATCATATTCCCACTTATGCTTCTCAAGTCCATACACAGCAGCACATCCCTCACCAAAATACTCATTTCCAACAACCGCCTAATCACAACAATCATTTTGCTAGCCGGTAACCCATTCCCAATCAACACATCTCACAACATTTGGGGAATCAAATCACCTCCACCACCAACATAGGTGATGCTACCAACCATCCAATGGTAGAAGCACTCACTCACCGACTCACTGCTCTTCAAACACAAGTGGAAACCTTGCAACAATCCAATAAAAAATCATACATGTCACATGACTTGTGTCCTTGTCCGTTTGACACAACTTTATATATGCCACCATTTCCTCATGGATATGTGGTCCCTCATTTTCCCAAGTATAAAGGCAAAACAAACCCCCTTGAACACATAAGGGAATTCACAACTAGTTCTATTGACATTGCTTATGAGCAAACTTATCTCACGAGACTCTTTTCTAGAAATATTGGAGGTCATGCACTAGAATGGTTCTCACTCTTGCCTAAGGGAATAAAAACTTGGGATGAACTGGCAAACAAGTTTGTCGAAAACTATGCTTACAATATCGACATAGACATTGACATCGCCTCCTTATGCACACTTACCCAAGAGGATGCAGGAGAGACTTTCATTCCATTTTTTCAAAGATGGAGAACCTTAGCAAGCAAATGTCTAGTAGAAATACCTGAAAAGGAGAAAGTAACCATGTTTGTGCAAACTCTCCTTGGACCACTAAGGTATGGATTACAAGTACATTGTTGCACCACTTTTGTTGACCTTGTTGAAAAGGGGGTTCAACTGGAAAAAGCCTTGATTGCCAAAGGCGAATTGAAATATGGTGGAAAAACCATCAACACAACCACCAATAATAACCTAAGTAGCTCAAACGACAAAAACAAATACTGGGTTAAGAACAAACACATCACAAATGACGGTGTAGTTGATGCAAAAACCATCAATGCAATAGGTCATGTACTCACAATCAAAGGAGTACACAATCAAAACGCACCTATAACTACATCGACACCAACTGCCAACGCTATCCAAAATAATCATTGTCAATCTAACCAAAGGCAGTTGCGTCAACCACGATAGTTCCAAAAGCGTACATAAACCCCATTGGGTGAACCTATCGAAACTGTCTTAAAGAAACTTCTTTAAAATGGCATCATCACACTAGAAGAGCCTAAACCGTATGACCCTGGTTAGTTCAAGCCATCATGGTGGGATGACAATTCATTATGTGATTACCACCGTGCCAAAGGGCACATAACTTCCTCTTGTCGCCAACTGCGAAATCTGGTGCAAGATCTCATAGAGAACCACACAATTGAGTTGGGTGGTCAATCTTTTTCATCTAATGCAGATCATACCATACACAAAAACCCACTACAGGATCATGGTCAAGCATCCTTGTCTGGCACAAAGCATACAAACAATTAAGCCAACCATATCCGTCCGGCCTATAATACTACTCGTCCAACATACAGTTATCCTGATGGTACTATTATTAACAATCTTCGTGCTACTAATGAAGATGAATCTGTTAATACCATCAACATTAAAAGAGCCCCAAAATGCAATGTGACTACGTGTAAAGGGAAAGTCACTAGCCCGGGTCCTTCTGCCCATCAACCAAAGATCACCATACCTAGTCCATCTGCTAGACAATCCACCCCAAAATCAGAGTTCAACATTGTTGAGCAGTTAAATAAAACACCTGCTCAAATATCCATTCTTGAACTACTCCATATTTCACCCATGCATAAGGCCATCATTGATAAAGTACTACAAGAGTCATTCGTCCCTACCAACATTGATGTCAACCATTTTGAGACTATGGTTGGATACCTGAACTCGCCTCACCACATCACCTTTTCAGACAATGACTATTCCTCACCTAAACCATCACATAATGACACCCTTCACATTGAAGTCTTTGTCCATAAACATAAGGTCTGACGAGTCCTAGTAGATGGCAGAGCAAGATTGAACATCTGCTCTCTAAAACTGGTCAAATCTCTTGGTTTTTCTAATGCTTGTGTAGATGCTAGCAAGAGCATCATCATTAAGGCATACAATGATGAAGAACGTGCTTCCAAAGGAGTTATTACAATTCCTCTTCAGGTAGGACCTGTCATCATAGATACAACATGCCAAGTCCTGGATCATGATATACACTACAATATATTACTTGGTCGTCCATGGATCCATGCTCTAAAGGCTATTCCATCCACCTACCACCAATGCCTCAAATTTCCTTTTGATGGAACTGAGGTCACCATCCCAAGAGATCCTGATCCATTCCAATACTGTACCAACCTGCGCGCTACTGCTGAGCACCAGGTGCCCATCAATCGGGAGGCTTCATCTTCCACATCATCCAAATACATTGACCCAGCAATAGTTACAAAGTCATCCATTCCATCATCTTCTACCACACCATCTCCATTGACCTCCATCCCAAGTAAAGATATTCAGATCCAGGACCTTGGTTGTGGGAAATTCAAATTAAATACGGCTTATTGTATAACCACAATACCAAAGCCACCTAAGGTCTATGGTAGACCATGCTTTGCAATTGAGCCCAAAGTAACTTTCAACGTTCCACCAAAAAGCATTTTTCATGGTGGGGCGATATGGTTGATGAAGACATCATTGACATGGATAACTAGATCTAAAAAGACCCAACAGAGTTATCTCCACTATCGTTGCATCTTTATGGCAAAGGATATGATATATGCAAAGCCCAAGGTTTTGATGGGACTAGCAACCTTGGAAAGAACAACAATTGAAGAAGGGAACCTATTATTATAACAACAAGACCAAGATACATAGGGCTAGGGTTCGACCAACTCAGAACTGACGATCAATGTATCTATGAATTTTCAAGTAAGGACGTAACGGCAACAGAAACTGTCGGGAAAAGTGAAGAATCCCTAACTTAAATGGACTCAAATGAATGGGAATGGGGATTTGCCAAAACTGTCAGTGAATTTGACATTGATGAAATATTCTTAGAACCTGGCCAACCTTCCTTTGAAGAATGATTCCACCAACAATATAACATTGACCCTATTGACCGACATTCTAAAGACAAGAAATCGGTGAGCATTCCTTGGAATCCAGAGGAACACAAAGTGTCATCGGAAATACTTGAATCACCCCACCCCATTCCTGAGCCCACCCATGAGCCTGACCTATCTGAGCCCATCATCCATACTTTTGAAATGCCTACTACTAGTCACGATGTTGATAATTTCATCCCATATTATGATTTTGAATTTGATTCATCTGACTTAGAGTATGGACCATCCATTGCATCAGACACGGAAGTTGGAATTGATAACTTTTTCTTTACACTTGAGGCATCAATTTGCACACTTTCCACATCCTCCCCATCCTTCACCAACACTGATGATGGAATCCCCCTTGTTTACCCACAACTGATCGACTGGGACCAACAAGATCCACCGGTAATGGACATATCTCAAAATGACGAGGCAATTGTAGAATTCATGGGGCTAAGAGAAGGTATTCCATGGGGAGATCATAAAATAGGGTTCTCCATAGATCTAGATTGTACAACTTACTTCGGGGAGACTATGCAATCCTCTAGTCGCAAAAATGCAAAAAGTAAAAAAGAAAAAGAAATGCCTTTAGGTGAAAACCGCAAGGCACCTTCTGGCAATAAAATAGTAAAAACAAAGGACGTATCTAAAGGTGAAAACCTCTCTGAGGTGCCTAAGGATGGAGGATTGGACTTTCTTCCCGTAACACAGGAAAAATCAGCTATGCTTATTGAAGATATAGTGGAAGTTAACCTAAACACACCAAAGAATCCTAAAATTGTTCTCTTGGCTGCATCATTGTCAGATGAAGAAAACCCTGAATTCAAACAATTCTTCACAGACAGAAAAGTTAACTTCGCATGGTCATATGTTGACATGCCAGGGCTTGATCCTGAATTGGTTCTACACCATCTTCCTTTAATTCCAGGAATCAAGCCGGTCAAACAAAAGTTGTGCAAGATGCACCCACAGATTGCACTACTTGTCAAGGAAGAACTAAAAAAGTTACTAGATGCTGAATTCATAAGGTCAATTGATTATGCGGATTGGATATCAAACATTGTTCTTGTTACTAAACCAAATGGACAAATCTATATCTGCACAAATTTCAGAGATTTAAACAAAGCTTGTCCAAATGATGACTTCCCCCTACCAAACATAGACATGATTGTCAACCTCACGATAGGATATGAGATGTTATTTCTCATGGATGGCTTCTCAGGATATAACCAAATCAGAATTGCAATAGAGGATCAACATAAAATAGCATTCACTTGTCCTTGGGGAACATACTGTTGGAATGTCATGCCTTTTGGTTTAAAGAATGCAGGTGCAACATACCAAATGGCCATGACAACAATCTTCCATGACATGATGCACATTCTAATGGAAGATTATGTGGATGACCTATTGGAAAAATCTTTGACAAGGACAGAACATCTCAACGTCTTGGATAAAAATTTTAGACGGCTTGAGGATTACAAGGATAGATTGAACCCAAAGAAATGTGTCTTTGGAGTCACTTCAGGCAAGGTGCTAGGATACATTGTTTCAAGACAAGGCATTGAGGTTGATCCCGCAAAAGTAAAAGCAATTCTGGACATGCCTCCACCAAAGGGAATTAGAGAGTTGCGCACACTTCAGGGCAGATTGCAGTCTATTTGTCGCTTCATTGCACAGTTGGTAGACAAGTGTCAACCATTCTAGTATCTACTCCGCAAGAGCATTCCATTTGTATGGACAGATAAGTGCAACATGGCCTTTGAAAAAATCAAAGAATATTTATTAATAGCTCCAGTATTAATGCCACCTATTGAGGGAAAACCACTGATTCTATATGTATCTATAATGACAAATGCACTGAGGGCATTATTGGCACAGAATGACCATGAAGAAAAAGAAAGAGCCATATATTACATCAGTCGCACATTAATTGGGTATGAACTCAACTATACACCCATTGAACGAGCATGCCTGGCACTTGTCTTTGCGGCACAAAAACTAAGACACTATATGCTAAGTCATCAAACACATCTGATAGCAAAGATTATCCCATTAAATATCTCCTAAGTCGAGCAGCATTGACAGGTCGCTTGGAAAAATGGGTCATGATCTTAAGCGAATATGACATACAGTATGTACAGTTCAAGGCTATAAAAGGATAGGTAATAGCAAATCAATGGCAGATGCACCAATCCGAGCTACTCATCCGCTAATCACTGATTTTCTTGATGAGTCAATCTTTCATGAAGAACCAACTCTACCATGGAAATTATACTTTGATGGATCCCACACTGGGCACGGCTCAGGAGCAGGAATATTATTTATCACTCCACAAGGGGATTCAATTTCTAAATCATTTCGGATTGCTTTGCCTTGTACAAATAATATTGCAGAATACGAGGCATTGGTCACAGGTCTAAAAATAGCAATTCAATGGAAAATTCAGACAGTCCCTGTATTTGGGGATTCTCAATTAGTTATCAACCAAGTGAATGATGACTATGACACAAAAGATGAAAAGTTGCTCCATTATAAGCGCATGGTGGATAGTTTCTTAATGTACTTCAAAATGATTGCATTTGAACAAATCCCAAGAACACAAAATAAAGCAGCTGATGCAATGGCTACCATTGGATCTCTTTTAGACATCCCTAAGAATGTGTCACAGTTTGAATTTCTAGTAGAACAACTTCTGATGCCTACATATGATATTCCAGAGTCAACAATGGTGTGTGAGATTGTTGGTCCCAGCTCACCTTGGTACCAGGATATATACGACTACCTTAAATCTGAAATCCTCCCAGCTAACTTGTCTAATAACCAAAGAAAATCCTTCATCTAAAAAGTAGCCAGACATACCATTGTCAGTGACACCTTATACCACCATGCCTTTGACAACACCCTTCTTCGCTGTCTCGACACTGATGAAGCCCAAAAAAATTTACGAGAAGTACATGAGGGTATATGTGGATCTCATTCGAGTGGTCCAACCTTAGCTAGGAAAGTCACCAGACTGGGGTACTATTGGCCGACATTGGAAAAAGATGCTCTTCAGTTTGTCAGAACATGTCAAAAATGTTAGGTGCACAGTGATCTGATTCATGCACCTGCACAAGAATTGAGACCTATCACTTCTCCATGGCCTTTTGCACAATCGGGACTCGACCTCATGGGTAAGATCCATCCATCCTCTTCAAATGGCCATAAATTCATAATAACCGCCACTAAGTATTTCACTAAGTGGATTGAAGTTGTCCCTCTAATCCACATCACTGACAAGCAAATATCCAAGTTCATCCTAAATTACATCATTTTTCGGTATGCTGTCCCACAATCCATCATCACAAATAACGACATTCCATTTAAAAATCAGGACGTTCATGAACTCTGTGAGCGATTCCACATTCAACACCATTTTTCCACCCCATACTACCCACAAGGTAATGACCAAGCTGAGGCATCCAACAAAACAATCCTTCGCATTCTGAATAAGACCGTCAACGACGCTGGCCGAGATTGGCACCTCCAACTTAATCCTGCTTTATTGGCCTATCGTACCAGTATCTGCACCCCCACTGGAGCCACTCCATTTTCCCTGGTCTATGGATCTGAGGCCATATTACCCATCGAGGTCAAAATTCCTTCTCTCTGAGTCTCTTTGAAAGGAATGATTAATGATGAAGAGTGCAGACATACTTGCCTACATGAACTAGAAATGCTACAAGAAAGATGACAAAATGCCTTAAATCATCTGCAGGCATATCAAAACTGTCTTTGCAGAAGTTATAACAAAAGAGACATGGTGAGAAAGTTCAAAATTGGTGACTTGGTTCTCATGCAGAATCCCATAAATCAAGTAGATCGTGAAAATCCTGGCAAGTTTGAGGCTAATTGGCTTGGTCCGTATATCATTACTGTTGCATTTGGTTTCGGAGCTTATCAGTTGGCTACACCTAATGGAGAATAGTTAACATAACCTATCAACAGTTTACACCTGTGAAAATTCTACACATAGCATCAGAGACCTTGGGCTAAAAACCTACAAAATACAAAAAAAAAAAGAATTTGAAAAATGACAAAAATAGTAAAAAGAAATGAACTCATCCAATAGTGAAAACTTGGCAAACAGGTGCTTTGGATAGGTACCAT
>CM021108.1:31685779-31759675 GCA_007115665.2 Sequoiadendron giganteum | reverse complement strand
CAAACTGTTGTTCTTTGGACAATATCATTGGTCGTGTCAAACTACAAGGTCTTTAAGTGTACGATGTAGGCAAGGCCATCAATCGATGGACCCCCGAGGCCGCACTAGGTCAGTCCATTAGGGTTCATGGCACTATACATTCACACATGTCAAACTATCTTCAAATCAAGCAAATCTTATCAATCTATCAACAATATGTTTCATCAACACTTTCAATCAACTCAGCATGTCAACAATGACATGTAGTCAAAATCATATCAAGACAATTTATCATGGCAAAACTTTGGGTTCTTTTTCACATGTGTCCTTTTGAAGAACAACTGTCATCAACTTTCTTTATGCTCTTAGATGTGTCCTTCCTAAGCATCGTCGTCATCATTTGGAATCATTGATTCTCCTGACTCTGAGAATCGATCTCCTAGATATCAACGTCATTTAGGATGTGTCCTTCCTAAATTTGATGTCACTCGACAAGTAACAAACATTTGACATTACAACACTTGGCAAACACTTGGCAAACTTTGTTTTTTCTGTCTTTTGATGATCATCGGGATATTAGTTCCTTATGTCTTAGGAACAATGACATATCATGATGATTATCCTTGTCTACTTATCACTCTACTATTAGTTTCTCCAGGATGTCTTGACTTAAGGATTTAGAGAAGCAATGACATAGTATGATGATTTTACTGTCTATTTCTTACTATCAAGTGGCTAGTTTCTCCATGATATCCTATCATCAAGATTTAGAGAAGCAACAATGTCTCATGATTGGTTTGGTTTTTCTAGGGGTTGGTCATGATAAGTGGCTAGAGGCAACTGTGTTCCTTACATGAGTTATGGTCATCCTTTGTCTACGACTGTTGATCTACGTGATGGTTTGACCTTGCACACTATTGAACTATGTCATATCATAGTGTTTGTTGACTATCATGATATTTTTGCCCAATGATGATTAAAAGTGCAACAACTAGAATAGCACTATAGCATAGCTTTGAAGGATTTTTAATTTCTGCACTAACATGCATATCTTTCTTCGCACTAACATCCGTCTTCGTCTTCTCTTCTATGGTTCTCTGATGATATACTGTGACATACAAAAATAGAGTGGCATACATAATGGCATAATCATTTCATATTCACATCTGCATATATCAAATACCATAATTCACATTGCATAAACGTAATCATTTGCATTCATTCATAAAACCATCATCTGCATCAACATATAAGCATCATAAATAAAACATATGCATCAACATATAGGAATTACATCATCACAACATTACACAATGCATACATACATTACCACATCCAAAATTGCATTCATAAACATAAGCATAAATATCCATACATCTCATAGCATCATGAAAGCATAACATAAGCATCTCATAAAAACATAGAATACCATAACACATTACATCATATAGGCCACATCAAAACTGCATCACATATTTAATCTCAAAAAAATGTTATGTCACAAGATAGAGTCAAATGATATCCCAAAAATAGAGCTCGTAGGCTCGAATATTAAAATATACATGTGTCTAAAACAAGTCCTAGGATGGTCCTCCTCCATCTCGTGGAGGTGAACAGGGAGGTGACTACGACTGAGTCATAAGGTGAACAGTGAACTGAATGGGTGTCCTCTCCTGCATCTGACTCTGTGATCTTGAGGGATCGGTAATGGGAGGCTAGCTCTACTCTATCTGCTGCCCTGAAGACACTGATCTATGACCATGCTCTTACCTATGGCTGTGCCCTGATGAATGTCTATGAGAGCTATGAGATCTGTGGCCTGAAAACTACCCTGATGTAGTAGACCCTCCAGCACTGGTGTGACTACTGCTGTGAGATCGGCTGATGTGTGTCCAGTTGCCACTACCTATCTTGCTATAGGATCGAGACAACCCTGGGTCCTATCTCTTAGGTGGAATAACCTACTCATATAGTACCCTGTATCAGCTCCTGCTCTCTACTAGCCTAGCCAACTCTCGGGCCATATCCCTTGTCGGCCCAGAACATAACTCTGCAAACTCTAAAACCCACCGCTCTAACTCTTGTCACCGAATGATGGCCTGATCCCTCTCAACTCGAGTGACCTCCAACTCCACTGCCAAGGCCTTGTTCTGAGAGAAGGCTGCATCTAGTCTGCTCTACAGATCAGTGATCCTCTAGTCAATCGTGGAATCCATGGGAAAAATGGGTAATCTATCACCCTCATCATCCCCAAAAATCATGTGCTCCTACAGCCACTGATCTGCCTCGTCCTCCTCCTCATCCTCCTCATCTCTCTCCCCATCGGCCCGAACCTCCTCCACATCTATGTCAAGAGGATGTCCCCCAACAAGTGGATCCGCCTCCACTCTATCCTCCGCAGCCACCTCTACCTCCACTCTATCCTCCATCACCACCTCTACCTCCACTCTCTCCTCCACTGCCACCTCTACCTCCACTCTCTCCTCCGCCACCACCTCCACCTCATCCTCACCTCCTCTAGCCTCCTTGGCTCTCACCTCCGGCTCTCTCTCCTCCCCCTCCTCCTGAATAGGTGATAATGGTACACCACCTACTCTCTATCGTACTCTCCTGGGCTGCGTCCGCCTCAGTCATCTCTCCTCCTCCTGGCACCCTTACCCTCTCCCCCACCTCCTCCATCTCCTCCACTTCCGTCGTCACCTCCACCTCCTCCACCTTCGTCTCCCCTATCTCGGCCTCCATCCCTACCTCCATCTCTACCCCTGGCTCCTTTGCCATCTCTCCCTCCATCTCTGCCACCCCGACCTCTCCTTGGTACTCGTGGAATAACTGATCTCTGATCAATGGGCAGTGGACCATCTGGATCTGTCAAAGGAATGGGCCTGTGAACCTACCACCAGGTGTCAAACTCGGCCAATGTGCCTGCATCTGCTAGACCCCCCTCCATACCCACTGAACAGCCACCAAACTATCTACCTGCTGCTCTACAACGGTCACCAATATGGGCGGCCCCCACATGGTCTCTCTAGAAGACCGAGCATACTGTGCTGTGCCTACTAGCACAATTTGCTACTCCCCAAACTAACATAGTACCTGCTGGGGCAGGTACATCTCAATGATCTGTTGTGTCTGCACCGTGTGGCCAATAAGGTACCGAAACTGTCTACAAAAGGACAAGTGGCCATCCTCATCTGACAACTAGGCACAATCTCTGTACAACCTCCACACAAAACTGATCATCGTGTTTATCTAAGGATGCTAGTACTCGATATCTCCAACACAAGTCTGGTTGACTGATCCTGCATATAGATAAACGTATGGCATCCCATCACCTAACTACTGCATCTGTATTGGCGATCGAAAGATAGGAATACGTTCCCATACCCAAATCATGAGTAGGGTGGTCCTGCAACTAATACTATGTCCCTGGAGATAGACTACCTCATGCAACTGGTGGTACAACATGGCCAACAAGCATGGCCCCTAAGCAAAAACGGTCCTCTGTGACCTCATGCAAACAAGAATATCCCCCCATCCAATAGGAAATCCGTGACCACAATGAGCTGGGATCAGCAATCTGGTGATCAGGGTCATCGGTCGGCTAGAACATCCCAACCAATCTCATAACCGTCTAAAGCCAACTATGCACCATCGCTATCCTCGTACCTCTCTGTCAAAACCTGTCATTCTCGATGTGGATCATAGACCACCCTCTCTCCACTAATCAGAATGCAGAGAATGCGGTAAACATCCTCCAAAGTCACAGTCGCCTCTCCAGTAGGCAGGTGGAACGACTAGGTCTCAGAATGCCACCTCTCGCAAAGAGTAGTAAGCAAACCTCTATTTGCCTGAATAACGGGCATATATGTCACATGGTATAGGCCTAGGGCCATCAGCCACTGCCTTTGTCTATCGCTAAAATGATATCAGAAAGCATAAGTAGCTGGCCAGAACTCCCAGGTATAGATGGGCACAAGCCGACTCTGCACAAGGAAAGGCAGAGGATTAGAACATATTGAGAAGCATTATGGAAATTTTTGTACTACTGGCAAGTCAAGGGTACAAAAAAGTTAATCTCGGCACAAGTCAACAAAATTCAACTTTGGTCAACTTCAATTGCGTCGCATTGACCACAAATGCATCACAACCAGTCAATTGTGGCTCAAGGAAAGACAAATGCGTTGCAATATATCAAATGCATCGTTTGGACTGGAAAATGCACAATCTAACAATGATTGCGTCGTTAGGCTTGTCAATTGCAGCGCGAATAGTCAAATGCATCACAACTTTATCAAATGCATCGCAAAGTTATCAAATGCGTCGCAAATCTATAAATTGTGTCACAAAAGGCGATTGTGTCCTTTACCCTTGTGAATGCACAATCGCACAAATGACCTATGCTACCTGTTGCACTTGCATCATGACGTAAATAAATGTGGTGAACGCGAAGGCATTTGCAGCTTTCACAATAGCGTTTGTGTTGCACCGCAATTGTTATCCCCCCATTTAACCCTCATAAATGCATTAAAATTGAAATTTGACAATTTGGATAAGGTACTTACGGGTGCAGCTACGCCCTTGGGTCGTCGGAATGAGCGCATGCGATATCCATGGTGTGTAGTTGTAAGAATCACCATCCTTGCTCAGAGCTCCGATTTCTAAAAATTTCTATATAATAAATGAGAAAATGACATTTGGTTTAACCTTTTCAACCTATTTATAGGCTGAAAATTAGGGTTTTGACCTAGTAGGCTGTATTGGAGGCTCATTTGACAACCTTTGACTGACATTTTGGTTGACTTGGCATCCTCCATTTTTGAAATCGTTCGCGCCATTACAAATCTGGTCATCAATTGAGGTAATCAGGATATTTTCCAAATTTTTCTGACCCCGGGCCCAAATTCAAGAATTTTCCCGAGGGGGCATAGGCATTCCATACCTCCGCTGGGGCATATTCTGGACTTGTTTTCTTTGCCACAATGCGACAAGCTGCATTATGACAAAGAGGGGCAAATGTAGACACCTAAAAATGACCTAGGCCTATGAACACTATTTTACCACTTTCCATCCTAACATAATTGTAACATTTGAATTATGTCCCTAACCCACATTCAACTATTAATTAAATAATTCATGATTATTTAATTAATACATAAACTTTCATTCTTCATGATTATTAAATAGATAAATCTTATTTATTTAATTTAATATGTCACTAATTATCAAGTTCGTCTAATAATTAAATAAAGACATCAATTTATTTAATTAATCCTTATCATAAAAGTCTTCTTGATTATTAAATTAATATATTTTAATATATCTATTTAATATGTCACTAATTCCTAAATCCTCTCTTAATTAAATAAATTCATTTATCTATTTAATTAATTAACTACTTCTTCTAAATTAAATAATTATTTTAATTATTTAATTAGGGCATGTGACACTTCTATATTTTTAAATAAAACAAATCATTTAAAAATATCTCACATACTTAACTAATTCTTCATTTAGTAATTAATTTCAAAAATCAATTACTAATTACCTCACAAAATCTTCTATTTTGAATTAATTTAATTCAAAAGGGAAATATTCTTCTACAAATCAAGTAATTTCCAAAATTATTGATTTTCTAAAATCTCATCCTCTTGTCTTTTGATTTTTACTAATTTCATCTCCACTGCCACATTCAGTCTAGATTTAATTCATTTAATTAAATCTTATTTACACCTATGGGTATTTTTCCCTAACCCTAATTGAGGTTTCCTCATTGAATCTTGACCTTTGATTCTAGGGTATTCCTCAATCTCTCATCTTGTCCATCCATTCAAGATTGCATTTTCTATAAAATGACAATCTTGATCTCATTTTCAGATCCATAATCATTTGTTTACACTTTTACTATAGGCATTCTAGGCTTTTACTTATTTTACTATTTTGCATAATAGGAATAACATTCTATATTGCAATAGTTTAGATTTCAAATCCTTCAAAGGCATTGGCTAGGGCTAGACATTATAGGATTGCTCACAAATTTGAGGGCATCATACTATTACAACAATCCCAAGAAGGTATAATGGAAGTGAAGCACGGAGGAGAAGAGACATGGGTGAGATCTATCTGATTCATCTCTTTTCTTGTTATTTTTCTATTGTATTCCATTATTTGATTTATGTTAACTTGCAGGTACAACTAATAGTTTGTTGAATGTTTGCAGGAAGATTTTAGGTCATTACAGGGACTAGGTTGCCTAGGGTGGCGACTTAGTCCTGCTATGAGTATTTTTGAGTTTTCTATATGTTTTCTGATGAAAATTGCAGTTTTTTGGAATGTAATATGTAGAGGCATATTATATATGCCAATTTTTTGTATTATGGAAGCAAATGAAGGCCAAATATGAGTCTTTTTCAATAATGCAAAATGGCAAACCCTAGGTTTCCTTTTTAAACAATGAAACATTCAATGTACTACTAAAGATAAATTTCCTAGGAGGCAAATGTAGACTAAATTAGAAGTACAATGTGTTTAAATGTAAGTCACCAAAATGAACCACAAAATTTAATGCTTTGGGTGGAGGTAAAGGAATGAGTCCTCTACAATTTTCTAGGTTTTTCACCTAGGAGGAAGAGGGTTTTCCTTCACCAAATGGGCATTAAACCTTGTGATTCATTCAATACTAGAGATTGAATATGTAATGGAACGTGTTAAGTGTTGAAATGTAATATGAAAACCTAACTACTTAACCTAAACTAAGAGAGTTTATGATGCTAGAAAACACATGATGTATAATAACAATGCTAAAGTGAAGATTAAACTAAAAAAAATAACCTATTAAATCAAATCGGTGCACTTGGAAACTATTGTAGACCGAAGAGGAAGTTGTGGAAGCCTCGAAAATCCTGAGAAATCTAAATTCTGAGTCAGCTAGGACACTTACGCCAGGTGGGGTGACCGAGTCCTTTTTTAGGTAAACTGCTCCAGATGCCATATCTACCAACTGGGTCTCAAAATCTACAAATTTCTATGTCAGGAACCTCTAGTGGGACTAGGTCGCCACTATGGGTGACCGAGTCCCTTTCAACATATTTTGAAAATTGAAAGTGGACACAGAGTCCTATGGTTTGTATGTTGTTTCTTCATGGGAATCTGGACTTAGATCTATAAAATAACCTATAAAACATGAGGTATTTGGGTTTCTAATTTGGGGTTTTCCTTGGTCAAACCCTTAGTTTGTATTTAAACTTGTAATAAGATAGAAAATCTGCATAAAACCCTAGATCTAAGTGTGTCTACAACTAGGAAAACCTGAAATAAGACAAAACCCTATTCTATTGTGCTCTATAGAATAAGATGCATGTAAAATATTTGCAATGATGCAATAATTTAACCCTAGAAACCTTAAAACATTACAAGTAAGTGTAACAAGGAATTAAAATGGGATGCAAACCTCAAATATGGAAATGGGCGGAAAGTAGAAGATGGAGTCACTTTGAAAACATTCTTTAGGTGTGATTTGGTGGCTAGTTGCACCTCTTCAACATAGATTTCTCCATGGGCATTTATCTTCAACCTTTGCCAATGTGTGATCTTGAATGTGGAGTGAGCTTGAAGACCTGCAAAAATCCCTATTTTGTTGTCCAAAAGCTTCAACTTTTATTGTGAGAGAGATGAATCTTCTTGAGGAAGATGTTTTCGCACTTGATTGTTTGAGTTGGATGTGAAAAATGACTAATCGAGAGTGGAAAAATGACCTAAAAACAAGTATTTATAAGCAACAAAACCTAATTGTCGAGAATTTTGACCTAAGAGGTCAACCACCATCGCTAATTTTTGATTAAATATTCATTTTTTTGCTTGAAATTACAAAAATCTTCAAAAAGGACTAGGTTGCCAACTTGGGTGACCTAGTCCCATTAAGGGATTTTGAAGTGGGAATAGTGATTTTTGAATAATTTTGATGTTTCTTGTCGGGGGTTGAATGATTCCTTAGGCCTCAAATTCAAAATTAACAAACCTTAGGGGCCTGTAAATGTTGTTTTAGGGTGATAATTGATGAAAGGGGACCTAAAGTAGGACCAAGACAGGGACAAGTTGTCCTTTTCTTCAAAGGTATACAGTTTTTGGCAACACATTTAGGCCCCACTTTAGTGCCCATATGACTCTACGTGCATATGTAAGCTAAAGGACTCTAAACAAATAGTGCACCTTATTTTCATAAAAGGATGTTCATTTAAAAGGCAAGAGAATGAAGCCCCTAGTATAGTTATCTGTAAAACCACAGTGTTAGTAACCGCATCCTGCAACACTAATTCATTATAAGTCCTAGAAATCCTCTTATCTAATCCGTAAAGATCAAATTCAAGAGTCGATGTATGCTTCCCTTGATTCTGCTTGATTTACAGAGGTGGAATCAAGGTAGCAATCTAATCACATCAAATGAGGACATCCATATTAGAGGGAATTTCCAAGTACCATGCCTCATAATGATAGGTGAGTGATGATTTAATATGTTGAAATATGATTTTGATTCAACAAATGACATAAAAAATGGAGCTCACTATCAACTAGTATGTTGATTTTAATGAAGAGCACACAAAAAGGCTATCATGGTAAAAATGTATAATTGTGCACGTGTGTAAATGAGTTAGTTAAAAGGAATTAAAATAGAACAAACATGCACTTACTTGGTCATTTACCTTTTGTAGCATTGAAGAGTGATGAGGAGAGAGCAAGAGGATGTAGAGCACACATGATTTAACCACTGTGAGATTGGACATTCTACGGGATCAGGTGGCCAGTAGCAACTGCGAGCATGAGGTCAGCTGATTCTAGAGCCTTTTCTTTGTTATTTTTTAATTAGAGAATGAATTTAATGCATGTGTAGATTAGATTAGGGTCCTGGAAAAAATGTTTGCAAAGTGTCCCTTTCTTTCGTAAAGTGTCCCATTTGTTCGCAAAGTGTCCCTTTTTTTTGCGAAGTGTCCCTTTTGTTTGCGAAGTGTTCCTTTTGTTCGCAAATTGTCCCTTTTGTTCATGAAGTGTCCCTTTTCTTCACAAAATGTCCTATTTCTTCTGTAACTATCCCAAAAGGGTTCTAAACTGTCTAGGGTCATAGGAAAAGCACACTGGGTGATCCCACAAAGCTGGTTTACAATTTATGAGAGGAACTGATTTTTGCTGAATTCACATATTTTTAAAAAATATAATGATTTAAGCCATTAAAAGTTCCATTTTAAGGATTCCAATTGAAGAGGTTTTGATCAAACCACCTTAGATGAAACCCGCTTGGATAAAAACTTGCTAGTTTTAAACCATACCTATAAATGAGTCTCCTTTACACCTGTCAAAATGTTGATAAAAAATCATTTTTGATTTACCTTTTGGGGGATCAAATGAATTCATTTAAAATTTATTTGAAATTATTATGGTAGTCCTTGAAATGAGCTATCCCACGAATATAATTTTAATATGTTTTGGTTTTATTATGTATGTGTTTTTTTAGTAATATTAAACATAGGTTTTTCATCGAAAATCAGGCTCTCTATTTTGCACATGTGGAAAAATAGAAAATTATCAAAAAAAAAAAATTAAAAATATGTTCGTGTTGGGTATTGATGTCCTTGATCCATTAAAAATAATAATTTAAATTTTGATACATACATAAAAAGTTATGTTGTATACAATCCGCCTATGTTTGAACTGCAATTGGTTTGACTTTGAAACTATATTAAGGAAAAAATATTCAATAAAAAACTATGAGACCAAATGAAAGTGCTAGATATCATAGTTACAAATCTAAATTCGAAAAAATTAGAATTTTATCCTTCATACAAAAAAAATTATGTTGTATACGGTGAGCGTCACTTTTTAAAAATGTTGTTTTATGAAAAAGACTAGTTTTCATGGGATATGGAAAACGAAGTGCAATCTTATTAAAAAAAATTTGAAAAAAATATTTTTAGAATCTACAGACAAAATGTGATGAGACTCTAGTTTGCATTATCTTCAAATTCCTCACAATTTAGCCGCTATAGGTTCCTGAATGTGAAGATTTAGTTAAAAATAATAATTGCAGTGTCCATTTTGGCCAAAAATTGTAAACCACTATTGTGAGATCACCCCACTAGAACAATATTAGCACACTTGCATGAGAAATTAGAGTAGAATTGAAGAGATTGGATTATTTATATAGCATATTTTGATAATTTTTATAGGTACCCACTCGTTCTCATTAGCGTCTAGGCGGTAGACAACTGAGTTTCCTAAGAGCCTTGGCTTTGACTTTATCAACAGGGGAAAAAGAGCATCTGTAGGTAGTTGGGATACATTGGGAATATCTCATGCCTCCCATGAGATATCATGATGCCATGATGATGGCATTTTGTGAGCAGTGGAATGCCGACACATGCACCTTCCACCTATCGATGAGTGAGATGACCATCAAGTTAGAGGACATCAATCTAATACTGTGAGTCCCAATTCAGGGGGATTGGGTGTGCCTGCAAAGGGGATGGTCCTTCTAGGAGCAATGGGAAGACATGCAATATTTCCTTGACGGTCGAGTACATGATGATAGAGTTGTAAGGCAGATTGATCTAGCAATGTTACTCTACTCATGAGCACTAGTGGTGAGGTGGATTATGATGCATACAGTAGCATTGGTCCTCTTGTCAGATGGGTGAGCAACACATCTAGAGGGTGGTCTTGTGCATCTAGTATGAGGGATTGTAGAGCATCAAACAATTTATGCCTAGGGATGATGCATTCTAGTATATTTGTACTATGACCTTGGCCGGTTTGTACTTTGGGAGCTTGATACTATGGTACATTGTACGCTCTTATAGGTATGGTTCTTGGAGTCTATCACATGTGCTCGATGAGTTGGCTTCCTGTATCTGACAACAATAGGTTTTCCATGGGCGTTTGGCTATCCATTACGATGACTATGGAAGCAAGGTGATCCGCACTTTTGGAGGCTAAGATTCGACCAAATAGATGAGGATGATATACTATGAAGGTTGTACCACCTTGTTCTTTAGTGACCAGATCACACCAGATAGCTGAGAAGGTTATAGATGAGTAGGTTCTTGGTAGGATGACACAATCACATAGTGCATCCATTTTACTATGATCGAGTTATGAGGTAGTTTGGATAGGTTCGAGCACCACCATAGTCATGGTCATCATTCGGGAGGTCTATTTGAGTGGTCGAAGGCTAGGGGATACAACACGGTTCACACTAAATGATGTCATCTAGAGTGACTCTGACTATTCCGATCATGATCAACCACCTGTGGATGATGCAAATGATATTGGGCCACATGGGACCATGAGGAGTGGTAGAGAGCATCACGATGAGAGCCAATGTTCCTAATGGATGAGCCAGTGGGAAATGCAGAGCCTATACTAGATGAGGGGGAGGAGAGAGAGAGAAAGGACAAATATGAGGAGACACGCTACAAAGCTACTGACATATTTACTGATATTATTGATGAGGATTATGATGAAGATGCAGACCCAGATTATGACTTATAGGATAGAGAGGAGGAGGAGGAGAGAGTAGAGGAGCCACTCTTGAGTTATGATGAGGAGGCATCGGCCAGGGACCAATATGAGCAAGGAGAGGTCTCACCTATATATATGACTAGATCTCAGACAGTATCAGTAGTAGGTGATAGCACTTATAGCCGAGGGGAGGCGAGCACATCATCTATGTTAGCTATAGAGGATGAGGTGGAAATTCCACATTCTACCAGAGATATAGGTGATGATATTTAATTTTGATACATGTATGTGATATGTTGGTGTATTATTTAATGCATATATATATCATGATGTGTATTGATAAAACTTGGGTTTGATTTTTTGGGGCTTGTGGAGGGTTGGGTAGAGCTCCTACATCAGGCTACCATAGAGATAGTGTTAGAAACGTTCAATGAAGAGGAGATGGATACTGAATATGTTCCCCCATTAATCCTAGAGTGAGAGCTAGATACCCTAAGACCCTTCGTGAGACTATGGGTAGCTTATGAGCATTTGAGGAGGTAGATCAGTTGAGGGAGAGCTGCACCACAGGCATAGCCATCACAGCCCCCTATAAAGGTGGATAGATTGGAGAGAGAGGTGGCTCGATTATAGGGAGAGAGGGATCGGATAACAGTTGAGCAGCGGTTGACACTCACATGGATGGAGGGGATGGATTTTGAGCTTAGATTTGGTGGATCACGATCACGATCATGCATGACTATCTACCGATGTCCTACTACTGATGCAACTCAAGTACCAGATCCTGAGGGATTTGGTAATCACAGTCCTCAGTGACACTGTATACTATGATTTCATGTACAAAATACTTTTGATATATGTATGGATGTTAAATTACAATGTGATCAGTTAAATAGCCTTTAGTAGAGTATTTAATTAATGGAAACATGATTTAACAAAATGTATGTGATCTAATTAAAACATATTTATAACTTCTGTTAGATAGAGCATAAAGAATTTAAATTTGTTATGCACTTATGATTTTGAAATAACATAAAACTTAGGAGAGAAAAGTGAATAGTATGAAATATAAAGTAATTATAAAAATGAATGAAATAACCACTTTAGTGTTCAGGACACAAGCATAATGATGTGTCAAGAACAAAGCAATGAGAGAGCCAATATTGTTGAAAAGGCCCTTGTGTGTTGCTTTGTAGAGGAATACTCATACCAAGACCTTATTGTGATGTGTTAGTATTCAAATTGATATTTGGTGCGATGTTAGGTTTTGGGGATTATGGCTTAGGCCCATTGATGTAAACCTCTCACATTTTAGGTGGATTGCTATTTGAATTTTTTTTACTAGTGGAAAAAGGATTAAAAAAGGAAGTCCCCATAGCATTAGATTTCGAGCCAAATAGATTAAATATGTTGCTAGGAATTTGTGACATAGCATGTGAGCCTTGTGCTCCAAACATTGGTGTTGTGTTTATCGTTATAGTTTTTTATGGTGTTCTCCTAATGGTATAATAGCACACACTTGTGGGATGGTATGATTAGGAGTAGATGTGTCATGCCATTTGTTTTGTGTGGTCTCATTAATTGGTGTTGTAGAAATTGTGTTGACATCAAAACCATGAGGAAGTTCAGCTCCACTTTGTAGAAATTTTACAAGAAATCATTATGGGGTCTTATGCTACTATTTCATCTACAAACCATGCTACACTAGGGTCTTGTGCAGCTGCCCTAATTTATTCTTCAATCAAAGGTGTATTGATATCTTATATTGTGAGCTTCTTAAATGGATTTAGAAATGAGGGTTGTTCCTTAGGTGCCTCATTCGAAGATGACCTAAGTTTCATATTGCTAGTTGTGTTGAGAAAGGGGTTTTCATTTGTGTAGTTCATTTCTTTTCTTTTCCTTTGTAATTTATTATTTGAATTTTCAATTTTAAATATTATAGATATCAATTTTTTTATTTTTTGGGAAATTAGAAGAATTGCATGTAAATACTACTCATTTTATCATTTCAAATCTAATAGTTCAATGAGTAAATCAAGTATCCTAAAATCGGTCAAGAGCAGAATTATCAACTATTTTAGCACCATTGTTACATCACACTCATTGATCAAGTTCGAGCTTGAAAATCATCATGATTAAGGCATCAATTATGTCGAAGGAGCTACTATGATCTATCATGACAAATAATGAAAATGTATTGAGATACTCTACATGAGAGTTGCAACAATCCATTATATTTTTTGAGCTAACCATTGGCATGTCTATCAAGAATTCAAGGCATCCATCCATCAATATCAATCAACTTTTGTGTGGCATCTCTCCTTCAATTATTTTCACATCAAGGTAACATTATAATTTTCCACTTAGCAAAATCAATGAATTATTATTGTTTTGACTATTGCCCAATGTAGGGCATGCCCTATTGATCATCATCAATCATTGTATGTGGAGGTAGAAATACCAACATAGGGTTTGACTTAGGTAAGCCTCTATAAAACACAACCTTTTCCCTTATTTTCATGTGTGTAGGTTAGATTGAGAGTTTTCAGTAGGTGACAGTTTGGGAAAATAGGGTAGAGAATACATTCTTAAGTTCAAGCTTTTAAGATTTGAAAAAGGAAGAGTTCAGTTTAGGGCATAGGCTGCCCAAGACCAACCAATTTAGGCTCAAATTCACAATGCAGGTTCCTTACTCTTATTAGTTCTCAAATCTACGCTAGTTTTGTAGCTTTCCATTTTCCCCTATCCACTAAATTATATTTTTATATCTAGGATTGTATGTCAAATAGGCTTGTCAAATCTAGCACATCAAATTTATCATCCTCATAAAACCCTAGGGGATTGACTCTCCATTGTGGCAACAAGCTTATTATGAAACCCTAAGCAATTTATGTTTAATGTTGAGTCAAATGAAAATGAGATAATCTTAGTTATCCTAAATGAATCTAGGATCACTTTTCCTACTCAATATTTTGGTGAATCTGATATATCCCACACTTGCGAAAAATATTATTTTTCATTGCATAAAATCTAAAAATTGAATTTTAAACCTAGGTTCTTTGAAAATCTAATGTTCATTTGCATTTATTTAAAAATAAATTACATTTTCATTATTTTTGTTTAATGAATAAAAACAAAAAAAATGCTAAATGTTTTAAATTAAATTCCATAATTTTAGATCTGATTTATCCTTGTTTAGAGCTTAGATCTAAGTTATTTTCATTGAACATTTTATTTTGTCAAAATTGTATGTAAAATATAGTTTGAAAATCATTGAAATCACTTTAGATGCCAAAATTTAAAGTTATGAGATGGATATAAAAAGGGAAAATATTTGGATATTAAAATCTTATAAAAAAAGATAAATTAATATGAAAATGTCTCCTTAATGTGCCCTAAAGTGTTGTCCGCTGATTGTCACATGCTAAAAAACTTATAACAACCATAGGAAATTAATAATAACCCATCATTAAAGTGACTAAATAATTATTAAATTAAATATTTCTAGTTTCCTATGGTATTCCAACTTGAAACATAGCTAGTTGGTGTCATTAGGAGACAAAAAAAGAGAAAAATGAATCAAATAATATTCTTGTTATCATGAAATTGTAACCCAATTGATGTGGCATGTGGACCATCATATGTATGATTTATTTTTCATTCAATGAAATGATATAAATATCATTAAAACTATTTCCACTATCATTTGGCAATAGGCTATACATTGAATTGTACAATATGGTTAGACTATTGAGAGCTTTGGAATTAGAATATCAACATGACACTAGGTAAACTAAGAACTTAATGTCAAGTGGATATGTGAACCCACTTTTAAGAAAGATATGAATATATGTAGTGACATAGTGGACTTCAATAATTACATGTGGGTTTGAATGAGGTTATTAGGTAAATATTTTAGGCTTTTTCTTTATTCAATATTACTTTTGGTTTGTGTACTATGCACAGTCATGATGAACCTATGGTGAAATGGGCTATCAAAGTTGTCTTGAAAATTAGAATATCAACATGAAACAAGGTAAACTAGTAAGGGCTATTACTAGGTCAAGACTAAAATATTGTACATTTGTTATTCTTGAATGTATCCATTTCTTATCTCAAATGAATTATTAAACTATAGTAGGCCATTGAGAGATGGGAGATTAATAAGAAGTGATGTTCTTTAAAAATATTATATTAAGTATCAAGAATAAAAATGAATATTAAATTATGAGGAACACATGCTCCATACTATCATGATATGATAATTCTTTTAACATCATAACCCAAAAACCCATAATTACATGTACCCAACCATCGTAACAAAAAAGAGATAATTACAAATATAATCCATTCCCAACAACATCTAACATTTCTACTCTATTCACACTTGTTAGGATCATAAGTTCCTATTGGAGGTTCAATGTACTCAAGTTGAACATCCTTGATCATAAGTTGGTAGCTATTTTTTGGATCACCTCTTGGTTTTTCCTTTTCAATTAGCTTTCGGAACTTTTTCTCCTCCATGTCAACCTGAAGAAGTTCCAAATCTTCTTTATTCAAATTGTTTCTTCCTTGAGGGAAGAAATGGGAAAAATCAATCTCTATTTTGTGAAAGCCTAAATGAATCCAATGCATTACTAAAAGTGTGAAGAAAAATACATAGGATGGATGTGTAAATGTTTAGCACAACTGTGAGTGATTGAAGAGTGAATGCGGTTAAAATAATTGCCTTTGTAACAATGCCTCCATAACAATGTGATACAATATTTGATAGCATTCCCCCATTAATACATTGTTCCTATAATTATATCCCCTAAAAGCTCTTATTCATTTTTCCAAGGGACCCCCCCTTAAGGCTTATATGACAAAACTTGTTGATTGCAAAATATGTATACATTCTTGAGAAGATTTTCCTTCTAAAGAAACAAATCCCGAATCAAATGAAACTCCTCTAGAAGCTTCCAACTCAATTTTTGAGTTCTTCCTCCATGAACTCCCAAACCACAGACCATAGCTATTGGACCACCACCCTTGATAGGTTGTCTCCTTGACCCTCGTAAAGATATAACCCTTGGCCATTGACCATAATTACTGGACAACCACCTTTGATAGGTTGTCTCCTCAACCCTCATAAAAGTGTAATCCTTGGTCACAATCTTGTGAACTATCTAGGCAACAAACCATACTGAGCTCTTTACAAAAGTCCTTACCTATATCCAAAAATCAAACTTCACAATAAAGAGGTTCAAAATGGATGTATGGATGGTTAGACTATATGATAATGATGATGTAAATGAGATATTTGAAAGATGCTTAGAATAATGAATCTATATTATCTTAAACATCTTAAATGATTATGCAATGGATGTGAGATGGATGAGATGGATGATGTTGTCCTATAATGATATGATGTGATTAAGCAAGATGAGAGGATGGATGCAACATGGGTGCAGGATGGATGCATTGTTAGCATGAAAGAGGATAGAAGAATGAAAAGGATCAACCCTTAAATTCAAGAAGATGAAGAAGTCCAACAAGTCCCCTAGTCATCGAGACTTTATTGGATATGATGATGAATGATGATGATGTATTGCTTATCCGAGGATGTTAAAGAGCATACCTTTCTTTATGTTTGATAACACACATAGGTGTGATACATCAAGGTATAAAGAACCAGGATGGCGTGGCGCCTAGTGTGATGGACTTTGACTCATTAAACAAATAGGAGTACTCTTGTTCACACTTGACATACAGAAACCTTGCTAGGACGGACCCAACAAAGCAAGCATTCACCAAGTTATTTTACAAGAACATCCAACAAGCATATCAGATAAAAAGATAAGGTTCATTTGTGCTTCAGTGTTGGATTAGGCTCCTAGGGTTTGATATTATGTATTTGATGGTTGATACTATTGCTTCATGCCTTTTCCCTTGATTCTACCTTATTCTAGAGATGAAATCCTCGTTGGATATTTTTCACTACAATTGTACTATAAATTGGAATAGCTTATCAAATTCATAATGGAAAATGTAAAAGTTCTCTTTTACTTCAACTTAAAAACATCTTTCAAATACCCATAACTTTATTCTATAGAATGAAATCTTTGTTGAGAGATTTTGTCATCACAACTATACTATAAATTGGAATAGCTTATTAAATTGAAAATTGAAAATATAAAAGTATTCTTTTATTTTATCTCAAAAAAATCTTTCAAATACCCATAGTAAAATATAGGTAATGGCTTTAGGTTAATAAAACTACTCTTTTATTTTAGCTCAAAAAAAATTTGTCAAATACCCATAACCCTATTCAATAGAATGAAATCCTTGTTGATATTAGGATAATAGGGTTTCAGTTCTATGTATTTTATGGTTGATGCTATTGATTCATGCGTTTTCCCTTGATTCTACCTTATTCTATAGAATGAAATCCTTATTGAGATTTTATGTGGTTAAAAATGTACTATAAATTGGAATAGCTTACTAAATTCATCATGAAAAATATAAAAGCACTTTTTCATTTTAGCTCAAAAGAATATTTCAAATACCCATAACCCTATTCTACATAATGAATTCTTTTTTGATATTTTTGTCATTACAGTTGTACTATAAATTGGAGCAGCTTATGAAATTCATAATGGAAAGTATAAAACTACATTTTTATAGCTCACAAAAATATTTCAAATCAAATAGTTGTAAAATATATGAGGTAGGAGATTCTTGTAATTTTCCTCTAATTAGAATAACTTATTAAATTCATAATGGAAAATATAAAAGTATTCTTTTATTTTAGTTCAAACAAATCTTTGAAATATCCATAACTCTAATCTACAGAATGAAATCCTTGTTGAGATTTTCTATCATTACAATTTTACTATAAATTGAAATAGCGTATTAAATTCATAACAAAAAATATTATAGTACTCTTTTATTTTATTTTGAAAATATATGCAGATGACAAGTATGAGATTCTTGTAAGTCAGTTCATTGTTGTTCAAAATCTCTTCCATATTATTCTAGTAATATATCTACATATAATATATTTGGGCAATAAGCATTCACCTAAGTTAATATTAAACATATTGTAACAAAAAATGACTAAACCTAACCTAAGTTGTAATAATGAAATTGAAACTTGATAAATAATTTAAAATAATAAATTTGTTTGATTTGTTATCATATAATAATTGAATTTTGAGGGAATAAATTAAATATATATAAATTTGATAAATTTAAATTATTTTACTTTTAACTTCATCAACAGTTTAATGTCATGTTCTAATTCTAATATAGATTTTTAAATCACTATGTGTAACTATTTAAAAAAAAAATAAAGGAATTTCAAAATTTAACTTTCTCATAATAATTAGATTCTCCATATAAAACATTAATTAACATCATCGAATCATCAGATTTATGGTTCAATTGACACTGCAGAAAGAACTGCGGTCTTCAATAGACCAATATCCGATACACTTGTTTATGCCATGCATCTGCCGGTTTTCTCCAACACAACGAAAGCTTTATGCATACTCATTTGCTTCTCATATAGTTAAGCTTAGAAGATATAATTGTGCATGGTGTGTGATACAATGTGTTGGCATATCTGTAATTTAGTTACACCCTGTAATTTTATATTTCTCGATTTTATGATGGTGAAACAGCAATGTCGTGAACTATTCAGAAGTTATATTTTCTCCAAGCGGGACAGAGCTATTACTTGGTAATTTGGCAATTGCATTTTGATCAGAGTTTAAAGATTATAGTTGAGACTTGCTCTATCACATGACACGGGTCACAGGTAACTTTCCTCCAACAACTACGAGTGCCTCGTTTGTTTTACGAAAGGATTATCTTTATTTGCTTCACCAGTACAAGCAGGTTTACTTCTTTCAGCGTAAGGGTCCTGTAGTGCCATCACCAGGTATCTAGATAAAACTGTATTTTCAAACTGTGTCATCTTCACATTAAGATTGGTGTTTTTCTCACATAATTGCATACTTTCTGCTGTATAAGCAGTTTCACAACGTTCAGAGAGGTCCTGTAGTAGATATGGAAAAGCAGAAGATTGATTCTGCCCAAGCAGTCGGAGGTCCTTGCTTGTAACCAATATTGTAAATAATTCATTGATAATTAGGGACTGACCTTTGTATTACTACTGTAAAGATTTATGCAGATGAATAAATTTAATGATAAATACAACGTTGATGCAGTTGACCCGACATCATCTATTGGAAGTGTTGTTACTGGCTGCACTGATGGAAAATTTAAGCATGGTTACCTAGTCAGTGTGACAGTTGGAACAAGGAAAATGAGGGGTGTTTTGTACCATGTTCCTCCTTCCACCACTGCACCACAGCATGCAACTGTATCTCCCTTTATGAATAGCACGGGTAATGAGCTCAAAGCCTGTGTCACGGAACATCAGATTGAACGTAGGCGAAAAAAGAAGCTAATAACTAGGAAATGTGAAATGTAGTGCGAGCTATAACACAGATTTTCCAATGCAGTGAGCTGAGGTATCTTGATCTCTTGATGGCTGTGAGTGTTGGTGGAGCTATTGTGGTGAAATGTATGTTACATTGAGAATGTGTTCTATGTGTAACATTTATCTTCTTTTCTTCTTTCTTTTCTGATAGCGAGTCTGAGATGTGAGACTTTATGTACAGTGTGTCTTATTTTGGTAGTGAGCTGGTTTTTTCAAATATTTATATTGTGATTTAATCTTCATCATGATTTTCCATGTAAATATCGTGTTATCTTGTGTATTGTGTTGATTGTTTTCAATTTTTGTTATATATTTTTCATGTTCAAACATTATAACATATTAAGGGTTTAATGAATACATATAGATTTGATCATTGTTGAGGATTTTATTGATCTGAGTGTAGTCGAATCAGTAGAACTTAAACAAGAACTCGTTCCATACCAGGAGCAGCTCTGTGACAAACAGTAGTAACCATCAAACTCTTGTTTGAATCGGATCTATCAAATCAGCAGAAGCAAACAGGAAGTGTTAAGTACATCCCGACTGTAAGTTTGTAGACATTAAATGCACTTTTCTTGTTGCAATTAAACAACAGATTTTGTCCTTATTCAACAAGTGCCGCCAATGGACTCAGCTTTGATTATCGAATTGGTCGTCCATTAAATATTTAAGGCAATCTGTTGGTCCATTAAATATTTAAGGCAATCTGTGGCTCCCTGAGCAAGTAGGTATTATTCCCGACTGTTAAAGCATTTCGTTTTGTTGCAGGTTTGATTATTAATTTTCTCGCTAAATAGTATAATATAAGTTCTGATGCTAATTAATATAAAGAAATATAATAATATTCAACCAAGTAAATGCATTGAGTTTGACCACTCGTGCTAATCAATATAAGGAAATCTTATAAGATTCAACCAAGTAAATGCATCCAATATATCTATGGAGCACTTTTTAAAGTAACCATGCAGCATAGTTTCTAGGCAACCATGTAAAGCATTTAATGACAATATAACAGAAATTTATAGTTGATTAAGGGATCATGATAAAAATCCGTACTGGGGCACACTGATAGAGATAAAGCAAGCTCAAATGGTTTAACCATGGTATCAACTTCTTAAAATTTTGTGTAATGCTAGAATCTTAGATGATATAGTACTGCTCTGAACTCGAACCACACATGTGAAGCACATTTTACTTTTGAAGGAAGCTTTTTAAATATAATGTCGAATTTCGGAGCTATTCAAGTGTAACAGGACACGGAATATGCATGCTGCCTAGTTTTAGAATTATAAATCAACAAAAACAGCAATTATGAGAAGATAATGAAACCCATTGGTGCTTGATGAGCCCATAATTGAATTGACTCTAGAATTTTAGAGGGTTATTGCTTGCCTAATCTTCAATTTTAAGAGTAATTGTAAATTTGATTAAAAAAAAAACTATTAGACATACTCCCAAAACTAAGTATTTAAAGTGTCTTCAGAATATTAAAATCATTATTTTTTTCTATATTTTAAATTTGTTACTTTAAATGATTAAGTGTTATTAGAAATGAGAAGTGTAGTTATGCACATGTTATCAGTCATGATAAAATTTGATTCTTTTACATTGTACCATAAAAATTTGTTAAGTTCACTGATTAGTAGGTCCTTTTCAATTTAAAAAAAACTAAGTTCAAATAATAAAATATTATGTATTGTTTGAAAGTGTATTCATATCAGAGATGTACCTAATAGTTGACCACTCTAATTTTGTACCTCTCAAAATAATATATGGTGATTTAAAATCAAATATTTTTACAGTAGCTTACATAATAAGAGCCCTCCTTATAATTAATGATGCAGGTCCACATCATGAAATGATGCCACACCATATGGTTTTGTTGGGATGTTCAAAAAAGACTCCAAAAAGTTTAGATCAATTGTTGTACAGTAATTCATGTTTTGTTTGTGTGGTGATATGAAATCACATAAATAATGCATTTCATTCAATAATGAATTATCAGATCAACACAAAACTTTACAATCACAATTACTAATACTCTACTATTAAAATATCAAATTCAATCAATAAATTCCATCACATCATTACATGTTCAAGGAACAATCCTTTCCCCTAATTACTTGACACATTTATGAAAAAAATAATGCATGTCATTTACACTCTAAGTACAATCACAATCAAGTTGGATGTTACACAGTTGTGTGTAAGTTGGGGTGTACGCATGCACTTTTCCCAAATCTAAAAACTGGTCGAAAAAAGGGCTATGTTGTTTAGTCGATCAACTCAATAGGCCAGTTTACTATTGCAATCAATGTATTTTTTTTTGAATTAGGCACTTTTGTCAATGAGATTGTTTTGTTTAAAATGATTTTGACTATTCCTTATAGTCCAATATAAGCACATATTTTTGAGAACTTTATATATGGTGGGAACATTGTATGAATGTAATGCGATTTTTGTCGATGGGCCTATTGGTACTAAAGCAGTAAATGCATGTTTAATGCATTAAATGAAAACCTCACAATATGTTTTGGAAAAGTGGTGTGATGATAAGTAGAGAATTCTTGGCTAATTTGCGTGTTGTTTATTTACTCTTTGTTGAGAAGCTTGCATTTTTTTGGCTATGGGTTGTCATGTTCGACGTTTGTCATTATGTGCAATGGTAACAGTCTACAACTAGTGAGTGCTATGTCTATTTGTTTTTATACTTAATAACTAGAAGCATTAAATGGAAAAATAAATGCTTTTGGAAATGTCTATTAATAACTCCGAGACTATTAATGGTGTTGGTCATGACTAGAACATCCATGTAAATCCTATGTTATGGTCTTACCACAATAGCATTCACACTCCCATATGAGCCACACCATATTTCTTAGTCTTTGGTTTTGAAGCCGTAGTTCCTATTGAGGTCAAGTTGCCTTCCCTCAGGGTATCCATTGAAGGGATTATTGATGATGAGGAATATCACGTATCTAGATTGCATGAGTTCGAGTTGTTAGATGAGTGAAGACATAATGCATTGGTTTAACTATAAGCTTATCAAAATCACCTTCATTGCAATTATAATAAGGTCTTGGTTGGACACTTTGACATTGATGACTTGGTCCAAATTGGAAATCCTAAGAATCAAGCAAAAAGAGAGTATCTTGGTAAATTTGAGCCTAACCGGTTAGGTCTATACATCATAACAATAGTATATGGGTCTTGTGCGAACTAGATTTTGACTCTTCAAGGAAACCCATTGTTAAAGCCTATCAATAGCCTAGAATTATGGAAATTCTACACTAGCATCAGAGAGCCTTTCTCAAAAAGCTCAAAAATACAAAAAATTAAAAAAATGTCACCTTGATGAAAACGTAGAAAATAGGCATCTTGTGTGACAAAAAAATAATAAAAAAAATCTGCAAAATAGTAAAGAGAAATAATCCGTTCAATGGTGAAACTAGTTCGATGGAGCTTTGGGTAAGTACCATGGTGAAAACCTTGCAATGAGGTACGATGTGTAGTCAGTCTTTTCCCCATCATCTACTATCATTCTATCTAGTTTTCCATCCTCATGATTAATAAATTTACCTACACGCTTTCTCTCACCATCCATAATAATTCTTTTTTGTCCTTCATGCTGCTTGTAATGACTGACATTTCACATATTCCACCTTCCATACCCATCCACTATAAGGCTTATCCAATCCCATCCCTAATAATTTTGTCTTATACCTGACTGGGGGCAAGTACTTAACTCATTTCTTCAATGGATGATCCTAGACTTGGTGCTAGAGATCACTATATCAAAAATTTAAAAATTCAAAAAAAACTTCAAATATCCAAAAAAACCAAAACATGTCAAAAATAAAAAAAATAAAAAATAAATTAAAAAAACATCAAAAAGATAAAAAGCATTGAAATATTCCCAAAAATCCAATAACATCTAAATAACCTTCAAAATCACAAAAATAGTGTCAAGTCACGTAAAGTCAAAGATATTAAAACTATGTTGCCTCTGTGACCTCATGTAGGCAAGGGCATCATCGAGGAGCCCCTGAGGCACTAGATCAATCCTTAGGGTTTATGAAATAAAGTCAATCATCATTCGTAATAAAGCATCTTTCACTCGATTGAAGATCAAACTATGATGTCTCTACACATGTTATGTAGGTAGGGCTATCTCCGACGAGCCCCTTAGGCACTAGGTCAGTGCTTCAGGGTTTTTCAAGTTAGTCACTACCCATTACATAATTAATCAATTAGACGCCTTGATTAGACATAAAGAATCATCTTAGTCTCATACAAATAATGAAGCAATTAGACAAACTATCCAACTTTTCTTCAAACCAAACCATTCAATTTCCTAATTAGTCAAAACATCAAATCAACAATTATCAATCGACCAATCATCTTACACAAGAAGTGACATTGTCAAAACCAGACTTGACATCTTATACGACTTGCCTCCTTTCTTGAAACTAGACCCAACCTTATCGTTTGTCTTATATAGGATGTGTCCTTTCTAAACCCATACATTATCATTCATGAACCTTATCATTTTACTTATATATGTGGCTGCATGCTTGAAACTATTGAATCTCTATTGTGCTAATTTGTCCTTGATGACAATTTATACTATAGTCTGCCATCTTGGTGATGGTTTGCTCAGTTGATCTACTTTTCCAATTGGCATATTTACTTCACTTTGGATACTATATATGGCGGCACTGATATCTTGACTCCATGTACAGATCTTGGATGAGTTACTCTGGTTACAAGTTCTTTGTTCTATTGCTCAGGTTGCATTTCAGTTTTAAGAAAACCCTATTAGGTTTCCTTAATCAACTGGTAATGGTTTATGGTATGTGAAATGGTATTGTGAATTTAACATGCAAAATTAGTCTTCACTATACCTCATTAGTCATTGGACATTATTTGGCATTGGCCCATTATATAGCATTAAATATAACAAGGTGGCAATCTACATTGATATTTTTGGATATCTTTTGGTAGTGAAAATGTTTGGCACACTATAGGAATGCATATTATATTGCATTTGGGTTAATGATAGAAAACACTCAAGGCTTAAAATCCGACAACAGGTATAAAGCTTGTCTTTTGTAAGATGTCTTACCGTGGTAGTGCGGTGAAAGTTGTTAGCGGCAAGCAAGACAGGTACCGCTACACTGCGGGTTGTCTGAAGGGAAACCATGGAATCACTCTCTCGGCTGCTTCACTGTGTAATAGACTGTTTTTCTGTAACTCTTGGACCACGAATGGGGAAGCTTAAAATACCATCAACATGGTCATTTCTTTTGCCAGGTTCTTGGCATCAGGTGAATGCTCAAAATAGCAATGTGCCACGGGTTGCTCAGCTACTCTGCAGATGTTGTAAATTGCTCATGGAAAATTCTTTTCTGGTCCTCTCAAGTATTCTTTTAGTTTGCTTAACAAATCTGTTACTTCTTAGGCAAGTTTATTTCTAGTTAAGTTTGCTATGCAAAAAGAGCAGTGGAAAATGTCTATTCCTTTCATGATTATATCTGAAATGCATGATTTCGGTTATGGAAGGATTGTTCTTTCAGTTACTTCTTTTTGCAGTAGTTTTTCAGTGGCCATTATTTGAAAATTACATGCATGCCTTAATGTTGTTTGGTTAAAGCACTGTTTGTGTAGGCTGCTTGAGAGGACATTTTTTCAGTCTACCTTTTATATTTGCACACTGCTTGAGTACTCCTTTCAGAAGACCTTATTCAAATTGATCCTTCCCTCATGATCACGATAACATCTAGAATTGTTGCTTGACAGTAGCATGCTAACATGATAAACATCTTTGAGTAATTCTTTGAAAGTGAAAAACGAGCAACTGTTGTAACCCTTCCGGGATGTAATGATGTAAAATATAAAAAGAGGAAATTAGAGAGATTAGGGTTTAATAATTACTAGAAAACCTGAAAAGTACAAAGATAATAGTAGAGAAACATATACTAGTTTTTTTTTTTGGATGAGATAGAGGAATGAATTCGAGTGTGGAAAAAATAGATTGAGAATAATAGTGTGTTAACTTTTTTTGAACATTATCATGGAAAATGTATGAAATAGAGTGTGAGAAAAAAAAATCTGTACACACCATTGATAATAGGGTTTGATGAGAAGCTGTAGTGAGACTATAACAATATTTTCCTCAAGCTGTTTTAATGCTTGATAATGGGTGGAACTCTAAAGTGTCACGATTGACATTTGAGAATTCTACACATTGACTTGACAGAAATCAACGAAACAGAGAGATCCTCTATATCATTGTATGTTCTATTGAAAAATAGAAAAGGGGTTGGTGCTCCTTGAGATTGGTGTCTCTAAAAAGAGGGCTTGGTGCTCAGAAATCAGCCTGTGAGGCATTGTCAAAAATTATTATTGAAATGAAAGCCTAAAAAATCCAACAAGTTCAAGAGTGGTTTTTATACCCCTGGAGAGTTATCAACTCAACATATCTTGTGTCTATTTGAGTATCTGTGGTTCATTTGATTCAGTTTATTAATGATTTAAATTGATATGGTTAACCATTCTCATTTCAGTTTATGTGATTGCATTCAATACATGAAAATTGGTAAATGTTACTAGCCACCTTGAGGATGTCCCAAGAAGGATTTAGAGGAGCGATGACGTCTCGTGACTTTCTTTTTATTTGATTGTTGTTTGTGGTTTGTCTTGATAAAAAGGGTAGGGAAAATTTACTCCTAGTATGAGTTATTACATTCCTTATCTATGAAGTGTCATTTTTTCGCAGAAGGATAACATTGCACACCTTGGTCTATGCCATACCATGGCGCTTATTGTCCATTTTCCATATATTTCATGGCCAATGATGATAAACACACAAGCCCATTATCTCTCAAGAAAAATATCAACCGCTCTTCAAACGCCTAACTCTATGCTAAAATTTTCCTCCTTCTAACATTTCTTTTCGTGAATCCTTGCATTCATGCCTATCCAATTCGCTTGTCGGTATAACTTTTCAATTTTTTCAAAATTTTCAAAAAATAAATTTGAGGGGGCGTGGGTCTATCCCGCCTATATTGGGGCATGTATTTAACACAATGTGATAAACCACTTTATATTAGGGCATGTCCTAGACTAAATTTATTTAACACAATGTGATAAACCACTTTATATCATAGAGGGAAAAAATGTAGACACAAAAAAATGTTCTAGACCTACAAGCATCATTTTCCACTTTTTCCCCTACATAATTTAATAATTTTAATAATTTAATTAATTCATTTATCCTTTTATTCTTCCTTTGATTAATTAAATAAATTATGGCTTTTTCTACCATAAATAAATTTTATTTATTTAATTATCTTTAGCTTTCCTATTTTAATTATTTATTATTTTGTCCTTTTCCCTTTCTTCTATAATCAAATAATTGTTCTAATTATTTAATTATTCATTTAGTTTTGTTGCAGGTTTGATTATTAATTTTCTCGCTAAATAGTATAATATAAGTACAAGTGAATGACATATAAGAACATTGCATTTGTAGTACGAGTTTGACCCCTGATGCTAATTAATATAAAGAAATATATTAATATTCAACCAAGTAAATGCATTGAGTTTGACCCCTGGTGCTAATTAATATAAGGAAATCTTATAAGATTCAACCAAGTAAATGCATCCAATATATCTATGGAGCACTTTTTAAAGTAACCATGCAGCATAGTTTCTAGGCAACCATGTAAAGCATTTAATGACAATATAACAGAAATTTATAGTTGATTAAGGGATCATGATAAAAATCCGTACTGGGGCACACTGATAGAGATAAAGCAAGCTCAAATGGTTTAACCATGGTATCAACTTCTTAAAATTCTGTGTAATGCTAGAATCTTAGATGATATAGTTCTGCTTTGAACTCGAACCACACATGTGAAGTACATTTTACTTTTGAGGGAAGCTTTTTAAATATAATGTGGAATTTCGGAGCTATTCAAGTGTAACAGGGCACGAAATATGCATGCTTTGAAATATCTTTTATAGGTGATGGTCTTAAAAAATTGAATGCTGCCTAGTTTTAGAATTATAAATCAACAAAAACAGCAATTATGAGAAGATAATGAAACTCATTTGTGCTTGATAAGCCCATAATTGAATTGACTCTAGAATTTTAGAGGGTTATGGCTTGCCTAATCTTCAATTTTAAGAGTAATTGTAAATTTTATTAAAAAAAAAACTATTAGACATACTCCCAAAACTAAGTATTTAAAGTGTCTTCAGAATATTAAAATCATTATTTTTTTCTATATTTTAAATTTATTACTTTAAATGATTAAGTGTTATTAGAAATGATAAGTGTAGTTATGCACATGTTATCAGTCATGATAAAATTTGATTCTTTTACATTGTACCATATAAATTTATTAAGTTCACTAATTAGTAGGTCCTTTTCAATTTAAAAAAAACTAAGTTCAAATAATAAAATATTTTGTATTGTTTGAAAATGTATTCATATCGGAGATGTACCTAATAGTTGATCACTCTAATTTTGTACCTCTCAAAATAATATATGGTGATTTAAAATCAAAACTCTTTATAGTAGCTTACATAATAAGAGCCCTCCTTATAATTAATGATGCAGGTCCACATCATGAAATGACGCCACACCATATGGTTTTGTTGGGATGTTCAAAAAAGACTCCAAAAAGTTTAGATCAATAGTTGTACAGTAATTCATGTTTTGTTTGTGTGGTGATATGAAATCACATAAATAATGCATTTCATTCAATAATGAATTATCAGATCAACACAAAAATTTAAAATCACAATTACTAATACTCTACTATTAAAATATCAAATTAAATCAATAAATTCCATCACATCATTACATGTTCAAGGAACAATCCTTTCCCCTAATTACTTCACACATTTAAGTTGTGTGTAAGTTGGGGCGTAGGCATGCATTTTTCCCAAATCTAAAAACTGGTCCAAAAAAGGGCTGTGTTGTTTAGTCCATCAACTCTTTGTCTCAATCTAATTATTAGTTCCTGTCAATAAGCCGGTTTACTAATGCTATCAATGTATTTTTTTTGAATTAGGCACTGTGTAATCGAGTGTTTTTCTGTAACTCTTGGACAATGAATGGGGAAGCTTAAAATACCATCAACATGGTCATTTCTCTTGTCTAGTTCTTGGCATCAGTTGAATGCTCAAAATAGCAATGTGGCATGGGTTGCTCAGCTACTATGCAGATCTGGTAAATTGCTCATGGAAAATTCTTTTCTGGTCCTCTCGAGTATTCTTTCAGTTTGCTTAACAGATCCGTTACTTCTCAGGCAAGTTTATTTCAAGTTAAGTTTTCTATGCAAAAAGAAAAGTGGAAAATGTCTATTCCTTTCATGATTATATCTGAAATGCATGATTTCGGTGATGGAAGCATTGTTCTTTCAGCTACTTCTTTTTGCAGCAGTTTTTCATGGCCATTATTTAAAAATTACATGCATGCCTTGATGTTGTTTGGTTAAAGCATTGTTTGTGTAGGATGCTTGAGGGGACATTTTTACAGTCTGCCTTCTATATTTGCACAATGCTTGAGTACTCCTTTCAGAAGACCTTATTCAGATTGATCCTTCCCTCATGATCATGATAACATCTAGAACTATTGCTTGACAGTAGCATGCTAACGTCATAATCATCTTTGAGTAATTCTTTGAAAGTGAAAAACGAGCAACTGCTGTAACCCTTCTGGGATGTAATGATGTAAAATGTAAAAAGAGGAAATCAGAGAGATTAGGGTTTAATCATTACTAGAAAACCCGAAAAGTACAAAGATAATAGTAGAGAAATGAATTTGAGCGTGGAAAAAATAGATTGAGAATAATAATGTGTTAACTTTTTTTGAACATTATCATGAAAAATGTATGAAATAGATTGTGAGAAAAAGAAATTTGTACACACCACTCATAATATGATTTGATGAGAAGTTGTAGTGAGACTCTAAAAATATTTTCCTCAATTTGTCTTAATGCTTGATAATGGGTGGAACTCTAAAGTGTCATGATTGACATTTGAGAATTCTACACATTGACTTGATAAAAATCAAGGAAACATAGAGATCCTCTATATCATTGTATGTTGTATTGAAAAGTAGAAAAGGGGTTAGTGCTCCTTGAGATTGGTGTCTCTAAAAAGAGGGGTTGGTGCTAAGAAATCAGCCTGTGAGGCATTGTCAAAAATGATTCTTGAAATGAAAGCCTAAAAAAGGCAAAAGGTTCAAGAGTGGTTTTTATACCTCTAGAGGGTTTTCCACTCAACATATCTTGTGTCTATTTGAGTATCTGTGGTTCATTTGATTTAGTTTATTAATGATTTAAATTGATATGGTTAACCATTCTCATTTCAGTTTATGTGATTGCATTCAATACATGAATGAGTTTATCATTGATAAATGAGAGCATACATCTAGTTTATTTCAGGTTCAGTGAAAATTAGTAAATGTTACTAGCCACGTTGAGGATGTCCCAAGAAGGATTTAGAGGAGCGATGATGTCTCATGACTTTCTTTTTATTTGATTGTTGTTTGTGGTTTGTCTTGATAAAAAGAGTAGGGAAAATTTACTCCTAGTATGAGTTATTACATTCCTTATCTATGAAGTGTCATTTTTTCATAGAAGGATAACATTACACACCTTGGTCTATGCCATACCATGGCACTTATTGTCCATTTTCCATATTTTTCATGCCCAATGATGATAAACACACAAACCTATTATCTCTCAAGAAAAATATCAACCTCTTCAAACATATAACTCTATGCTAACATTTTCCTCCTTCTAACATTTCTTTTCGTGAATCCTTGCATTCATGCCTATCCAATTCCCTTCTCGGAATAATTTTTCAATTTTTTAAAAAATTTCAAAAAATAAATTTGAGGGGTAATGGGTCTATCCCGCCTATATTGGGGCATGTCCTAGACTAAATTTATTTAACACAATGTGATAAACCACTTTATATCATAGAGGGAAAAAATGTAGACACAAAAAAATGTTCTAGACCTACAAGCCTCATTTTCCACTTTTTCCCCTACATAATTTAATAGTTTTAATTATTTAATTAATTCATTTATCTTTTTATTTTTCGTTTGATTAATTAAATAGATTATCTCTTTTTCTACCATAATTAAATACATTTTATTTATTTAATTATCTTCATCTTTCCTATTTTAATTATTTAATTTTTCATTTCCCTCCTAAATTAAATAATTATCCAATTTAATTAAAAGTCAACATTTTCCCTTTCTTTAATTGTTCTAATTATTTAATTATTCACTTTCCCTCTAGATTAAATAATTATTTAATTTACTCTAACAACCTGTGCCAACCTTATCTCTTCACATATCAATTAATTTCCACCCTTGATAAGGTTTTATTACCTTTTAATCTCCATCGTCAATCCTTAACTAAACCCTATTTTTGCCCTAATCCTATTTCATTGATTCTCAAGAAATCGCATCCATTGATCTTCATCATTTGATCTTCACCCTTCATTTAAATTTGGTTTTCTATAACAGAGACCTACCACTTTCATTTCAACCCTAGCTAGCTAGAGACAACCACAACTATTATCTTTGATATACTGCAAAGTGGAGAAGATGAATGAAGGTGATTCAATCATGGCATAGGGATTATTGGTAATACTATTTTATCATTTTATATTTTTATGTTCATTTGTGCTTCAGTGTTTGATTAGGCTCCTAGGGTTTGATTTTATGTATTTGATGGTTGATACTATTGCTTCATGCCTTTTCCCTTGATTCTACCTTATTCTAGAGATGAAATCCTCGTTGAGATATTTTTCATTACAATTGTACTGTAAATTGTAATAGCTTATCAAATTCATAATGGAAAATGTAAAAGTTCTCTTTTACTTTAACTTAAAAACATCTTTCAAATACCCATAACCTTATTGTATAGAATGAAATCTTTGTTGAGAGATTTTGTCATCACAACCATACTATAAATTGAAATGGCTTATTAAATTGAAAATTGAAAATATAAAAGTATTCTTTTATTTTATCCCAATAAAATCTTTCAAATACCCATGGTAAAATATATGTAATGGCTTTAGGATAATAAAACTACACTTTTATTTTAGCTCAAAAAAAATTTGTCAAATACCCATAACCCTATTCAACAGAATGAAATCCTTGTTGAGATTAGGATACTAGGGTTTGAGTTTTATGTATTTTATGGTTAATGCTATTGATACATGCGTTTTCCCTTGATTCTACCTTATTCTATAGAATGAAATGCTTATTGAGATTTTATGTGGTTAAAAATGTATTATAAATTGGAGTACCTTACTAACTTCATAATGAAAAATATAAAAGCACTTTTCTATTTTAGCTCAAAAGAATATTTCAAATACCCATAACCCTATTCTACAGAATGAATTTTTGTTTGATATTTTTTTCATTACAGTTGTACTATAAATTGCAGTAGCTTATGAAATTCATAATGGAAAGTATAAAACTACATTTTTTTAGCTCACAAAAATATTTAAAATCAAATAGTTGTAAAATATATGAGGTAGGAGATTCTTGTAATTTTCCTCTAATTAGAATAGCTTATTAAATTCATAATGGAAAATATAAAAGTATTCTTTTATTTTAGTTCAAACAAATCTTTGAAATATCCATAACACTAATCTATAGAATGAAATCCTTGTTGAGATTTTCTATCATTACAATTTTGCTATAAATTGAAATAACGTATTAAATTCATAACGAAAAAGATTATAGTACTCTTTTATTTTAGTTTGAAAGTATATGCAGACGACAAGTATGAGATTCTTGTAAGTCAGTTCATTGTTGTTCAAAATCTCTTCCATATTATTCTAGTAATATGTCTACATATAATATACTTGGACAATAAGCATTCACCTAAGTTAATATTAAACATATTGTAACAAAAAATGACTAAACCTAACCTAAGTTGTAATAATGAAATTGAAACTTGATAAATAATTTAAAATAATAAATTTGTTTGATTTGTTATTATATAATAATTGAATTTTGAGAGAATAAATTAAATATATATAAATTTGATAAATTTAAATTATTTTACTTTTAACTTCATCAACAGTTTAATGTCATGTTCTAGTTCTAATATAGATTTTTAAATCACTATGTATAACTATTTTAAAAAAATAAAGGAATTTCAAAATTTAACTTTCTCATAATAATTAGATTCTCCATATAAAACATTAAGTAACATCATCGAATCATCAGATTTATGGTTCAATTGACACTGCAGAAAGGACTGCGGTCTTCAATAGACCGATATCCGATACACTTAACATAGTTTATGCCATGCATCTGCCGGTTTTCTCCAACACAACCAAAGGTTTATGCATACTCATTTGCTTCTCATATAGTTAAGCTTAGAAGATATAATTGTGCATGGTGTGTGATACAATGTGTTGGCATATCTGTAATTTAGTTACACCCTGTAATTTTATATTTCTCGATTTTATGATGGTGAAACAGCAATGTAGTGAACTACTTAGAAGTTATATTTTCTCCAAGCTGGACAGAGCTATTACTTGGTAATTTGGCAATTGCATTTTGATCAGAGTTTAAAGATTATAGTTGAGACTTGCTCTATCACATGACACAGGTCACAGGTAACTTTCCTCCAACAATTAGGAGTGCCTCGTTTGTTTTACGAAAGGATTATCTTTATTTGCTTCACCAGTACAAGCAGGTTTACTTCTTTCAGCGTAAGGGTCCTGTAGTGCCATCACCAGGTATCTAGATAAAACTGTATTTTCAAACTGTGTCATCTTCACATTAAGATTGTGTTTTTCTCACACAATTGCATACTTTCTGCTGTATAAGCAGTTTCACAACGTTCAGAGAGGTCCTGTAGTAGATATGGAAAAGCAGAAGATTGATTCTGCCCAAGCACTCGGAGGTTTTTGTTTGTAACCAATATTGTAAATAATTCATTGATAATTAGGGACTGACCTTTGTATTACTACTGTAAAGATTTATGTAGATGAATAAATTTAATGATAAATACAACGTTGATGCAGTTGACCCGACATCATCTATTGGAAATGTTGTTACTGGCTGCATTGATGGAAAATTTGAGCATGGTTACCTAGTCAGTGTGACAGTTGGAACAAGGAAAATGAGGGGTGTTTTGTACCATGTTCCTCCTTCCACCACTGTACCACAGCATGCAACTGTATCTCCCTTTATGAATAGCACGGGTAATGAGCTCAAAGCCTCTGTCACGGAACATCAGATTGAACGTAGGCGAAAAAAGAAGCTAATGACTAGGAATTGTGAAATGTAGTGCGAGCTATAACACAGATTTTCCAATGCAGTGAGCTGAGGTATCTTGATCTCTTGATGGCTGTGAGTGTTGGTGGAGCTATTGTGGTGAAATGTATGTTACATTGAGAATGTATTCTATGTGTAACATTCATCTTCTTTTTTTCTTTCTTTTCTGATAGCGAGTCTGAGATGTGAGACTTTATGTACAGTGTGTCTTATTTTGGTAGTGAGCTGGTTTCTTCAAATATTTATATTGTGATTTAATCTTCATCATGATTTTCCACGTAAATATGATGTTATCTTGTGTATTGTGTTGATTGTTTTCAATTTTTGTTATATATTTTTCATGTTCAAACATTATAACATATTAAGGGTTTAATGAATACATATAGATTTGATCATTGTTGAGGATTTTATTGATTTGGGTGTAGTCGAATCAATGGAACTTAAACAAGAACTCGTTCCATACCAGGAGCAGCTCTGTGACCAGCAAACAGGTAGTATTAAGTACATCCGGACTGTAAGTTTGTAGACATTAAATGTGTAACATTAGAATAAATCTGTGATAAGATCTGCAGCTAGAACAAACAATTGTCAATCCTAATCTAAATCAAAACTAATCTAAAATCTAACAATGAAGAATGAATATGAAAACATGATAAAAACTAAACAAACTGAATTGATCTCGCCAAATATGCATTCATTCCTTCAAATTATCTCCATTGCTTTTCTCCATTTTGCCTTTTTAGTATTCTTGCCCTCAAATTTCTGTGTTTGAATGCAATTATAGCTATGTTGAATTTCTAAGCAAAATATCGAAAATTGTTTCTTCTCAAAAATGTATAATGATTTCGAGAGAAGAGGAATAATGATAATGATAGGCCATTTTATAGATTTTGTATTTTCAAACGATTAGCTCAAATTGAAATAGAGATCAACGAATGAGATTGATGAATGCCATGTGATATGAGTTTTGTCTCAGATAGAACGTGAGTTGAAACATGAATCAGGAAAGACTAAAAATAGAACAAGATCTTAATCTTCAGTTAAGAATCTTCAAAAATAGAAGAAATAGACTTTGAATGTCAAAGACAAAGTCAGAACTCAAAGATGAGGGATTTGAATGGATAATTAAATTAATTAATTAAATAAAAGATATTTAATTAATAAATGCATACATGCATATGAGTAAGAACTAGTTAATCGACTAGTTGTGACAGAGAGTCTTTCTGCAGAGATGATCAGTAGTTAAATTCATAGATAACTCGAGAACTAAAAATAGATCTTGAGTCAAAAGGTGAGTGAATGACTAGATAACTAAATGATAGAGGAATGTGACACAAGTGAATTAAATGCTAATTTAATTCAACATTCAAAAATAGAAGATTTAATTAAATAAATAAATAGAAGATTTAATTAAATAAATAAAAATAATTTATTTAATTTGACTTTCGAAAAGGGTGGAATTGAATAATTAAATAATAAATATTTAATTATAGTTGAAAAGGGAGTTAAATGAAAAATTAAATAAAGATATTTAAATATAGTTGACATACGATAAAAAGAGGGTTTAATTAAATAATACATATTTAATTAAGAAGGAAGAATTAATTAGTTAGGGACATAATTAAACAAATATGATTTATTTAATTAATCAAGTTGAATAAAGGTTATTAATGAATTAATGAATTAATTAAAAAGGGGTATTTAATTAATAGAGGAAATATGTGTTAGAAAAGTTAATTAAATAATTAACATTATTTAATCATGACCATGGATGAATATAAAATTATGTCAAATGTGGTGTTTGCAGGCCTAGACCAATTTTAGGTATCTACAGTTTGCCCCTCTTTGATACAATGTTGGTATGACGTTGTATCAAAAAAAGTATGCCCCGGTTGTGCCTCAGCATGAAACAGGTTAGGGTATGTCCCAGTGAAAGGGAGAATGACGAGGAGGTAGTGGTATGCCCCCTCGAGAGGATAGGCGGGTTTGAAGAACATGAGTGTGCTCTCGAAATGGATAGATAATGGTGGTGAAGATGTAGAAAAGAAAAAATGTTAGCATGGATGATTTCAAAATGTTAGTAAGAAACCATTAAGTTTGATTTATTGAGAAAAATATGATCTTAGATATTGTACCGAATACGCTATACTTGCTTGTTATCATCATTGGGTGGGACATGACATAGATGGATAATACACACTATGATATGAGATAGACCATAGTGTACAAAGTTATCCACCTGTGAAAAATGGATAGTCATAGACAAGGAGTGTCTTAACGCAGACTAAGGAGACGATGCCCCAATCATTTGGTCAAGACAAACCAAAAATAGTAGACAAATAAAAGACAGGTCATGAGATGTCATTGCTCCTCTAAATACTTGATAGTACATCCTTGAGGAAACTAGTAACATGACTCAAAAACCAATGTTAAAAAGATAGTTGATAGATAGTAGCCAAAGAAAAAGAGTCTTGAGACATCGTTGCTTCTCTAAATCCTTCAAGGGACATCCTTGAGAAAGCTAGTAACAGGATCTTGCACAAATCGATAAAAAGATAAGACAAAATAAGATATAAAGTCGAGATTTTACATTTTTTTAAGAAATCTGCATCTTTGCTTGGTATCCGGCTAATGCAATCAATGTGGATGTGATCATTACTGGCATAATCGTTGCATTTTTTAGCTGGTATCATTACTACTTTATGTCGCTGCCATGGAGCTTTTCCCTTTAGTTGAAGAGTGGGGACCAATTCACATAAAATTTGGACTGATTCGATGAACATTGGCTGTGGATTATTTATTGGAAACCCGAGTCCAGGCTGCAAATGTTGGGCATAATTTTAAGGCTAGCTCAATTATTATTTACTGATAAAAGTGAGTGACAATACTGGTCAGGCATTTCAAAAGAAGAGGGGTCTATTGTGACTGGGGATGTCTAAGTCATTATTTAGTTTCCCACGGTCCATCAAGTCACCTACTACTATCATTTTGTTAATATGAGTCAAAATAAGCAATAAATTGTATAGGGCGACCATGACTAATGACATTTGGTAGAAAACATAAAAAGATTATAAAAGTCAGAAGTCCTTTAATTTGAGTCTATGCTTTAAATGTGTATCTTTCATGTTTGTTTTAAAGACATTATTGACATTGAAAATGGGGCCAGGTATTGTCTAGTTTTAGGACATTATTGCACTATGTAGAATAAATTGATATCCATTGAATATCTTTAATGATATCTTATACTTTATTTTGCATAGAAAGTAATTTGTGATTATTGCTAACATAGTTTAGTTTTTTTTTTTTTTACAGATTACAAAGGCAACATGTGCTATGGGATATGAAATGGCTATTTATGATCTTGTTAAAAAAATTTGGCTTTTAGGTTAACATTGGGGCTGGACATCAGAATCAAGTGAAAACAAAGGCGAATAGAGTGGACTTGGAGATTTTTTCTTGCAATCAAGATTTGGAAAAAGCATTTTTTAATGCTTGATTGAGCTTCCATTTTCTACTCTTGTTTTTTGTTTCAAACCAACTCACTTTTCGATTTGGGCTTAAAATCAATCACTAATTTGATCTTTTCAAAGTTGGTTAAAAAAGAACCTTAGACATTTACTAGACTTCAATTTAGGCTTAAAATTGAACAAGGCAAAATTCACATCTCATTTGGTGCTTTTAAAATGAACTCATCACTGCTTTGAGGTATAAAATGAACAAGTGTCTTTCATGTTTTGCAATCTTTTTCACAAATTAATATCACCAAAATGCGTATGCACTTCTCTCGTGCTTCACAACGATCTTGAGAATCAAAAGCATTTTGGCGATATTAACTTGTCAAAAAGATTGCCTCCACATTTCAATTTGGGCATTTTAAAATTGAACGAAACATGTGAGTCTGAGCACGACATACTGCAGAGGTTTTCCTCTTTGTTTTTCAATGAAGGTTGTGTGAATGATGGGATATGTTAGCTCGCTTTTGTTTATCTTAGAGGGCCTGCCTTGTGGGAAAAAGTACTCAACTAAGGGAACGACCCAACCGGGAACACGCTAAAGCCCAGCGACTTCCAACTGGTATATAAGTGTGGATTCTTGAGGAAAGTTCAAGAATCACGAGGATTATTCAAACAAGATGGATAGCAATGGACTCTCGCCGATGTTGGATAATCCCCCATGAACGGAATGCTCACATTAGAACCCCTTGTTTAGAAAAAGGCCAAAACCTTGTCTATCTTGTTGGTGCAAAAGGTCATGTCCTTTGAAGCCACCCCATGTTATACATGCGGTCTGGTTGTAGAAATGGAAGGTATGCCATGGGAGATTCATGGGTACTAATGCTTGGTTGACTCGAGAAGTGTATGCCGTGGAGGGGAGCCAATGTGGTCAAGAATTTAGCCATTCGCACAAGATATGCGCAACCGTATTCGTCCAAGTGGGAACCCAACAAGATATTGCCTCATCATCCCAGGGTTGTAAAAAGTGTTTGGAAGTAAAAGATGCATTGCTTGGTTCTCAAAATGATTGAAAAACAGACATTCACAAGAGCCTCAAATTTCAAACACCTTGGAGGAAACAAATATCCTTTGACAAGTTTAAGCACTCTTGCTTTCCCTAGGGATCATATCCTTAGAGGTTTCTAAGTACTTGGATTCTATCATCATTTGTTTTTAATAAGGTTAAACATAAGAGACTTTTGGCCTATTTTTTTGGATTTCCACACAATGGACCTTGTGGGATGAAGAAGAAAGCATGACATTAGGCATTCAATTTGAAAACATAATCAAGCAAGTGCTTTTGGTAAAAAGAATTCACTAAGACAAGATAAAAGACAAATTAGATTACACATGTGTTTTCTAACATGATTTCCCACAAGATCAAAATCCCAAAAACCAAAGTTCAAGAAGCTTAGTCTGAAAACTTGTAAGGAGCATTTTGAGATCATGAGTTGAATGAGTTTTACTATCAACAAAATCCCAAACTTTTTGAAAGGTTTTCTTTCCTCCCATAGGAAATATAGCATGTTCTTCAACACCGAGGTCTTGTAAGAAGAAGTGTTATCTAGGTCAAGTCTAGGATCAAACTCAATCACTTTCATCCATCTCTCAACCATCAAAATCACTCAAAAATCACTTCACCAACAACTCTTGGAAACTTTGTAAACATCTGTTATACTAAACTTCTAGGTGAAATCAAATCACTTTGTTTGACTTAACATAACTAGTCAAAACCATCATCCTATACACGAGTTCTCTCCTGGATAATACAACTTCCTAGGGTTTACAAGTTCATCTTGTTTGGCTTAACACACTTAGCCAAATTATCAAATCATCACCCCGTTTGACTTAACACACTTAGTCAAATTGTCCTCTTATGTACAAGTCCACTCTAGGATAACACAACTTCCTAGGGTTTACAAGTGTATTTATGACATTTTGTTTGAATTAACACACCTAGTCAAGCCATCAATCCAATCATGAATCAATCAAATCAAGTCCTAAAATTTTAGCATTACCTTCAAAGGTTCTTTAAGAGTTCCATTCATCCATATCACTCATCTTCTGTTTATCTCATCCTCGTCATCCCTTTGATCTTTCAATTATCCTAGTTCTTCGCTTCTTTGAACCTCAGGTTTAGACTGATCTAAAGAATTAGAGGTTCATCTCTTACATTCTTGAAAATTGATCTTAACTTTATGGTTCAAACTCAATCTCAACACAAGAGGGACATGGAATATAAACTTGATCCATCCATCATGAGCAATTCAAGTCAACCAAACTATCCAAGTCTCGCAGTTCCAATTGATTATCAAAACTCACATTTATACATGGCATCATTATCTTGTCCAAACCTCAAAACTATAACGAATGTGAGTATGCCCAATCTAAAGTTTGGAACACCTTTCCCAATGATAGATTTAAATCCAAGTCCAAATCTACAAATCTATCAACCAAACACTCAATGCATGAGTTTTCCAAACAACATTATCGCACCAAATCCATACATGCCAAATACAAGTTTGTTGAAAATGAACATTTCTAGTCCACACTTGGTAAACGTTGGTGTGGACATGTTTGCAAATCCCATCAATGTTGTTCAAAATCCAAGCAATATATTAGTGACTTCAAATATTGATCCAATTCAAGGTAACACCATGCAAAATCAAAGTTATCTAAATCAAGGCAATATGATTCTCAACCACAAAAAAGTTCAAAGTCAATCTATCATGCTGAATCAAAACATCACACCAAATCATCCCATTTTTCCATCGATATTGTAGCAGCAAGTGGCAACCATCCAAGCAAACCCAACAATCAACACTATTCCCATTCCACCACACCACCAAAACACAACATGACAAATTCATTTTCCATCATGTTGCAAGCTGCTCAAGAAGCTTCCCACAAAAAGGTGCTCCAAAACCAACAAGATGCACAAGTTGTGCAAGCCACACATGCCACTCAGATGGCACAAGCAATCCGACAAGCACACACTCAAGCACGAGTGCAATTCCAAGCTCAGCAAGCACAAGCACAATACCAAGCTCAATTGCAAACACAACAAGAAGCGTATCAACAAGCCTTGCAAGACTACCAATTATAGAAGCAATATGACCAACAACAAGCGTTGTTGGCACAAAAATAACATGACCAACAACAAGTGTTGTTGGCACAACAGTAACAACAACAGGACCAACAACAGGCGTTGTTGGCTCAACAACAAACACAAGCATTACTTGCTCAACAAAGCTTGCAACAGATTCCCACCACAATTGTTGAATCAAAAATCAAGATCAAACCAATCAATGAACACCTTGAAGGTGTTTCCATCACAAATGATGATCATATCCATATGGCACATATTCCACCATCTACCCATGAGATGCTTTTGTTGGATGGACACGTAGATGATCTTTATTGAAACCAGGAGTCTCATACTCTTGATATCATTACAAAGGAACAAGAGTCTCATACTCTTAACATTTGTACACATGATCAGGATATAGATAAATGCAGAGATATATCACAAAAAAATCATGAAGAAGGCTCCTACAGAGGTCATGAATCAGAAACATCCTATAAAGTGAGTCATAAGGAAGACTTTTGTGTGGCCAGTGAAGCATCAACACTTCTTGAAGAAGCACTACAATCCGACATCTCACAAGAGCAAGCTAAGGATATCAATCAAGAATTCATCCCGCATGTGGAGGATCCTATCACTTATAAAGTTGGATCACTTACCTTTCTTAGAGAAAGCTATCTTATCAATGAAGTTAGCACCTTTGAAGATCTATGACAAAGAAGAGAAGGATTAACACCTTATTTCAAAGGTAAAACATATCCTGTGGCAAATAAATTTTTTCAGCAGATGAATTATCAAGGTAAGGGTTTAGGTCTGCATGAATAGGGTATCCTAGAACTAGTGCAGATTGTTGGAAATCCTAAGCATCAAGGCCTTGGTTATTCAACAACCAAGGGATATAAACATATCAGTGATAATTCCACAAAACTGGGGGCAACGTTGTCTCGAGCAAATGTCAACATAGGGAGCACGAAGAATCCTTATGATGAAATTGATGCCAATACTACAACCCACTGCATCATGAATCTCCATCCACCCATCACCCCATCCATGAATTGGGACCAACAACAAAAGAAAGACTTGAATCAAAGCATGAAAAATGTCATCGAAGAAAAAGAAGCTAAGAAGCACGAAGGACAAATCAAATACAAGTGGATACTAAAGAATACAAATCCTTATCAAAATCCATCAGTCAAAGAAACTATGGGGCAAAATAAAAAGGGAAAAGTATCCATCAAATATGTCCACAAAGGAAAAAGCAGGCTTCTCAAGCGACGTACAAAGTATATCAAGCGGTTGGTCCTAATTCCATGCACACTTCCATATCCACTCATTATTGCTCATCTTCTCAAGTTTGGAGAGTCAAAGGTTCCAAACTATCAACTAATCCATCTTTTACTCCTAAACACACTCCATCCACGCCTCCACGCATGATATCGAATTCTCACATTGACCATGTGTTGGCAAAAACCCTTCATCATAAGGATTTAGAAGGCACTTTATTGCGAGGTGTGCATAGAGATGAAGTTAACTCCGGTATCAGCAAAGCAGATCAGGGATCTCAAAAGTTCCATTCAAGTGCATGTGTCTTGGCAAAATAACTTCTTCAAGCAGGCTACCGATGGCACGTTATGACAAGAGCATCAATGTCAACAGTACTAGGTGATTCAACATCAGCTTAAAATCTCTCAGAAAATACAAAAAAAAAAAAAATTCAGAAAAATGTCTTGAAAAAATGTCACCTTGATGAAAACCTGGCAAACAGGCATCTTGGTGACAGCAAAAAAATCAAAAAATAAAAAAAATCCAAAAAAAATCAGAAAAAGAATTGAAAACATTAAAGAGAAAAAATCATCCTCTAGTGAAAACCATTTCGGTGGCGCTTTGGACAAGTACCATGATGAAAACCTGGCACATAGTCATCATGTGTAGAATCGAGCATCTACGTGCGCCAGTTTAGGAGAAAGCATCTTATCACATCCATAATAAAGCTATGATTCCAGTCATATCATTCGTTCATCCATGAACCATTTATCCAACACATTTTTATCCATTTGCATCCAAGGTCCAAGTTACCTTGATCTTGATAAAATTTTGGAGCACACTTTACGCTTGCTTATGGTAAACATCTTGACATGGGTCATTTTCATTGATCCCATCCTACCCAATGCTATTTGAGCAATATTCGAATGAGCGTCCTTTATTCTAAGCACCCTTATCTTATTGCAAGATAATTCATATCCATCCATCCATCCACACACCTATCCAAGTGTCCACCCATGACATTCCATACATTGCTAGACGTTGGGGGTAGATATTTACATCTTGCTTCAAGAATAAATCTTGATATATATCATCTAACTTATCTAGTAATCCGAACATTGGAAAACATGAAATCAAATTGGTCAAGCATTTGTGAGCAGGAATCCAAATCACTAGCCCATGGCATATTTTGACAAGAAGACGTTCCTCATCAAGCTTTATTTGTCATCGAACATCAATCTGAACAATCAATATCAGTTGCATCTAATGTGTATCGTCGACATCACATCAAAATCATCAAAACAATTTTGTTCCAAATGAAGCTTCATCAATCTTGATCAATTGAATCCAATCAATCATCACCTTCTTTGACTTAACACACTTAGTCAAACTATCATCTTGTGAACGAGTTTACTTTAGGATAACACAACTTTCTTGGGTCTACAAGTTCATTATCATCTCTGTTTGGCTTAACACACTTAGCCAAATCATCAAATCCATAATCACCTTGTTTGGCTTAACACACTTAGCCAAATTATCCTTTTTGTATGAGTTTACTTTGGGATAACACAACTTTCTGGAACTTATGAGTGCATTATCATTTTTGTTTGACTTAATACACTTAGTCAAACAATCAATCCATCAATCCGATTGATCAATATTAAGCTTGGTTTTCAACAAAATCCCAAAACAAAGCACTGATATCATCATGTATCCATATCATCACATTGTCAAAATCATGCGAAAATTCAAAAACATTCAAAAAACTCATCAAAATTTCAAAAACATTCGAAAAATTCATCAAAAAATCCAAAAACATTCAAAATCTCATTAGAAAATCCAAAAGCATCCAAGTCATCAGAAAATCCAAAAACATGTCAAAATATCAGAAAATCTTCAAATTCATCGAGTCTTGTCAGTCTTTCACCTTGTCGAACTACGTCATCTCCGAGCTTGAGCGTAGGCGAGGTTGATCTTTGATCATCCCCCGAGATAGCTAGGGTCAGTCCTTAGGTGTCCGTCGCATTGGCAATCCGTTTGCCCATCTATTTTACAATTTAGGTCAATCCTTTAGGCGTCTGTCACAATGACATCCATTTGCCCATCTAGTTAGGTGTCCATCATAGAGGCATTCATTTGTCCATATTTTTAGGATTTTAGGCATCCGTCGCAATGACATCCGTCTGCCCATCTAGTTAGGTGTCCGTCGCAGAGGCATTCATTTGTCCATCTTTTTTACATTTTAGGAGTTTAGGCATTCATCGCAATGACATCCGTCTGCCCATCTAGTTAGGTGTCCATCGCAGGGGCATTCGTTTGTCCATCTAGTTTACATTTTATGATTTTAGGCGTCCATTGCAATGACATCCATCTGCCCATCTAGTTAGGCGTTTGTCGCACAGGCACCCGTTTGTCCATCTTTTTCACATTTTAGGATTTTAGGCATCTGTCGCAATGGCAATCCGTTTGCCCATCTATCTCATTAGTAATCAAGTCAATTGGAGTCCGAACTACGTCATCTCTGAGCTTAAACTTAGGCAAGACCATCCTTGATTGGCCCCTGAGACACAAAATCCAAAAACATTCATAAAGCTCAAAATTCCAAAAAAACTTCCTCAAAACATTTAAGAAAACCAAAATGGTGCATCCATTTCATCTCGCTTTCACCTGTGATTTCCATCACTCATAATCAATCAATCTTCACTTTCACCCTTTGGTGAGTCCGTCAGAAGCAAGTCTAGCAGGTTCCAAAGTGAACGCCTAATCGTTAATGTCACAAGCCTAATTCAGTAAGCAAGAAAGTTGGTCAACTCAGAGTATCAATAGCTTATCACCCAATCAGTCTCACCAAAACCCTAATCACTACATGTCCTAGGATGAAGCTTTCCTGTGATGGACATAAGCATCAGGTACCTCACAATAATTTAGCCTTGGCTAGTGGTATGATGAACATCAGCTTGTTTGTTTAATTTATTTTGATCTTTGTTGACTTATCTTAGTTTGCGTTCATTCCAAGGACCTCTCAATGATGCCTAAACAAAACAGATTTAAAGAGAAAGGAATGGGGCAATGATCATTATCTTTTTATCTGCTATGCTTGTTGGATGTTCTTGTAAATAACTTGGTGAATACTTGCTTTGTTGGGTCCATCCTAGCAAGGTTTCTGTATGTCAAGTGTGAACAAGAGTACTCCTATCTGTTTGACGAGTCAAAGTCCATCACACTAGGCACCAGGCCATCCTAGTTCTTTATACCTTGATGCATCGCACCTATGTGTGTTATCAAACATAAAGAAAGGTATGCTCTTTTCCCATCCTTGGATAAGCAATACATCATCATCATTCATCATCATATCCAATAAAGTCTTGATGACTAGGAGACTTGTTGGACTTCTTCATCTTCATGAATTTAAGGGTTGATCCCTTTCATTTTTCTGTCCTCTTTCATGCTAACAATGCATCCATCCTGCATCCATGTTGCATTCATCCTCTCATCTTGTTTAATCACATCATATCATTATAGGACAACATCATCCATCTCATCCATCTCAAATGTATTGCATAATCATTTAAGATGTTTAAGATAATATAGATTCATTATTCTAAGCATCTTTCAAACATCTCATTTACATCATCATTATCATATAGTCTAACCATCCATACATCCATTTTGAACCTCTTTATCATGAGATCGACCTCAAATCAAATCTTTTCATTCGATCTCTCGAGGGGGCAATGTACTAATGTATTTCTTTTCGCTGGGGCATCCAAAAAATCAAGAAATTTTTAATTTCGATATCGGCAACATCATTCTTTGAATCAATGAAACAAGTGCATTGCTTAAAAGAGGGGCAAAATGTAGAAATGCAAAACTAACATCATGCATCGTGCATTCTGCTCTAATTAACATTCATTTCTTCTATTCATCAATTAAAATATTTTATTAATTAATTCCCTAGGGTTCATCATATTTAATTAAATAAATCAAATTATTTAATTAAGTCCTAAATTTCTTCTTATTTGATTCAATAAATCAAACTGATTTAAATCAAATGTCAAACTTCTAAAATCCTCCAAGTTAATTAATCTAAATTAATTAACCTCTAATCATGATCACCTATTCTCCAGCTTTTGACTCAACTAGAGTCAAATCTAAACTCTCAACTAACCCACCCACTTGCACCAATAAATTAATTATTTGATTTATTCAATTCTTCTAATTACTTTCAAAAGGTCATCAAGATGGAATATTCTTCCAATTTGAATCTTCCCTCCACATGACTTGTCCCTTCCAACAAAGCATTAAATGCTCTTACACATCTCTTGTACAAGTCAAACTTGGCATTTATTGCACCTTTCATCCCCCCTAAACATGTCTTTTCATACAAATTAAAATTTTAATTTGGCACATTGGCCAAGACTTGCACATTCCTCACCCTCTCACACCTTGACAAGTGGCATCTTGTCATTGGTCCATGAATGATCCCACATTCATCAATTTGGCCTCTCCTCTCTTCAAGTTCAACTATAAGTTGAAGGCTTCTCTCCTTCAAACAACAACACTTTTTCATGCAAGGTTTCTCTCCACATAAGAGAACTAATCTTACTCATCACAACAATAGAATTTGACAACACATCTTGAAGCAAGGTTACTCTCTTCATTTCAGAATCAATCTTGCTCTTCATCATCTATCATTTGGTAGATTTTTCTTATCAAGGGGGTGGGAAAGGGCTTTTCTTTCCACATTTCAAAAGACACCACTCCCACTATGGGATAGATATGGATACTGTTTGAATATGCTTTAAGTTTTCTTATATGGTCTTTTAGAGTTTTGTTTAGCATGTTAGACATGATTCATTATCTCATAGGGATGTTGTGATTTGCTAACAATGCTAACCTTATGTCAATGTTATAAGCAACATTTTGTAGATTTTAGCATCCACAAAATGGCGCTAGAAGGAGGGCAGCTATACCGTTTAAGATTTGTGTTTGGTTTTTGCTTTTGATCAGCCTTTTGTTCAAGATATCATATGGATAGTTTTGGTCTCTTCGAATGTTATGAAGATCACAATGATATTTTTATGTCAATATCAATACTATTATTATAATTGTTTAGAGTATGGTGAGATCTAATTGATGTTAAGCTCGGTATTTGGAGTACCAAGTACTCTATAATCTTTGCTTTGAGATTGGTTTGTTCTCACTTGGTTTGTTTCTGCTTTATCTACCACGCCTGTATTTAGATCAAAACTTTGATCTAGTAGTTTGTTTCTACCTTTGAGCTCTGTATGTTGCTTATTGATTCATTCTCCTGCCATACATATTATATAGGCGTCGCATCAAGCAGTCCAATCCTTTCCTAGGCATCAGGGAAAATAGTCAGGTTCTATTTTTTTTTTCCATGTATTTACCAATACAGCTACAAAGACACAAAAAGATGTTCTAGACCAACAAGCATCATTTTCCACTTTTTCCCCTACATAATTTAATTATTTTAATTATTTAATTAATTCATTTATCCTTTTATTCTTCCTTTTTTAATTATTTATTATTTTGTCCTTTTCCCTTTCTTCTATAATCAAATAATTATTTTAATTATTTAATTATTCATTTCCCTCCTAAATTAAATAATTATCCAATTTAATTAAAAGTCAACATTTTCCCTTTCTTTAATTGTTTTAATTATTTAATTATTCACTTTCCCTCTAGATTAAATAATTATTTAATTTACTCTAACAACCTGTGCCATTCTTATCTCTTCACATATCAATTAATTTCCACCCTTGATAAGGTTTTATTACCTTTCAATCTCCATCGTCAATCCTTAACTAAACCCTATTTTTGCCCTAATCCTATTTCATTGATTCTCAAGAAATCTCATCCATTGATCTTCATCATTTGATCTTCACCCTTCATTTAAATTTGGTTTTCTATAGAAGAGACTTATCACTTTCATTTCAACCCTAGCTAGCTAGAGACAACCACAACTATTATCTTTGATATACTGCAAAATGGAGAATATGAATGAAGGTGATTCAATCATGGCATAGGGATTATTGGTAATACTGTTTTATCATTTTATATTTTTATGTCATTTGTGCTTTAGTGTTGGATTAGGCTCCTAGGATTTGATTTTATGTATTTGATGGTTGATACTATTGATTCATGCCTTTTCCCTTGATTCTACCTTATTCTAGAGATGAAATCCTCGTTGAGATTTTTTTCATTACAATTGTACTGTAAATTGGAATAGCTTATCAAATTCATAATGGAAAATATAAACGTTCTCTTTTACTTTCACTTAAAAACATCTTTCAAATACCCATAACCTTATTCTATAGAATGAAATCTTTGTTGAGATTTTTTGTCATCACAACTATACTATAAATTGGAATAGCTTATTAAATTGAAAATTGAAAATATAAAAGTATTCTTTTATACTATCTCAAAAAAAAATTTCAAATACCCATAGTAAAATATAGGTAATGGCTTTAGAATAATAAAACTACTCTTTTATTTTAGCTCAAAAAAATTTTGTCAAATACCCATAACCCTATTCAACATAATAAAATCCTTGTTGAGATTAGGATACTAGGGTTTGAGTTTTATGTATTTTATGGTTGATGCTATTGATTCATGCATTTTCCCTTGATTCTACCTTATTCAATAGAATGAAATCCTTATTGAGATTTTCTATGGTTAAAAATGTACTATAAATTGGAATAGCTTACTAAATTCATAATGAAAAATATAAAAGTACTTTTTTATTTTAGCTTAAAAGAATATTTCAAATATCCATAACCCTATTCTACAGAATGAATTCCTTTTTGAGATTTTGTCATTAAAATTGTACTATAAATTGGAGTAGCTTATGAAATTCATAATGGAAAGTATAAAAGTACATTTTTTTTAGCTCACAAAAATATTTCAAATCAAATAGTTGTAAAATATATGAGGTAGGAGATTCTTGTAATTTTCCTCTAATTAGAATAGCTTATTAAATTCATAATGGAAAATATAAAAGTATTCTTTTATTTTAGTTCAAACAAATCTTTGAAATATCCATAACTCTAATCTATAGAATGAAATCCTTGTTGAGATTTTCTATCATTACAATTTTACTATAAATTGAAATAGCGTATTAAATTCATAACGAAAAATATTATAGTACTCTTTTATTTTAGTTTGAAAATATATGCAGATGACAAGTATGAGATTCTTGTAAGTCAGTTCATTGTTGTTCAAAATCTCTTCCATATTATTCTAGTAATATGTCTACATAAAATATACTTGGACAATAAGCATTCACCTAAATTAATATTAAACATATTGTAACAAAAAATGACTAAACCTAACCTAAGTTGTAATAATGAAATTGAAACTTGATAAATAATTTAAAATAATAAATTGGTTTGATTTATTATCATATAATAATTGAATTTTGAACGAATAAATTAAATATATATAAATTTGATAAATTTAAATTATTTTACTTTTAACTTCATCAACAGTTTAATGTCATGTTCTAGTTCTAATATAGATTTTTAACTCACTCTGTATAACTATTTTAAAAAAAAATAAAGGAATTTCAAAATTTAGCTTTCTCATAATAATTAGATTCTACATATAAAACATTAATTAACATCATCGAATCATCAGATTTATGGTTCAATTGACACTGCAGAAAGGACTGCGGTCTTCAATAGACCAATATCCGATACACTTGTTTATGCCATGCATCTGCCGGTTTTCTCCAACACAACGAAAGCTTTATGCATACTCATTTGCTTCTCATATAGTTAAGCTTAGAAGATATGATTGTGCATGGTGTGTGATACAATGTGTTGGCATATCTGTAATTTAGTTACACCCTGTAATTTTATATTTCTCGATTTTATGATGGTCAAACAGCAATGTAGTGAACCATTTAGAAATTATATTTTCTCCAAGCGGGACAGAGCAATTATTTGGTAATTTGGCAATTACATTTTGATCAGAGTTGAAAGATTATAGTTGAGACTTGCTCTATCACATGACACAGGTCACAGGTAACTTTCCTCCAACAATTACGAGTGCCTCGTTTGTTTTACGAAAGGATTATCTTTATTTGCTTCACCAGTACAAGCAGGTTTACTTCTTTCAGCGTAAGGGTCCTGTAGTGCCATCACCAGGTATCTAGATAAAACTGTATTTTCAAACTGTGTCATCTTCACATTAAGATTGTGTTTTTCTCACATAATTGCATACTTTCTGCTGTATAAGCAGTTTCACAACGTTCAGAGAGGTCCTGTAGTAGCTATGGAAAAGCAGAAGATTGATTCTGCCCAAGCATTCGGAAGTCCTTGCTTGTAACCAATATTGTAAATAATTCATCGATAATTAGGGACTGACCTTTGTATTACTACTGTAAAGATTTATGCAGATGAATAAATTTAATGACAAATACAACGTTGATGCAGTTGACCCGACATCATCTATTGAAAGTGTTGTTACCGGCTGCATTGATGGAAAATTTGAGCATGGTTACCTAGTCAGTGTGACAGTTGGAACAAGGAAAATGAGGGGTGTTTTGTACCCTGTTCCTCCTTCCACCACTGTACCACAGCATGCAACTGTATCTCCCTTTATGAATAGCACGGGTAATGAGCTCAAAGCCTCTGTCACGGAACATCAGATTGAACGTAGGCGAAAAAAGAAGCTAATGACTAGGAAATGTGAAATGTAGTGCGAGCTATAACACAGATTTTCCAATGCAGTGAGCTGAGGTATCTTGATCTCTTGATGGCTGTGAGTGTTGGTGGAGCTATTGTGGTGAAATGTATGTTACATTGAGAATGTGTTCTATGTGTAACATTCATCTTCTTTTCTTCTTTCTTTTCTGATAGCGAGTCTGAGATGTGAGACTTTATGTACAGTGTGTCTTATTATAATATATTAAGGGTTTAATGAATACATATAGATTTGGTAATTGTTGAGGATTTTATTGATCTGAGTATAATCGAATCAGTACAACTTAAACAAGAACTCGTTCCATACCAGGAGCAGCTCTGTGACAAGCAGTAGTAACCATCAAACTCTTGTTTGAGTCGGATTTATCAAGTCAGCAGAAGCAAACAGGTAGTGTTAAGTACATCCGGACTGTAAGTTTGTAGACATTAAATGCACTTTTCTTGTTGCAATTAAGCAACAGATTTTGTCCTTATTCAACAAGTGCTGCCAATAGACTCGGCTTTGATTATCCAATTGGTCCATTAAATATTTAAGGCAATCTGTGGCTCCGTGAGCAAGTAGGTATTATTCTCGGCTGTTAAAGTATTTCGTTTGGTTGCAGGTTTGATTATTAATTTTCTCGCTAAATAGTAGTTTACCATCCCTGCCTTTTAAAGGAAGTAATAATACAATTGGTATACAGTTAGTTTTCCTCCTTTTTAGTGCAACCCTTTTTCAGAAGTATAATCTTTGGACAAGTGTACTTTTCATAGGAAATTTGTTTTTTTTCCAGGTAATTTGTAATTGATTTTGAAAATAATAATATTTTATTTAATGATAAGAAATAGACCTCCCTTCATTGCTACTCTATTACAGAATAGAATGGACTCCACTGGCTTTCTTGTTTAACTTAGATATAACTTATCATTGTGTTTACCCCACGATTTAAGGTTTGAGGCTGAACTAGCTGTTTCAATTAATATAAATTATTTACAAGATCTTATTTCAAGAAAGAATTTGGAGGCCCTTTCTAGAAACTTCCATTTGTTTAGCTCTTTTTCCTGCATTGTGTTACTCGGTTTTAGTATTCAACTGTACAAGTGAATGACATATAAGAACATTGCATTTGTAGTATGAGTTTGACCCCTGATGCTAATTAATATAAAGAAATAAAATAATATTCAACCAAGTAAATGCATTGAGTTTGACCCCTGGTGCTAATTAATATAACAAAATCTTATAAGATTCAACCAAGTAAATGTATCCAATATATCTATGGAGCACTTTTTAAAGTAACCATGCAGCATAGTTTCTAGGCAACCATGTAAAGCATTTAATGACAATATAACAGAAATTTATAGTTGATTAAGGGATCATGATAAAAATCCGTATTGGGGTACACTGATAGAGATAATGTAAGCTAAAATGGTTTAACCATGGTATCAACTTCTTAAAATTCTGTGTAATGCTATGCTGTTTCAAGTTGTCTGAATTGACAGAAAATCTTTGAGGATTACTAAATCACTCCAAGTGATAATAATCTAAATTCAAAAATTTACCACTCTTTTCACTAAGTGAGCTAGTGCAATGTAGTTAAATCCTTACCCTGTTCAGCTGATATTTGCACAAGGTTTCAATGTGTTGACCATTAATTAATTTTGAATTCCAAATCTTATTTGTACTTATAGGCAAATATGATCCTATTGATGTTAGAATCAACCAACCAGCAGCTATATAGTTTTTACTTATTTTTGAGGGGATAAATTTTCACTTTTGAGGGAAGCTTTTTAAATACAATGTCAAATTTCAGAGCTATTCAAGTGTAACAGGACATGGAATATGCATGCTTTGAAATATCTTTTACAGATGATGGTCTTAAAAAATTGAATGCTGCCTAGTTTTACAATTATAAATCAACAAAAACAAGAATTATCAGAAGATAATGAAACCTATTGGTGCTTGATGAGCCCATAATTGAATTGATTCTATAATTTTAGAGGGTTATTGCTTGCCTAATCTTCAATTTAAATCGTAATTGTAAATTGGATTAAAAAAACACTATTAGACATACTCCCAAAACTAAGTATTTAAAGTGTCTTCAGAATATTAAAATCATTACTTTTTTCTATATTTAAAATTTATTACTTTAAATGATTAAGTGTTATTAGGAATGAGAAGTGTAGTTATGCACATGTTATCAATCATGATAAAATTTGATTCATTTACATTGTACCATATAAATTTATTAAGTTCACTGATTAGTAGGTCCTTTTCAATTTTTAAAAAATGAAGTTCAAATAATAAAATATTTTGTATTGTTTGAAAATGTATTCATATCAGAGATGTACCTAATAGTTGACCACTCTAATTTTGTACCTCTCAAAATAATACATGGCAATTTAAAATGAGAAGATGAATGAAGGTGATTCAATCATGGCATAGGGATTATTGGTAATATTATTTTATCATTTTATATTTTTATGTTCATTTGTGCTTCAGTGTTGGAATAGCTTATTAAATTGAAAATTGAAAATATAGAAGTGTTCTTTTATTTTATCTCAAAAAAATCTTTCAAATACCCAGAGTAAAATATATGTAATGGTTTTAGGATAATAAAAGTACTCTTTTATTTTAGCTTAAAAAAAATCTATTGGGAGTGAAAATGTTTGGCACACTATAGGAATGCATATTATATTGCATTTGGGTTAATGATAGAAAACACTCAAGGCTTAAAATCCGACAAGTATAGAGCTTGTCTTTGGTAAGACGCCTTACCGTGGTAGTGCAGTGAAAATTGTTAGCGGCAAGCAAGACAGCTATCGCTACACCGCGGGTTGTCTGAAGGGAAACCATGGTAGTGTGGTGAAACCGGTTAGCGACAAGGAAGACAACTACCACTACTCTGCGGGCAGTCAGAAAGGTAACCACAGTAGTGTGGTGGAAGTGACTAGCAGCATGCAAGACATCTACCGCTATACTGCGGGCTGTCAGAAGAGTAACCACGGTAGCATGGTGGAAACGGTTAGTGGTATGCAAGGAGCTACCACTATACCACAGGTAGTCCGAAGGGAGATCACGGTTGTGCGGTAAGGAAGTAGATGTCAAATGATATATTGAGTTTTTGATTTACTAATAATATTAATGATATCAAGTTTCCACAATCCATATCGTTAATGTTGCATCTATTTTTTTGCATCAACATTTCGGATCACACTCTATGATCCATCATCAGGATGAGAGAGCTCAAGGAGAAAAAATGGTTAGTTGCAGACCAAGAACAACCTAAATAGAGAACTAGGTGGGAAGGAAAGGGCTACATGATGACCAAGGAAGACAAGTCAAAAACGGGGTTGAAAAATAGAGCAAAGAAAGACAAAGAAACAAGAAAATGTTGAAACCAACCTTGTAAAATAAAATTAAAAAGAACTATTAATAAAAGTTAAAAATTAACAACTATTATATGTTAATATATTATAAAGAGTATTATAAAATGAGAGGATATTATATTACGCAATAATTAAAGAAAAAAGGAAAATTGGAAAAAACAATTATATCTATTTATATGAGGTATGCATGTGCGTGTGAATATGGATATATATACAAAATGAGAAGGATGGCAACAAGGAAAAACAAAACCAAGAGAGCCAAATGATATAAATCTTTGTAAATTTTTTTGATTGATTACTTTGGAAGTTTAGGGAAAAACTTGTGCTTCACTTGTTCGAAGGTTTGGAACCATATTCTTTCAGCCTCCATGGAATCACTCTCTTGGCTATTTCACTATGTAATCGACTATTTTTCTGTAACTCTTGGACAACAACTGGAGAAGCTTGAAATACCATCAACATGGTCATTTCTCTTGACAGGTTCTTGGCATCAGGTGAATGCTTGAAATAGCAATGTGGCACAAGTTGCTCAGCTACTCTGCAGATCTGGTAAATTACTCATGGAAAATTCTTTTCTGGTCCTCTCAAGTATTCTTTCAGTTTGCTTAACATATCCATTACTTCTTAGGCAAGTTTATTTCCAGTTAAGTTTTCTATGCAAAACAAAAAGTGGAAAATGTCTATTCCTTTCATGATTATATCTGAAATGCATGATTTCGGTTATGGAAGCATTGTTCTTTTAGTGGCCATTATTTGAAAATTACATGCATGCCTTGATGTTGTTTGGTTAAAGTACTGTTTGTGCAGGCTGCTTGAGAGGACATTTTTTCAGTCTGCCTTCTATATTTGCACAATGCTTGAGTACTCCTTTCAGAAGACCTTATTCAGATTGATCCTTCCCTCATGATCACGATAACATCTGGAACTAATGGTTGACAATATCATGCTAATGTGATAATCATCTTTAAGTAATTCTTTGAAAGTGAAAAACGAGCAACTGTTGTAACCCTTCTGGGATGTAATGATGTTAAATGTAAAAAGGGGAAATCAGAGAGATTAGGGTTGAATTAGGGTTTAATCATTACTGGAAAACCCAAAAAGTACAAAGATAACAGTAGAGAAACATATACTAGTTTTTTTTTTGGATGAGATAGAGGAATCAATACGAGTGTGGAAAAAACAAATTGAGAATAATAGTGTGTTAACTATTTTTCAACATTATCATGAAAAATGTATGAAATAGAGTGTGAGAATAATAAATTTGTACACACCACTGATAATACAGTTTGATGAGAAGCTGGAGTAAGACTGGAACAATATTTTCCTCAAGCTGTCTTAATGCTTGATAATGGGTGGAACTCTAAAGTGTCACAATTAACATTTGAGAATTCTACACATTGACTTGACAGAAATCAAGGAAACAGAGAGATCCTCTGTATCATTGTATGTTCTATTGAAAAATAGAAAAGGGGTTGGTGCTCCTTGAGATTGGTGTCTCTAAATAGAGGGGTTGGTGCTCAAAAATTAGCCTGTGAGGCATTGTCAAAAATGATTATTGAAATGAAAGCCTAAAAAAGGAAATAGGTTCAAGAGTGGTTTTTATACCCCTTGAGGATTTTCCACTCAACATATCTTGTGTCTATTTGAGTATCTGTGGTTCATTTTGATTCAGTTTATTAATGCTTTAAATTGATATGGTTAACCATTGTCATTTCAGTTTATGTGATTGCATTCAATACATGAATGAGTTTATCATTGATAAATGAGAGCATACATCTAGTTTATTTGAGGATGTCCCAAGAAGGATTTAGAGGAGCGATGATGTCTCATTTTTATTTGATTGTTGTTTGTGGTTTGTCTTGATAAATCAACAAAAACAACAATTATCAAAAGATAATGAAACCCATTGGTGCTTGATGAGCCCATAATTGAATTGACTCTAGAATTTTAGAGGGTTGTTGCTTGCCTAATCTTCAATATTAAGAGTAATTGTAAATTGGATTAAAAAAAAAAACTATTAGACTATAGACATGCAAAACTAACATCATGCATCATGCATTCCACTCTAATTAACATTCATTTCTTCTCTTAATCAATTAAAATATTTTATTGATTAAATCCCTGAGGTTCATCAGATTTAATTAAATAAATCAAATTATTTCATTAAGTCTTAAGTTCTCCTTATTTGATTTGATAAATCAAACTTATTTAAATCAAATATCAAATCCCTAAAATCCCCTAAGTTAATTAATCTAAATTAATTAACTTCTAATCATAATTACCATTCTCTAGCTTTTGACTCAACTAGAGTCAAATCTAAACTCTCAACTAACCCACCCACTTGCACCAATAAATCAATTATTTGATCTATCAATTCTTCTAATTACTGTCAAAAGGGCATCAAGATGAAATATTCTTCCAATTTGAATCTTCCCTCCAAAGGATTTGTCCCTTCCAACAAAGCATTAAATGATCTTACATGTCACTTGCACATGTCAAAAAGCAAGCAGGAGGTATTTGACAGATTTTTTTTGAGCTAAAATAAAAGAGTAGTTTTATTATCCTAAAGCCATTACCTATATTTTACTATGGGTATTTGAAAGATTTTTATCCTAAAGCCATTACCTATATTTTACTATGGGTATTTGAAAGATTTTTTTGAGATAAAATAAAAGAATACTTTTATATTTTCAATTTTCAATTTAATAAGCTATTCCAATTTATAGTATAGTTGTGATGACAAAATCTCTCAACAAAGATTTCATTCTATAGAATAAAGTTATGGGTATTTGAAAGATGTCTTTAAGTTAAAGTAAAAGAGAACTTTTACATTTTCCATTATGAATTTGATAAGCTATTCCAATTTACAGTACAATTGTAATGAAAAATATCTCAACGAGGATTTCATCTCTAGAATAAGGTAATGAAGCAACAGTATCAACCATCAAATACATAAAATCAAACCCTAGGAGCCTAATCCAACACTGAAGCACAAATGAACATAAAAATATAAAATGATAAAACAGTATTACCAATAATCCCTATGCCATGATTGAATCACCTTCATTCATCTTCTCCATTTTGCAGTATATCAAAGATAATAGTTGTGGTTGTCTCTAGCTAGCTAGGGTTGAAATGAAAGTGATAGGTCTCTTTTATATAAAAGCAAATTTAAATGAAGGGTTAAGATCAAATGATGAAGATCAATGGATGAGATTTCTTGAGAATCAATGAAATAGAATTAGGGCAAAAATAGGGTTTAGTTAAGGATTGATGATGGAGATTAAAAAGTAATAAAACCTTATCAAGGGTGGAAATTAATTGATATGTGAAGAGATAAGAATGGCACAGATAAAGAGGTTGGCACAGGTTGTTAGAGTAAATTAAATAATTATTTAATCTAGAGGGAAAGTGAATAATTAAATAATTAAAACAATTAAAGAAAGGGAAAATGTTGACTTTTAATTAAATTGGATAATTATTTAATTTAGGAGGGAAATGAATAATTAAATAATTAAAGCAATTATTTGATTATAGAAGAAAGGGAAAAGGACAAAATAATAAATAATTAAAATAGGAAAGCTGAATATAATTAAATAAATAAAATTTATTTATGGTAGAAAAAGGGATAATTTATTTAATTAGTCAAAGGAAGAATAAAAGGATAAATGAATTAATTAAATTATTAAAATTATTAAATTATGTAGGGGAAAAAGTGGAAAATGATGCTTGTAGGTCTAGAACATTTTATTGTGTCTACATTTTTTCCCTCTATGATATAAAGTGGTTTATCACATTGTGTTAAATAAATTTAGTCTAGGACATGCCCCAATATAAAGTGGTTTATCACATTGTGTTAAATACATGCCCCAATATAGGCGGGAAAATTTTAGCATAGAGTTAGGCGTTTGAAGAGCGGTTGATATTTTTCTAGAGAGATAATAGGCTTGTGTGTTTATCATCATTGGCCATGAAAAATATGGAAAATGGACAATAAGCGCCATGGTATGGCATAGACCAAGGTGTGCAATGTTATCCTTCTGCGAAAAAATGACAGTTCATAGATAAGGAATGTAATAACTCATACTAGGAGTAAATTTTCCCTACTCTTTTTATCAAGACAAACCACAAACAACAATCAAATAAAAAGAAAGTCATGAGACATCATCGCTCCTCTAAATCCTTCTTGGGACATCCTCAAGGTGGCTAGTAACATTTACCAATTTTCATGTATTGAATGCAATCACATAAACTAAAATGAGAATGGTTAACCATATCAATTTAAAGCATTAATAAATTGAATCAAATGAACCACAGACACTCAAATAGACACAAGATATGTTGAGTGGAAAACTCTCCAGGGGTATAAAAACCACTCTTGAACCTGTTGCCTTTTTTAGGCTTTCATTTCAATAATCATTTTTGACAATGCCTCACAGGCTGATTTCTTAGCACCAAGCCCTCTTTTTAGAGACACCAATCTCAAGGAGCACCAACCCCTTTTCTATTTTTCAATAGAACATACAATGATACAGAGGATCTCTCTGTTTCCTTGATTTATGTCAAGTCAATGTGTAGAGTTCTCAAATGTCAATCGTGACACTTTAGAGTTCCACCCATTATCAAGCATTAAGATAGCTTGAGGAAAATATTGTTACGGTCTCACTACAGCTTCTCATCAAACCGTATTATCAGTGGTGTGTACAAATTTGTTTTTCTCACACTCTATTTCATACATTTTTCATGATAATGTTCAAAAAAAGTTAACACACTATTATTCTCAATCTATTTTTTCCACACTCGAATTCATTCCTCTATCTCATCCAAAAAAAAAACTAGTATATGTTTCTCTACTATTATCTTTGTACTTTTCGGGTTTTCCAGTAATGATTAAACCCTAATCTCTCTGATTTCCTCTTTTTACATTTTACACCATTACATCCCAGAAGGGTTACAACAGTTGCTCGTTTTTCACTTTCAAAGAATTACTCAAAGATGATTATCACGTTAGCATGCTACTGTCAAGCAACAGTTCCAGATGTTATCGTGATCATGAGGGAAGGATCAATTTGAATAAGGTCTTCTGAAAGGAGTACTCAAGCATTGTGCAAATATAGAAGGCAGACTGAAAAAATGTCCTCTCAAGTAGCCTACACAAGCAGTGCTTTAACCAAACAACATTAAGGCATGCATGTAATTTTAAAATAATGGCCACTAAAAAACTGTTGCAAAAAGAAGTAACTGAAAGAGCAATGCTTCCATAACCGAAATCATGCATTTCAGATATAATCATGAAAGGAATAGACATTTTCCACTTTTCTTTTTGCATAGAAAACTTAACTGGAAATAAACTTGCCTAAGAAGTAACGGATCTATTAAGCAAACTGAAAGAATACTTGAGAGGACCAGAAAAGAATTTTCCATGAGCAATTTACCACATCTGCAGAGTAGCTGAGCAACCCGTGCCACATTGCTATTTCGAGCATTCACCTGATGCCAAGAACCTGGCAAAAGAAATGACCATGTTGATGGTATTTTAAGCTTCCCCATTCGTTGTCCAAGAGTTACAGAAAAATAGTCGATTACACAGTGAAACGGCCGAGAGAGTGATTCCATGGAGGCGGAAAGAATATGGTTCCAAACCCTCGAACAAGTGAAGCACAAGTTTTTCCCTAAACTGCCAAAGTAATCAATCAAAAAACTTTACCAAGATTGATATCATTTGAAGTCTGAGAGAACTATTATTAATGAATCAAAAACTCAATATATCATTTGACATCCGCTTCCTTACCGCACAACCGCGATCACCCTTCGGACTACCTGCGGTATAGTGGTAGCTCCTTGCATACCACTAACCGTTTCCACCATGCTACCGCGGTTACTCTTCTGACAGCCCACAGTATAGCGGTAGATGTCTTGCATGCTGCTAGTCACTTCCACCACATTATCGCGGTTACCTTTCTGACTGGCCGCAGTGTAGCTGTAGTTGTCTTGCTTGTCGCTAACCGGTTTCACCGCACTACCATGGTTTCCTCTTAGAACTCCGGCAAGTAAGTGTTCGTTTCACTACGCCCCGAAAGCAAGTAGGTATTATTCCCGACTGTTAAAGCATTTCGTTTTGTTGCAGGTTTGATTATTAATTTTCTCGCTAAATAGTATAATATAAGTACAAGTGAATGACATATAAGAACATTGCATTTGTAGTATGAGTTTGACCCCTGATGCTAATTAATATAAAGAAATATAATAATATTCAACCAAGTAAATGCATTGAGTTTGACCCCTGGTGCTAATTAATATAAGGAAATCTTATAAGATTCAACCAAGTAAATGCATCCAATATATCTATGGAGCACTTTTTAAAGTAACCATGCAGCATAGTTTCTAGGCAACCATGTAAAGCATTTAATGACAATATAACAGAAATTTATAGTTGATTAAGGGATCATGATAAAAATCCGTACTGGGGCACACTGATAGAGATAAAGCAAGCTCAAATGGTTTAACCATGGTATCAACTTCTTAAAATTCTTTGTAATGCTAGAATCTTAGATGATATAGTACTGCTCTGAACTCGAACCACACATGTGAAGCACATTTTACTTTTGAGGGAAGCTTTTTAAATATAATGTCGAATTTCGGAGCTATTCAAGTGTAACAGGACACGGAATATGCATGCTTTGAAATATCTTTTACAGGTGATGGTCTTAAAAAATTGAATGCTGCCTAGTTTTAGAATTATAAATCAACAAAAACAGCAATTATGAGAAGATAATGAAACCCATTGGTGCTTGATGAGCCCATAATTGAATTGACTCTACAATTTTAGAGGGTTATTGCTTGCCTAATCTTCAATTTTAAGAATAATTGTAAATTTGATTAAAAAAAAAACTATTAGACATACTCCCAAAACTAAGTATTTAAAGTGTCTTCAGAATATTAAAATCATTATTTTTTTCTATATTTTAAATTTATTACTTTAAATGATTAAGTGTTATTAGAAATGAGAAGTGTAGTTATGCACATGTTATCAGTCATGATAAAATTTGATTCTTTTACATTGTACCATATAAATTTGTTAAGTTCACTGATTAGTAGGTCCTTTTCAATTTTAAAAAAACTAAGTTCAAATAATAAAATATTTTGTATTGTTTGAAAATGTATTCATATCGGAGATGTACCTAATAGTTGACCACTCTAATTTTGTACCTCTCAAAATAATATATGGTGATTTAAAATCAAATTTTTTTACAGTAGCTTACATAATAAGAGCCCTCCTTATAATTAATGATGCAGGTCCACATCATGAAATGATGCCACACCATATGGTTTTGTTGGGATGTTCAAAAAAGACTCCAAAAAGTTTAGATCAATTGTTGTACAGTAATTCATGTTTTGTTTGTGTGGTGATATGAAATCACATAAATAATGCATTTCATTCAATAATGAATTATCAGATCAACACAAAACTTTACAATCACAATTACTAATACTCTACTATTAAAATATCAAATTCAATCAATAAATTCCATCACATCATTACATGTTCAAGGAACAATCCTTTCCCCTAATTACTTGACACATTTATGAAAAAAATAATGCATGTCATTTACACTCTAAGTACAATACAATCACAATCAAGTTGGATGTTACACAGTTGTGTGTAAGTTGGGGTGTACGCATGCACTTTTCCCAAATCTAAAAACTGGTCGAAAAAAGGGCTATGTTGTTTAGTCGATCAACTCAATAGGCCAGTTTACTATTGCAATCAATGTATTTTTTTTTGAATTAGGCACTTTTGTCAATGAGATTGTTTTGTTTAAAATGATTTTGACTATTCCTTATAGTCCAATATAAGCACATATTTTTGAGAACTTTATATATGGTGGGAACATTGTATGAATGTAATGCGATTTTTGTCGATGGGCCTATTGGTACTAAAGCAGTAAATGCATGTTTAATGCATTAAATGAAAACCTCACAATATGTTTTGGAAAGTCTTATACATTTGGGCAAGTACTTAACTCATTTCTTCAATGGATGATCCTAGACTTGGTGCTAGAGATCACTACATCAAAAATTCAAAAATTCAAAAGAAAACTTCAAATATAAAAAAAAAAACCAAAACATGTCAAAAATCAAAAAAATCAAAAATAAATTAAAAAAACATCAAAAAGATAAAAAGCGTTGAAATATTCCCAAAAATCCAATAACATCTAAATAACCTTCAAAATCACAAAAATAGTGTCAAGTCATGTAAAGTCAAAGATAGTAAAACTATGTTGCCTCTGTGACTTCATGTAGGCAAGGGCATCATCGAGGAGCCCCTGAGGCACTAGATCAATCCTTAGGGTTTATGAAATAAAGTCAATCATCATTCATAATAAAGCATCTTTCACTCGATTGAAGATCAAACTATGATGTCTCTACACATGTTACGTAGGTAGGGCCATCTCCGACGAGCCCCTCAGGCACTAGGTCAGTGCTTCAGGGTTTTTCAAGTTAGTCACTATCCATAACATAATTAATCAATTAGACGCCTTGATTAGACATAAAGAATCATCTTAGTCTCATACAAATAATGAAGCAATTAGACAAACTGTCCAACTCATCTTCAAACCAAACCGTTCAATTTCCTAATTAGTCAAAACATCAAATCAGCAATTATCAATCAATCAATCGTCTTACACAAGAAGTGACATTGTCAAAACCAGACTTGACATCTTATATGACTTGCCTCCTTTCTTGAAACTAGACTCGACCTTATCGTTTCTCTTATATAGGACGTGTCCTTTCTAAACCCATACATTATCATTCATGAACCTTATCATTTTCCTTATATATGTGGCTGCATGCTTGAAACTGTTGAATCTCTATTGTGCTAATTTGTCCTTGATGACAATTTGTACTACAGTCTGCCATCTTGGTGATGGTTTACTCAGTTGATCTACTTTTCCAATTGGCATATTTACTTCACTTTGGATACTATATATGGTGGCACTGATATCTTGACTCCATGTACAGATCTTGGTTGAGGTACTCTGGTTACAAGTTCTTTGTTCTATTGATCAGGTTGCATGTCAGTTTTAAGAAAACCCTATCGGGTTTCCTTAATCAACTGATAATGGTTTATGGTATGTGAAATGGAGTTGTGAATTTAACATGCAAAATTAGTCTTCACTATACCTCATTAGTCATTGGACATTATTTGGCATTGGCACATTATATAGCATTAAATATAACAAGGTGGCAATCTGCATTGATATTTTTGGATATCTTTTGGTAGTGAAAATGTTTGGCACACTATAGGAATGCATATTATATTGCATTTGGGTTAATGATAGAAAACACTCAAGGCTTAAAATCCGACAACAGGTATAAAGCTTGTCTTTTGTAAGATGTCTTACCGTGGTGGTGCGGTGAAAGTTGTTAGCGGCAAGCAAGACAGGTACCGCTACACTGCGGGTTGTCTGAAGGGAAACCATGGTAGTGCGGTGAAACCGGTTAGCGACAAGCAAGACAACTACAGCTACACTGCGGCCAGTCAGAAAGGTAACCGCGATAATGTGGTGGAAGTGACTAGCAGCATGCAAGACATCTACCGCTATACTGTGGGCTGTCAGAAGAGTAACCGCGGTAGCATGGTGGAAACGGTTAGTGGTATGCAAGGAGCTACCACTATACCGCAGGTAGTCCGAAGGGTGATCGCGGTTGTGCGGTAAGGAAGCGGATGTCAAATGATATATTGAGTTTTTGATTCATTAATAATAGTTCTCTCAGACTTCAAATGATATCAATCTTGGTAAAGTTTTTTGATTGATTACTTTGGCAGTTTAGGGAAAAACTTGTGCTTCACTTGTTCGAGGGTTTGGAACCATATTCTTTCCGCCTCCATGGAATCACTCTCTCGGCCGTTTCACTGTGTAATCGACTATTTTTCTGTAACTCTTGGACAACGAATGGGGAAGCTTAAAATACCATCAACATGGTCATTTCTTTTGCCAGGTTCTTGGCATCAGGTGAATGCTCGAAATAGCAATGTGGCACGGGTTGCTCAGCTACTCTGCAGATGTGGTAAATTGCTCATGGAAAATTCTTTTCTGGTCCTCTCAAGTATTCTTTCAGTTTGCTTAATAGATCCGTTACTTCTTAGGCAAGTTTATTTCCAGTTAAGTTTTCTATGCAAAAAGAAAAGTGGAAAATGTCTATTCCTTTCATGATTATATCTGAAATGCATGATTTCGGTTATGGAAGCATTGCTCTTTCAGTTACTTCTTTTTGCAACAGTTTTTTAGTGGCCATTATTTTAAAATTACATGCATGCCTTAATGTTGTTTGGTTAAAGCACTGCTTGTGTAGGCTACTTGAGAGGACATTTTTTCAGTCTGCCTTCTATATTTGCACAATGCTTGAGTACTCCTTTCAGAAGACCTTATTCAAATTGATCCTTCCCTCATGATCACGATAACATTTGGAACTGTTGCTTGACAGTAGCATGCTAACGTGATAATCATCTTTGAGTAATTCTTTGAAAGTGAAAAACGAGCAACTGCTGTAACCCTTCTGGGATGTAATGGTGTAAAATGTAAAAAGAGGAAATCAGAGAGATTAGGGTTTAATCATTACTGGAAAACCTGAAAAGTACAAAGATAATAGTAGAGAAACATATACTAGTTTTTTTTTTGGATGAGATAGAGGAATGAATTCGAGTGTGGAAAAAATAGATTGAGAATACTAGTGTGTTAACTTTTTTTGAACATTATCATGAAAAATGTATGAAATAGAGTGTGAGAAAAACAAATTTGTACACACCACTGATAATACGGTTTGATGAGAAGCTGTAGTGAGACCGTAACAATATTTTCCTCAAGCTATCTTAATGCTTGATAATGGGTGGAACTCTAAAGTGTCACGATTGACATTTGAGAACTCTACACATTGACTTGACATAAATCAAGGAAACAGAGAGATCCTCTGTATCATTGTATGTTCTATTGAAAAATAGAAAAGGGGTTGGTGCTCCTTGAGATTGGTGTCTCTAAAAAGAGGGCTTGGTGCTAAGAAATCAGCCTATGAGGCATTGTCAAAAATGATTATTGAAATGAAAGCCTAAAAAAGGCAACAGGTTCAAGAGTGGTTTTTATACCCCTGGAGAGTTTTCCACTCAACATATCTTGTGTCTATTTGAGTATCTGTGGTTCATTTGATTCAGTTTATTAATGCTTTAAATTGATATGGTTAACCATTCTCATTTTAGTTTATGTGATTGCATTCAATACATGACAATCGGTAAATGTTACTAGCCACCTTGAGGATGTCCCAAGAAGGATTTAGAGGAGCGATGATGTCTCATGACTTTCTTTTTATTTGATTGTTGTTTGTGGTTTGTCTTGATAAAAAGAGTAGGGAAAATTTACTCCTAGTATGAGTTATTACATTCCTTATCTATGAACTGTCATTTTTTCGCAGAAGGATAACATTGCACACCTTGGTCTATGCCATACCATGGCGCTTATTGTCCATTTTCCATATTTTTCATGGCCAATGATGATAAACACACAAGCCTATTATCTCTCAAGAAAAATATCAACCGCTCTTCAAACGCCTAACTCTATGCTAAAATTTTCCTCCTTCTAACATTTCTTTTCGTGAATCCTTGCATTCATGCCTATCCAATTCGCTTGTCCGTATAACTTTTCAATTTTCTCAAAATTTTCAAAAAATAAATTTGAGGGGGCGTGGGTCTATCCCGCCTATATTGGGGCATGTATTTAACACAATGTGATAAACCACTTTATATTGGGGCATGTCCTAGACTAAATTTATTTAACACAATGTGATAAACCACTTTATATCATAGAGGGGAAAAATGTAGACACAATAAAATGTTCTAGACCTACAAGCATCATTTTCCACTTTTTCCCCTACATAATTTAATAATTTTAATAATTTAATTAATTCATTTATCCTTTTATTCTTCCTTTGATTAATTAAATAAATTATCACTTTTTCTACCATAAATAAATTTTATTTATTTAATTATATTCAGCTTTCCTATTTTAATTATTTATTATTTTGTCCTTTTCCCTTTCTTCTATAATCAAATAATTGCTTTAATTATTTAATTATTCATTTCCCTCCTAAATTAAATAATTATCCAATTTAATTAAAAGTCAACATTTTCCCTTTCTTTAATTGTTTTAATTATTTAATTATTCACTTTCCCTCTAGATTAAATAATTATTTAATTTACTCTAACAACCTGTGCCAACCTCTTTATCTGTGCCATTCTTATCTCTTCACATATCAATTAATTTCCACCCTTGATAAGGTTTTATTACTTTTTAATCTCCATCATCAATCCTTAACTAAACCCTATTTTTGCCCTAATTCTATTTCATTGATTCTCAAGAAATCTCATCCATTGATCTTCATCATTTGATCTTAACCCTTCATTTAAATTTGCTTTTATATAAAAGAGACCTATCACTTTCATTTCAACCCTAGCTAGCTAGAGACAACCACAACTATTATCTTTGATATACTGCAAAATGGAGAAGATGAATGAAGGTGATTCAATCATGGCATAGGGATTATTGGTAATACTGTTTTATCATTTTATATTTTTATGTTCATTTGTGCTTCAGTGTTGGATTAGGCTCCTAGGGTTTGATTTTATGTATTTGATGGTTGATACTGTTGCTTCATTACCTTATTCTAGAGATGAAATCCTCGTTGAGATATTTTTCATTACAATTGTACTGTAAATTGGAATAGCTTATCAAATTCATAATGGAAAATGTAAAAGTTCTCTTTTACTTTAACTTAAAGACATCTTTCAAATACCCATAACTTTATTCTATAGAATGAAATCTTTGTTGAGAGATTTTGTCATCACAACTATACTATAAATTGGAATAGCTTATTAAATTGAAAATTGAAAATATAAAAGTATTCTTTTATTTTATCTCAAAAAAATCTTTCAAATACCCATAGTAAAATATAGGTAATGGGTTTAGGATAATAAAACTACTCTTTTATTTTAGCTCAAAAACAATCTGTCAAATACCCATAACCCTATTCAAACAGAATGAAATCCTTGTTGATATTAGGATACCAGGGTTTGAGTTCTATGTATTTTATGGTTGATGCTATTGATTCATGCGTTTTCCCTTGATTCTACCTTATTCTATAGAATGAAATCCTTATTGAGATTTTATGTGGTTAAAAATGTACTATAAATTGGAATAGCTTACTAAATTCATAATGAAAAATATAAAAGCACTTTTTCATTTTAGGTCAAAAGAATATTTCAAATACCCATAACCCTATTCTACATAATGAATTCTTTTTTGATATTTTTGTCATTACAGTTGTACTATAAATTGGAGCAGCTTATGAAATTCATAATGGAAAGTATAAAAGTACATTTTTATAGCTCACAAAAATATTTCAAATCAAATAGTTGTAAAATATATGAGGTAGGAGATTCTTGTAATTTTCCTCTAATTAGAATAGCTTATTAAATTCATAATGGAAAATATAAAAGTATTCTTTTATTTTAGTTCAAACAAATCTTTGAAATATCCATAACTCTAATCTACAGAATGAAATCCTTGTTGAGATTTTCTATCATTACAATTTTACTATAAATTGAAATAGCGTATTAAATTCATAACAAAAAATATTATAGTACTCTTTTATTTTATTTTGAAAATATATGCAGATGACAAGTATGAGATTCTTGTAAGTCAGTTCATTGTTGTTCAAAATCTCTTCCATATTATTCTAGTAATATATCTACATATAATATATTTGGGCAATAAGCATTCACCTAAGTTAATATTAAACATATTGTAACAAAAAATGACTAAACCTAACCTAAGTTGTAATAATGAAATTGAAACTTGATAAATAATTTAAAATAATAAATTCGTTTGATTTGTTATCATATAATAATTGAATTTTGAGGGAATAAATTAAATATATATAAATTTGATAAATTTAAATTATTTTACTTTTAACTTCATCAACAGTTTAATGTCATGTTCTAGTTCTAATATAGATTTTTAAATCACACTGTGTAACTATTTAAAAAATAAATAAAGGAATTTCAAAATTTAACTTTCTCATAATAATTAGATTCTCCATATAAAACATTAATTAACATCATCGAATCATCAGATTTATGGTTCAATTGACACTGCAGAAAGGACTGCGGTCTTCAATAGACCAATATCCGGTACACTTAACATTGTTTATGCCATGCATCTGCCGGTTTTCTCCAACACAACCAAAGGTTTATGCATACTCATTTGCTTCTCATATAGTTAAGCTTAGAAGATATAATTGTGCATGGTGTGTGATACAATGTGTTGGCATATCTGTAATTTAGTTACACCCTGTAATTTTATATTTCTCGATTTTATGATGGTGAAACAGCAATGTCGTGAACTATTCAGAAGTTATATTTTCTCCAAGCGGGACAGAGCTATTACTTGGTAATTTGGCAATTGCATTTTGATCAGAGTTTAAAGATTATAGTTGAGACTTGCTCTATCACATGACACGGGTCACAGGTAACTTTCCTCCAACAACTACGAGTGCCTCGTTTGTTTTACGAAAGGATTATCTTTATTTGCTTCACCAGTACAAGCAGGTTTACTTCTTTCAGCGTAAGGGTCCTGTAGTGCCATCACCAGGTATCTAGATAAAACTGTATTTTCAAACTGTGTCATCTTCACATTAAGATTGGTGTTTTTCTCACATAATTGCATACTTTCTGCTGTATAAGCAGTTTCACAACGTTCAGAGAGGTCCTGTAGTAGATATGGAAAAGCAGAAGATTGATTCTGCCCAAGCACTCGGAGGTCCTTGCTTGTAACCAATATTGTAAATAATTCATTGATAATTAGGGACTGACCTTTGTATTACTACTGTAAAGATTTATGCAGATGAATAAATTTAATGATAAATACAACGTTGATGCAGTTGACCCGACATCATCTATTGGAAGTGTTGTTACTGGCTGCATTGATGGAAAATTTGAGCATGGTTACCTAGTCAGTGTGACAGTTGGAACAAGGAAAATGAGGGGTGTTTTGTACCATGTTCCTCCTTCCACCACTGCACCACAGCATGCAACTGTATCTCCCTTTATGAATAGCACGGGTAATGAGCTCAAAGCCTGTGTCACGGAACATCAGATTGAACGTAGGCGAAAAAAGAAGCTAATGACTAGGAAATGTGAAATGTAGTGCGAGCTATAACACAGATTTTCCAATGCAGTGAGCTGAGGTATCTTGATCTCTTGATGGCTGTGAGTGTTGGTGGAGCTATTGTGGTGAAATGTATGTTACATTGAGAATGTGTTCTATGTGTAACATTCATCTTCTTTTCTTCTTTCTTTTCTGATAGCGAGTCTGAGATGTGAGACTTTATGTACAGTGTGTCTTATTTTGGTAGTGAGCTGGTTTTTTCAAATATTTATATTGTGATTTAATCTTCATCATGATTTTCCACGTAAATATGGTGTTATCTTGTGTATTGTGTTGATTGTTTTCAATTTTTGTTATATATTTTTCATGTTCAAACATTATAACATATTAAGGGTTTAATGAATACATATAGATTTGATAATTGTTGAGGATTTTATTGATCTGGGTGTAGTCGAATCAGTAGAACTTAAACAAGAACTCGTTCCATACCAGGAGCAGCTCTGTGACAAGCAGTAGTAACCATCAAACTCTTGTTTGAATCGGATCTATCAAATCAGCAGAAGCAAACAGGTAGTGTTGAGTACATCCGGACTGTAAGTTTGTAGACATTAAATGCACTTTTCTTGTTGCAATTAAACAACAGATTTTGTCCTTATTCAACAAGTGCCGCCAATGGACTCAGCTTTGATTATCGAATTGGTCGTCCATTAAATATTTAAGGCAATCTGTTGGTCCATTAAATATTTAGGGCAATTTGTGGCTCCCTGAGCAAGTAGGTATTATTCCCGACTGTTAAAGCATTTCGTATTGTTGCAGGTTTGATTATTAATTTTCTCGCTAAATAGTATAATATAAGTACAAGTGAATGACATATAAGAACATTGCATTTATAGTATGAGTTTGACCCCTGATGCTAATTAATATAAAGAAATATAATAATATCCGACCAAGTAAATGCATTGAGTTTGACCCCTGGTGCTAATCAATATGAGGAAATCTTATAAGATTCAACCAAGTAAATGCATCCAATATATCTATGGAGCACTTTTTAAAGTAACCATGCAGCATAGTTTCTAGGCAACCATGTAAAGCATTTAATGACAATATAACAGAAATTTATAGTTGATTAAGGGATCATGATAAAAATCCGTACTGGGGCACACTGATAGAGATAAAGCAAGCTCAAATGGTTTAACCATGGTATCAACTTCTTAAAATTCTTTGTAATGCTAGAATCTTAGATGATATAGTACTGCTCTGAACTCGAACCACACATGTGAAGCACATTTTACTTTTGAGGGAAGCTTTTTAAATATAATGTCGAATTTCGGAGCTATTCAAGTGTAACAGGACACGGAATATGCATGCTTTGAAATATCTTTTACAGGTGATGGTCTTAAAAAATTGAATGCTGCCTAGTTTTAGAATTATAAATCAACAAAAACAGCAATTATGAGAAGATAATGAAACCCATTGGTGCTTGATGAGCCCATAATTGAATTGACTCTACAATTTTAGAGGGTTATTGCTTGCCTAATCTTCAATTTTAAGAGTAATTGTAAATTTGATTAAAAAAAAAACTATTAGACATACTCCCAAAACTAAGTATTTAAAGTGTCTTTAGAATATTAAAATCATTATTTTTTTCTATATTTTAAATTCATTACTTTAAATGATTAAGTGTTATTAGAAATGAGAAGTGTAGTTATGCACATGTTATCAGCCATGATAAAATTTGATTCTTTTACATTGTACCATATAAATTTATTAAGTTCACTGATTAGTAGGTCCTTTTCAATTTAAAAAAAACTTAGTTCAAATAATAAAATATTTTGTATTGTTTGAAAATGTATTCATATTGGAGATGTACCTAATAGTTGATCACTCTAATTTTGTACCTCTCAAAATAATATATGGTGATTTAAAATCAAAACTTTTTACAGTAGCTTACATAATAAGAGCCCTCCTTATAATTAATGATGCAGGTCCACATCATGAAATGATGCCACACCATATGGTTTTGTTGGGATGTTCAAAAAAGACTCCAAAAAGTTTAGATCAATTGTTGTACAGTAATTCATGTTTTGTTTGTGTGGTGATATGAAATCACATAAATAATGCATTTCATTCAATAATGAATTATCAGATCAACACAAAACTTTACAATCACAATTACTAATACTCTACTATTAAAATATCAAATTCAATCAATAAATTCCATCACATCATTACATGTTCAAGGAACAATCCTTTCCCCTAATTACTTGACACATTTATGAAAAAAATAATGCATGTCATTTACACTCTAGGTACAATCACAATCCAGTTGGATGTTACACAGTTGTGTGTAAGTTGTGGTGTACGCATGCACTTTTCCCAAATCTAAAAACTGGTCCAAAAAAGGGCTGTGTTGTTTAGTCGATCAACTCAATAGGCCGGTTTACTATTGCAATCAATGTATTTTTTTTTGAATTAGGCACTTTTGTCAATGAGATTGTTTTGTTTAAAATGTTTTTGACTATTCCTTATAGTCCAATATAAGGGCATATTTTTGAGAACTCTATATATGGTGGGAACATTGTATGAATGTAATGCGATTTTTGGCGATGGGCCTGTTGGTACTAAAGCAGTAAATGCATGTTTAATGCGTTAAATGAAAACCTCACAATATGTTTTGGAAAAGTGGTGTGATGATAAGTAGAGAATTCTTGGCCAATTTGCATGTTGTTTATTTACTCTTTGTTGAGAAGCTTGCATGTTTTTGGCTATGGGTTGTCATGTTGGACGTTTGTCATTATGTGCAATGGTAACGGTCTACAACTAGTGAGTGGCGTGTCTATTTGTTTTTTATACTTAATAACTAGAAGCATTAAATGGAAAAATAAATGCTTTTGGAAATGTCTATTAATAACTCCAAGACTATTAATGGTGTTGGTCATGACTAGCACCTCCATGTCAATCCTACGTTATGGTCTTACCACACTAGCATTCACACTCCCATATGAGCCACACCATATCGCTTAGTCTTTGGTTTTGAAGCCGTAGTTCCTATTGAGGTCAAGTTGCCTTCCCTGAGGGTATCCATTAAAGGGATTATTGATCATGAGGAATATCACGTATCTAGATTGCATGAGTTCGAGTTGTTAGATGAGTGGAGACATAATGCATTGGTTTGACTATAAGCTTATCAAAATCATCTTCATTGCAGTTATAATAAGGTCTTGGTTGGACACTTTGACATTGATGACTTGGTCCAAATTGGAAATCCTAAGAATCAAGCAAAAAGAGAGTATCTTGGTAAATTTGAGCCTAACCGGTTAGGTCTATACATCATAACAATAGTATATGGGTCTTGTGCAAACTAGATTTTGACTCTTCAAGGAAACCCATTGTTAAAGCCTATCAATAGCCTAGAATTATGGAAATTCTACACTAGCTTCAGAGAGCCTTTCTCAAAAAGCTCAAAAATACAAAAGATTAAAAAAATGTCACCTTGATGAAAACCTAGAAAATAGGCATCTTGTGTGACAAAAAAATAATAAAAAAAATCTACAAAGTAGTTCAATGGTGAAACTAGTTCGATGGAGCTTTGGGTAAGTACCATGGTGAAAACCTTGCAATGAGGTACGATGTGTAGTCAGTCTTTTCCCCATCATCTACTATCATTCTATCTAGTTTTCCATCCTCACTCATAATAAATTTACCTACACGCTTTCTCTCACCATCCATAATAATTCTTTTTTGTCCTTCATGCTGCTTGTAATGACTGACATTTCACATATTCCACCTTCCATACCCATCCACTATAAGGCTTATCCAATCCCATCCCTAATAATTTTTTCTTATACCTGATTGGGGGCAAGTACTTAACTCATTTCTTCAATGGATGATCCTAGACTTGGTGCTAGAGATCACTACATCAAAAATTCAAAAATTCAAAAGAAAACTTCAAATATAAAAAAAAAAACCAAAACATGTCAAAAATCAAAAAAATCAAAAATAAATTAAAAAAACATCAAAAAGATAAAAAGCGTTGAAATATTCCCAAAAATCCAATAACATCTAAATAACCTTCAAAATCACAAAAATAGTGTCAAGTCATGTAAAGTCAAAGATAGTAAAACTATGTTGCCTCTGTGACTTCATGTAGGCAAGGGCATCATCGAGGAGCCCCTGAGGCACTAGATCAATCCTTAGGGTTTATGAAATAAAGTCAATCATCATTCATAATAAAGCATCTTTCACTCGATTGAAGATCAAACTATGATGTCTCTACACATGTTACGTAGGTAGGGCCATCTCTGACGAGCCCCTCAGGCACTAGGTCAGTGCTTCAGGGTTTTTCAAGTTAGTCACTATCCATAACATAATTAATCAATTAGACACCTTGATTAGACATAAAGAATCATCTTAGTCTCACACAAATAATGAAGCAAT